>JARHVA010007823.1:125000-600358 GCA_037957365.1 Torreya grandis
GAAACATCATGTGTTTCTATGTCTTGTATTACACAGAATTTTTATACATATTTAATGTTGTCTAAAGGGAATATAAGTTATTTCCACTAAAATTAGGATGTGATGTCAAAATAGAATTTGGAATATCATTTTAATGCAATATATTTATTGGTCCTCCCAATTCCCATGTAACAAAGTATTTTATTTTAGGATTAACTATCACATTTTCAAAGAATAATCTTTGGCTTAAAGGAAAGGATGGTGTTCAGACATTTAGGATTATAGATATGGTATTAGGTGTAGTTTTCATAATTTTTTAGTATGCAGTATAAATTATATGAGATGTTTCTTATTAAAAATATAGAGTTTGAATTGTTTCTATGGAACATTAGGTTTGACTATAATCAGAATTTCCTATGATTCTAAATATATAATTTTAAATTAGGAATCATGGTATTTGTAATAGCATATTGGATTTTCAGCCAAAAGAGTCACCATAGGCATAATATTATTCTAATAAGATTATAATTAAATGATTCTCCACCAAAATAAAAAGAAATTATAGCATGGTGGGAATTATTCAAAGTAAATTAAGGTAGGTATTAGTTAAAATACAATAATAAAATTATACACCTAGATTGGTTTTAAAAAAAACCTACTTAAGAGCTGAATTTTAAATATAGTACCACTAATATTGAAAATTAATAATAATGTTTAAAAGGGAAATAAAAAAAGGCCAAATACTAGAAATTTGGGTCTTAGTGGGTGTGCCAAAAAATTGTGGATGATAATTTTTTTTTTGGCTATGTTGCACCTAGATTTAGAGAATCACAATGGGGAACCTCTATAATTTTACACAAGACATTCTCTAAAGTGGCCTCACTTCCTTCTACTCTAACACTAATTGAAACTTGTTAAGGGTTTAAAGAGTGAAATAAAATTAAAAATAATATAAAAGGAAAGGAAATATACAAAAGTAAATAAATTTGTTTACCATTTAAAGGAATGAATGCACCAAAAAAAATTAAATACAAATTAATGTTAAAAATCATAATTAAATACAAAAGGCATAAAATCCAATACTACAATACGATTGAATCATTCACAAAAACTCTAACTAAGGAATAAAAAACCATGAAATATTTTGTTATATGCTACAAATTATATAATTACATGAGCTTTGAAATAAGAAATAATATTGAAAGAACTTTAAATACCAAGTATTTCTAATTTTATAATCAAAATAATGGGAAAAAATGGTGAACATCTAAAGGATTTGAACCTAGAATATAAAAATACCCCTCTCTTTACTTAGAATCAATAATAATAATAATAATAATAATAATAATAATAATAATAATAGCCATCATTTCAAAAAATATTATATCTCCTTGATTTTTCCTATTAATGTTATTCTCCTGTGAACTCCAAAAAATTAACTTTCATACTCTCAAAAGAATAAAATATTAAATTTCATCCTCTCACGAGAGTCAAATATTAATGTTTTAAAATCATGTAATTCTATTTTATAAAGGAAAAATGCCTTTTATTTTTTCTACCCCTGATGCAAATCACAATGGTTTTAATGTGGTTGCGATAGTATTATCTTCCTCCCATTATGAGGAATGAGAATTTCATCAAACTCTTGGTACATAAAATTAATCTATTTATGAAAATTGATGCTTCCTCTTTGGGCCTCAACTTTTTTAGAAGTTGTACTTATGTTGATATTTCTAAGCCACTCTCATTTTTAGTCAAATTGATCTCCTTACATGGTTCATGGACTCAACTTATCAACTATAAAAGCCTCCATTTTAGATGTTTTCATTACCATAAACCTAGATGTCATATTGATAGGTGTCCCTCTAATTCTCATAAACATCCTCATCAGGTGTGGAAGAGGAAAGATGGGGTCCTAACCATGACTTCATGAGCCAAAATCATAGAAATATTTTTCAACCTCCTTCTCCTTCATTGAAAAGTTGGATGCTAATGAGGGTTATCCTAGGGATGATTTAGCTCCTGATTTACCTCTAATAATTATTCATATTGATGATCTTTAATCTTCTTCACCTAGGCCTCTTCCAATCCTAGCAGAGGCTCCATCAAAGGATATCCTGATCTCCTCTCTTATAGCTTCTTCTTTAGTAATTATTCCTTTGTTTTCCCTTCTCAGGATCTTCTAAAAAATTATTTTATGTGTAAGTATATTTTTAAAATAAAGGGCATAAATTTGAGGTAAAATTGTTGAGGGATGAAGTGGAATATTTTATTATCAATGGTTCTCAACAAACATTAGCAGATCTCCTTTCTAAGCAAAGGAGATAAATGGCTTCAGTATATGGATAATTCATTGGAGGCATATTTATAGTGACGTCAATTGGACTTATTTTAGATATATTTAATTCATTTTTTGTTCATTATAAATTATTTCTTCTATAGGCTTAAATGTAGTTTCATATAATTAGCTTGTAGTCTTTCCCATTTTCCTTGCTAACCATTGGCTAAAGCTTGGTGTGTTGATTTTCTTTATTTTATTTACTCCATGTTGTGTGTCCCCCTAGTGGGAGGTATTTTATTGGATTGGTACTCATATTTTTTTCCTTGTTAATGATATTTTTTGGTTGCAGGATTTGGGTCCTAGTTTGCTTATCTAGCTGATTCATAGCTCCAATTAGAAATATTTTAACCAATCAAATAAAATATATTATGTCCATGGATTCCATTTTATACAAGAAGGGACCATTTATAACTATGTACCCACATTAAAATGTTGTTAAATGTCATCATAAATAAATGGGACCATGATAAATATAAATGAATGCTCATTAATTAAATATATAGGCACTTCACCTATCATCATAGACAAGCATAAGGGAGAATATAAAATATAAAATTTAAATTATAAGAAAATATTTCATAGAGTGAAAATTTTCAACCTTTGTAAAATCATTTTTATTTTCAATATAAACATAGTAAGTAAAATATAATAATAAATTCATTTAAGGTATATGTGAAGATTAATAAGAAAAATGAATATTATCGATCACAAACCTCTAATTATTTTAAATCACATAGAATTGAAGATAGAAACCCTATTAGTTAAGGGCATCCATTTTTTGAGTCAATTTTGAATTACTATGAATAAAATTTAAAGAACCTATCAATCGTGGGCCTTTAATTATGAAAAAAATGTGAATTTTTAAGAATAGAAGTTATAAATCCTATTAGTCATTATCCTCCAATTCCTAATAAACTCCAAACCATTGATAATTGAATTTAGAGACCATAACACTCATAGGCATAAATTTCAACATTTTGAATATGATAATTCTCATGTCCATTATGGTGGAGAATCATAGTTATAAATATCTTGTGTCATCTAAGTAAAATTATGACATTATGAAAATATAAAAAATACATTAGTAAAAAGAAATGTAGATATGACTAAGGCTAAAGGAGGGGATTAAAGTACCTTGAACTATGAATAATCAATAGTGTTGATAGAAAACTGAAGGATACAGATAAATAAATGAAATGAACACATTTAGGTTTTGATATTGCATGTAAATATAGAGAGGAAGGCTATGGAACTATGTAGATTAAAAATATTAAATTAAATTATGATACTTGATGATGACTAGAATAAACAACCATCAATAATGTACAAAGCATAACTTTTATTAATGATATGATCAAGTTGTTTAATTGTGGAAGCTTACTATGATTTTGTCCCTAGTGCTCTTAAATGTTTGATTTTTTTAAAATGTGTAACTAGAATTTGATGGGAAAAACTCACTTAGAATGATCTAATGATACTTGTAGATGCCATAATATATTATCCTTTAATGTATCCCTAATTAGTCACAATATCACAAGAATATATAATTTGACAAAGTTAGTGGTATAAGTCCCTTTTAGGGTTGAAATTACATATTCCACACACTTATAAACATGGATTAATGTAGTTATAGTGATTTTTAGTGTTCCTAAACAAAAATGAGATAAAATAATTCAAATTATTTCCCTAGGTATGAAATATAGCTATATATTTTGTAATTTAAACTTTTTTTAGTAATTATGTAGGAAAAAAACTTAAATAGATTATGAGGGCATAATATGATCAATGTGTAGATAAATGTACAAGATTTAATTAATTTGTATGAGATACTTAGCTTGTAAGAGATAATAAAAAGATTATGACACACACACATATGATTTAATTAATATTTGAACACATTTATGCATAGGCCCACCATGGAAAAAAGGATAACTAACAATACAATCAAGGAAAATCAGTACATGATCCAAAGGACCGAAGAAAATTAGATGAAAAAATAATATGAATGATTATAGAAGGTGAAAAAAATGTAATACTTATTTTTTTCATGATAGAAAATACATAGAAACATAGATCAAGTTAGACTAAGGATGACTAAATGGATTATAATGCATAAAAATATTAGGGTGTGAATCCACTATTAATGGAGTACTATTCATGGGCACTATTCATGGTGCATGGCATAAAGGTGATGTGGTGTGTGGGTGTGTATTGATGTGGCATGCAGGTGACATTGCATGCAAATGATGTGGCAAGAAGGTGATGTGGTAATGGGGTCCACAGTGAGTCTCAAGTGTGATCATAAGGATGTGACATGTGTGAGGTGTGGCATTCCACATTGGGACATGTGTTGTCCTTAATTGTCACATGGGTGGAAAATTCAAGGGATCACATGGAAAATCACTTTTGGTGATTTGCTCTCACATGTGTGTGTGGGATGCATATGTTTGAGTCACATGGGTGACTTGGAATATTAGAAAGTAGCGGAACTACTTTGTTGACCCTTGAGGATGAATGCAATAAAATCACTATTGGTGATTGCCTCTCACATGTGTGTGGCATGAATTTGTCATGGGTCCACATGGGTGACATATGGTCTTGTCTAATTTTCCATATGGTGACACATGAAGATCACATGACACCCTCCACTAAATTGGACATAACACTTTGGTGTGCACATAGAGTGTACATGGGAGTGGTCAAGTGGGCATCATGAGATGCCATTCAATGGCTTAACTTGGAAAATTGGGGAACATGGTTCCATATTCACCAATAGTGTTCCCTACTCATATGGGTTGAAATTCTCCCTCTCTGTCTTTCTCTTTAATGTAAAATGCTCTTAAATCATTATGTACTCATTTATAATTGGTAATCCAATTAGTGGATCATGTGAGGATCCTTGAAAGATTTTTATTGGATGATAGGAGGTTATATTTGGAAAGGCTTACATGCATAACTCACCTACATGCTTGGGTTGTAAGCATCACATGCAAGTTGAAGGTTATATCCTAAAAGACTATTGTGATTGGCTCACCTAGATGCATGGATTAGATCCTTGGAGATGATTTTAAAGGCTTGTTAGATTAGCTCATGGTTTGATTCTATGGATTTTAGTATCATGTAAGAGATGCATGTTACATCTTGGAGGTTAGAGCATGGAAATCTTGGTTGTAAGCTTTGTTCACCTAAGTGATTGGTTTTAGCACTAGAAAGGAGTTGCTAAGAGGAAATGTGTAAGAGAGATTTTTGTTGATGGAATGAAGTCTATATTTTGCCTTTACCCCATGGTTTTTCCCTAGCTATTATAGCAAGGTTGTGGTCTTCTCTCCTATTTTATGTGTTTTATTGTAGATTGTTTTATGTCCATAATCATTTAATGATTTACTTGCATATGTAGGAATGCATGTTTTCATAAAAAGTGGTAATAGAGATAGGATTTAAATTTTGGTACCTAATCCTTATTAATCCTAACAAGTGGTATCAGAGCCATGTTTGTTGGTTAGTTTTGTGCAAGTGGGAGCTAGAGGTGGAGAGACCAAGATATGAAACAAAAAGAAATAAAAAAGTTTGCATGGCAGGTATTTATCTCTATGGTAGCTGAAAATTATAATGGAAGAGAAGTTGAAGAATATTTTCTAGATGGATTATCACCAATAATGTTCCTATTGAAGCAACTATAAAAGTTGTGGTGGAACAAGCTAGTTTCCATTGGTGTAGATGGAGGGAGATGACAAGGCATGAACTTGTTGTAGTTCTTAGATGGAGATGGGGATATATGTTATGGGATACTACTACCATAATGTGTTGGTTTATATGTTTATAAATTTCATGTAGAGGAGGTAGAAAAAACTTGAATCTATACTTGATTTAGTAGTTGATGGATGAAGGAGATTAAATTTGAGACTTGAGGTTCTATGGAAGAATAAGGCTGGGGTAAAATATTTCAAAGACTTAGATATGCATTGGGTGAAGTGCTTGGTGGTTATGATGTAGTATAAGTGAGTATCGAAGAAAGATGTAGTGTAATTGATGTGAGCAACTAGGTGGACTGATGCATGGAGTAAATCTACACATGAGTTGGATTGACATGCAATAGAGTAGGATGTAGTTTGATTGTAGGGTCAAAAACTTGGTAGGTGTTGTGAAGCACTGAGTAGTGTGATGACTTCCCAAACCATGTCAATCATGTTGGGTAGTGATATGTTACATATGTGAAAGTTAGGTGTTGACTTATGTGGGTTATTCTCTCTGATTGTAGACTACTATCATGAGTGTGATGAGCACTTTTTGTTGTTCACGGTTAGAGTAGTGGGATTAAAGAAATTAATGGAAATTAAAGAAATATTATCTCTATAAGGCAACAAAAAACAAACTTATCAAAGGGAAAATGAAATTATGTGCCAATTTCATAACCTTGAGGCAAGGGAAGAAACATATTGGAGATAAAAGTCCAGGTGCACTTCGTTGAAGGAGGGGGACAAAACACCAAGCTCTTCCATCACTCAGCAACCAGACATAGAAATGTGAACATAATTAATTAGTTGTAAATGGATAATGGGAACATTAGAAAGAAAATATGAGGATATTTCTTACCATAAAATCATTTTTTTCAAAAACTTTATCATGAAATAAGGCCTCCCTGATAAACAACTGGTGAACAAAAATTGGAATTGTTGTTCCCAAAATTAGCTATGCTCATTTTTGGAACAACCCCTATGAAATTTATCTATTTCACTCTAAGTTCATCATTCAATACAAGTTTTTCTTGATCTCGAGTGTATTTAACTAATCCATTGAAAAGTTCATAATCCTCCCTCATTATGATTTCTCAGGAAATGTGAAATTCATTACAGTCTCGATGAAATCAAAATGTCAAGATTTTGATAAATTTAAAAGAGTTAGTGTTTCTATTTTACATGCAATAGCAGCATTTTTTGCTGCCCTTGCATGCTATTTTTTCATTCACATGCAAGAGTGGCAAAATTTTCTGACCTTGCATGTTGTTTTGTGGTCAAGTGCTAAAGGCGGCAATTTTAACCGCCTTTACATCTTTCCATGCAAGATCGAAATGAAAATCGCCACCCTTGCACTTCAAGTGACACTTGTAGGAGTGGTGATTTTCACTGCTCTTACATATTTTCTTCCTCTTGATCATGCAAGGGTGACAATTTTTGTTGCCCTTGCATGATCTCAGATTTTCATGTATGGCATTTATGGCTGTGCATGTTGAGTGGTTGGCATGTCAATTTTTGCCCTTTTTATGCCAATTTGAGCCCCATTTGATTCATTCAAGTTTGTTTGACTCCTCCCTACATCCAGTCAACCATGCAAATGAGTAGGATCATGATTTTTCTAGCTTCAAACATGGGAATTCAATTTTCCAAGTAGGGTTTTGTGTTCTTCCTTGTTTTATTTTTAGGTTTTCTTTTCATTCTTTCTATTTTCTTTTAAGTTCTAGTTTTTCTCTTTTTTCCTTTGTAGGTTGTTTATTTATTATTTTATCTTCTCCCTCTCCCCCTCAAAAACCCAAAAACCCAAAAATATCTAAAAAAAAAACCCCTTAACTAGTGTAATGATGGCTGATTTTCACCACCTTTGCACAATACCATATGAACCAGTGTAAGGGTAGTGAAATTCGCCATCATTGCACCATCCTTTACCATTTGTGTAAGGGCATGGTAATTTTTGCCACCCTTACACAAGTTTTCCTCCCATGTGCATAGGTGGTGATTTTTTCACCCCTACACAAAGTTCACATGCAATGGTGGCAAAAAATGCCACCTATGCTCAAACTTTTTTTCCTTGCATGTAAGCGTGGCAATTTTTGCCGACCCTGCATGCATTTCCCAAATTTTCCTAACTCCAAAAAATTTCAATTATTTTCCTTTTTGAGCTCACTTCCCTTTGATTTTTCTTCCTTCTCACCCTTGTACTTCAATTGCATTCCCATGGTCATGATCACTAACATGCAGTTTTCCTAGATTGCCAATTTTTCCCTTAATTGCATGATCATGATTCTTGTTATAGTTTCTCTCAAGGATCCTTATTCATCAATATCTATTTGACAAAAGCCCTTCCAGATGACTGAGGTTTCTTCAAAAAAGTTGAAGATAATGAAGTACAAGTATCAAGGTGTTTTTCCAATCACCTTAATTACTTCTAATGTCGATGACATTAGGGATATAGAGATCGGTAACATAGATATGGATGAGTTTGTGGAAAGAACCAAATCAAGCAATCCTAGACATGAAATGAAGAAGATAATTGAGAGAAATATTCATCTAGTCTCTTCTTTTCTTGTAGCTACTCACAACATATAGTTCATTCTCTAATGCACTCCATTTTATAATAAGGATACTAGAGTTGTGTTAGATGTTGGTGATTAGACTGGACTCTAAATTCATCGACAAAGTGTTCATGTTCCCTCCCAATACTAAAGTGTTAAAACTTGATTTCATTGAAGCACAAATGAGAATATGACAAAGATCCCAAAAGAGTGAAGAAGGTAATGGATAATAGATGGCTTAAGACTCTAAGGGTTAACTTGTCAAGATGGCCATGGAGCTTTCCAAGGAGTGATTTTATAAAACAAGTCAGTGACCTGATCACCCTTCTTAGTAGAGTAAGAGGTTTACCTTCTTCCTCACTATTTCATGAATAGATGTACCCTTTCATTATGATAATTCTCCAAGGCAAACAAGTCATTTTCTAGGGAGAACAAATCAACAATGCTCTGCATGAGCAATTGATGAAGGTATCTATTACCTCTAAATTCTACATGACTTCATACCTGGTATATATTGTGGTGTCGATGAGAACCTTCCAAGGTTTAACATCAGAAAAAGACAGGAAGGTAACCCCAGTATATCAATATTACTCTCAATTGACATTGAAGGGTTCTATAAATCATTTTAAGAGGGTAAATGATGCTTTCTTTGTAGTATTTTCATGTCTCTTTGATCCCTAATTAGAATAGAAAAGAGTGTCAGACAAAGCCTAGATAGTTGTGAATGACTTCAGATGTATGTTCTTGCAGTTCCCTTCATTTTCTTATCTACAGGTTGGATTTTTCCAAAGGTCATACTTATATGCTTATGAAATTCCCTTCAGATAAATTGGTCTTGATGAAGTTGTGTAGGCAAATTATTGTCATGCATAATAAGTAGATGGAGCTTAAGAAACTTGATTTTAGGTTCCTGATTGAGATTGGTAGGTTTTTAGTGTTGACAGCTGGAAAAGCTAGAGTTATGGAGACTGAAATGCAACTTGTAACCATGAAACATTTAAAAAGGAGACCAAAATTTGACTATAGGGGTGTAAAGGATATAATTAGGAGGAAGACCTAGTTTCACAAGCCTATGATTAAAGATGTTTGGGTTGATTTCATGACTACAAAAGACATCAAAAAATGGACTACAATAGATTGTCTCTTGAGCAGATAGAATATCTAGGACTCGCTGATATCCTTGAGAATCTAGTAGATGATGGGGATTTGATAAAAAATAGATACCATGTTGAAAAAGATCACTAATATCCCTCTTCCTCCAACCCAATGGTCTCAGAAGAAGTTGACTTCTTTGAGGAAAAGGTTCGAACCAATATTGTAAACATGCCAATGATTGGTTAGCGAATAAGGAATCACCTTGAAAGAGTTCATCACAAGATCAGAAGCTAAATTTCAAGAGGAAACAAAGAGAAGGATGGAAAATAGGATGAATAATAAAAGTGATGTCCCTACCTTCTGATAGGCCATATAAGCCTAGGATCATCTTCATGACAAAGAAGTCACAAGTTATAGAAAAAGAGCTAGGAATAATAGACATGGAGGTTGAAAAGCAAAGCACTAAAGAACCTAGAAGTGGAGCAAATGGAGACTAATGATAGGCCCACATATCAACAAGAAAAATGAAACTTTGTCTCCTCAAGTAGGTGTACATCTAGACATGGGAATTTCTTCTTCTCCACCTAGCACACCTATTGTAATTCCTTCACCTATTTCTCCAATCAGTGTTCCCTCTTTTGGAGCTGCCTCTCCTTCCAAAATTATTTTTTACAACCCTCAGGATGCTTCTAGAGATGTTATTCATTCCTTAAGATCAATTCCTAATTTTTCATCTCCATCTTTTAATATCAGAGATAGTTTTGCTTTCTGATCATTCAGCAGTAGGTGTAGTTCTTACTAGTACGCCACCCATTGTTTCCACCATCGATGCAGGTGCAACTCTAGTAACACCAACTACAGAGATTGATACTAATGTAAATACTTTTTCCCTCCTACCTTATTTGTCAACTTATATGACCCAAAAGGAAAAAATAGGCCATCTCCCTAGATGACTTCAATTTCAATAAAATGGTGCCAGTAAAAGTCAAGACTCCCAAAAAGCCAAAAAAAAATTTCAAAGATGATCGAGGATAAAGGGCACAAATTCCTGGAAATAGAAAAACTTCCACAAGATGTAACTCTTGAAAATTTTGATGTAAATGATTACTCTATCTCTTGAATTGAGTTAGGAAAGATAACTCATGAAATCACTAAGAGTGATATGCAGTCAGCTATGGACATCTTGGTTCAGAAGTTTGATAGAGAAAGAGAAATGAAGGACCATTATAAAGAAATGGTGGAACAACTGACTATAGTAAAAAGGAGAATAAATTTCACTCCAAAAACAATAACTTTAGAGGCTATCTCCATCGATGATCCCATAATTCAGAAATCAAAAATAACCTATCTCAAGGGAAAAGTACTTGCAAAGTACTTGGACAAGAAGCATGCACAAGGACTTTCCTTACTCATAGAGTTATCTAAGAAAATGGGTAAGATGATGAAAGTGAGAGTAGAACTAGATGACCTTATTAATATCATTTCTCAAGATATTTAAAGCATAATAAGTATCTTGATAAGTGGATGGATATGAAGAAGTTGAAAATAAGCACCCTAGTATCAATTGGCATCATTGCTGATAGATACTCTTATACTAAGAATAAAGAAACATTGATATATAGGAGTCAAGTGCTTAAAGAATTGATCAGTGATCTCAAATCATCAAAGGACCTCAATGAACAAAGTGACATCAGTTTGTTGCATAAGTTAGAGGATCTACCTTGTAAGCTTACATCACAAGACAACCAATTCCTTTCAGCAGCAAAAATGGTTTAGAAATTTAAAAGTATGTTTTGAAAGGAATTTGAAGATAAACCATTCTTAGTAGCCTCCATGGATAATGTAATGTATAATTAGTTAAATCTGGATAATCTAAAAACTAGGTTAACTAGTCATGCAAAATCGGTCACTAGCAGTGAAAGATGCCATAGTCAGGGCAAAAATGATTTTCAAGATTATTGTTACTCCAGACAGTATTGGGATATAAGCAGCTATCACCATGTAAAATGCTCATGTAAAGAAAGATGGAGCTACAAATTGAATCAATTTTCCTTTGATTTAATTTCCTTTTTTCAAATGCACTTTTGTAACTGCTTTGGATATTTGCACATGTACTTTTGTCATGTTTAATTACATGTAAAAATATGGAAAGTCCAAAGTCAACAAAGACTTCTATCTTTAACTAGGTTAGAATATTTAAGTATTTTCTAAATCCTCAAGGCTTCTGTATATAAATAAAGAGATATTTTTTTGTAATGAGATAGATATATATATCTTTTGGTAATTAGAAGCAAAAAAGCTTTGCCTAAATAGAGATGCCTTTTGAGACTTTGAGCTCAGATTGTAAATCATTTTTTCTTGAATGAATGAGAAAGTGGGTTACTTTTCAAAATTTGCATTAGAATAACTTGTGTTATTTAGGAAATTATTCTTATATTCTTTTTCCTAATAATACCTCATTTATTTGATTAAATAAGAAAAGTGTGTGGAAATTATCTGGAAAATGTTTTTAAGTTAATTATGAAGACATTGTGCTGCTATAATTACATTTAGTTTGTGTTTCTTATGTTTTAGTGAAAAGGGTATTAGAAAGGCTTTGTACTACTTTTATCCTTTATGATCTTATACTTCATTGTGGTTTTCAGTGGAAACTTTGAGCTGCACTTCATTCCAAAATTTTATTAGTCCTAAATCAGTAAGAGAAGCAATGAAAGACTTTGTGATTTCATGGGTTTCTTGTAGATCCAATTAATACTAGAGAAGTTTTTTTACTATTTACTAGACATCATTTCTGAAAGAAGAAGATTGCTTTTAGTTATTAGATAAGAATTTGCCTTTGCCTTGTAAACATCATCTTTAAAAAAAGACATATGGATGGTATGATCTCACCCTTGATTCTATTTTTAATTTATATTAGTATATTGTAGTTTATAGAGAGCCTCCCCTTGCCGAGAGGAGAGATTTATCTTATTATACTATGGTTGATATACCCATTTTTCCTTCAATTAGTTGATAACAAAATATTCACCCAATAGTTTTTGGTGATTCTGCTAGGGACATGAATGTGCACTTTAAAGCCTAAAGCTTCAAATTAAAGCATTTCCAATCCTTTTATTTTTACACTCTGGCAGATCCACCATACATGTGAAGCCAGAGAGCTCAAGGTATTGTTGATCCTATATTCAAGTTGCTATGATGAAATAATTTTGAGATTTCTCCTCTGCCATCTCACCTTCAACGTATTAAGAGTTTTCCTCCTACCAATGTTAGATCTCCAATACCAAGATGAAGCTTATAGTCTTAGTGATACTAGATTTTTCTCCATACTTAGCCCACCAAAATTTTTTATCCCTCCCTTTAATCATTATATCATGGTAGCCCGAGGTCCTTGGGGAAACTCTTTTGGTCCTTTCAATCTAACCCCACCTTTACATGAACTGCCTCATAGTTTCAAGAAATAATTTTCCTAAATTATATGGTGATGGGAAATTTCATCCTGATGAGCATATTATTGCTTTCTGCATAGCATGTGGTGTGATAGGTGTGGAATATGAAGATATATTAGTGAGACTATTTGTAGAAACTTTGTAAGGTGCTATCACATGAATTGGTTTTTATCACCTTCAAGCTCAAACTATAACTGATTAAGAACACTCTCAAAGCCAAGTTTGAGGCTAGGTTCAAACCTGTTGAAGATGTACATGCCTTGTTGGCTCAGCTTATGAAAATGATAAGGAAACCCATGATCCTATGCAAGAATTCATTGCTAAATTCAATAAGCTAAGGAATATAATCCCTATAATTGCTCAGCCAACACTGGAGAATCTTAAGTACTTTTTCATCAACTCTCAACTTCTTGAAGTAACTTTTCTGTTGAGACAGGCTGGCCCTATAGATCTTTCTATAGCCTAAAATTTGGCTACCAGAGGTTGAAGGTGATCTTATCTTGGTAGGTAAGATTAGAAAAAAATCTAATAAAAATAAATTTTCCTCATCTACTAAAAGTTCTTCCACGAGCACCATAGATCCTATGGTGCAAAAGTTGATAAATGAATTGTTAGCTCTGAAAAGGTAAATATCATAAGGTATGTCTACTCATCCTTATCGAGAGATGCCAAGAAGGACATTTACCAATCATTCATATCAAGGTAGCGCTGCTAAAAACCAAGGACAATCCAACCATCTTCCTTCCACACAGGGGAAGCTCACCATTGAAGCAACACCGGTTAACTCAACATTCAGTTATCATGAAACTGAACATAATCTCTCTTTCCAACCTGATTTGGACCAAGAATATGAGGCTAATATCTTTGCAAAAGGAGAATAAGAATTAGATGGTGACTCCAATATTAGTTTTCTACAATACCAAGATGAAGCTAAGAAAAAAGGAGAAGTATTTGATGGATCATATGCTATCTTTACTAGGTCCCAAAATTAGTCAACTCAACAAGTTGATAAAGGAAAGGTGGGAGAAGAACATTGGCTAGTAGTCTCAATTGCTAAATGGGGGACTTCATTGCCTTTCCAATCAAAGGACCCAGTGACCAATAAGAAAGTAAGTACCTCAAACCATCCTATACCTTTTGCTTCTATTCCTTAGACTAGTGCCACACCCAATAAAGATCAGGATGATGTACTTCCTTCCTCTATTTCTAGTTCATTCCAATTAATTGACATAATTGATCATGCTAGAAAGACCAAAATTCAAATGATCAAAGTTGAATACTTGTGAGCTAATCCTTGACAGTGTGATAGGTTGGTTGAATACATAAAAAACAAAACCGTCCCTATACAGGTCAAGATTATCCAAAGATGACTCATGATTCCTCAAAGAACAATTCCACTTAGAATAATATTGTTAGCTACTCCTCCTATTGCCCCTAAGAAAATAGAGCCTTTCTATGTTTCCCTTTTGATAAACGGTCATAAATTGAGTAATTGTATAATATTCTTTGGAGCCTCTAACAATGTTATGCCCACCAAGGTAGCAGGTTCTCTTAGTCTTACCTTAACCAAGACTTTTGGTAGATGCTTCTCCATGGAGAACAAGCAAGTACCAATCTTGAGTCAAATCAAAGATGCCCAATTTGCATTCATGACTTTTCCAGATAAAAAGATTAAAATGACAGTCTTGGTGGCCGATGTTCCAACTTCCTATGGCATTCTGCTCAGACAATTTTTTTGCAAGGATGTAGGTGGGGATTTGAATATGGATCTGTCTGAAGTAAGGATACCTATTAAAAGTGTCATGAAAAAATTGTTTCTTGAGAAAGAATCAAAATATATTGTTACCCAAACATCAGACCCCAAAGCTCAAATTTTATTTGAATCATCAAGAATTGGTAACTATTTTCTGACCACGAAAGATGTTTTTATCTCATCAGATGAAAGTTATTTAAGTGACAATTTAGAAAGTTTAGATAGGAAATCAGAAGAATTATTAGATCAAAGTTTAGATAACAAAGGATCTTCCCTTAATAACAAAGAGAAATCTTTGAAAAGATCAAATTCTAATGATGTTTGGATTTTAGAATTTGATGGCAGCTACTCTTCTATTGATTTTGGAGCTAGAATTGTCTTGATATCCCTTCAAGGAGAAAATTTTCCTTATTCATATAAGTTACAGTTCAACAATACCAACAACACCTCTGAGTATGAATCTTTGCTGCTTGGATTGAAAGTTGCTCATGCTAAAGGTATTAATATTTTTCATGCTCAGGGAGATGTTGAACTAGTGGTTTATCAGGTAAGAAATCTGTACCAAACCAAAAATGAAAGATTGTGACATTATCGCAATCTTGTATGGAATTGTGTTGAAAGTTTAGATGCTTTCAAAATTTCTATTATGATGATAGAATTCAATGATCGTGTAGATTCATTGGCTATCTCTGCAACCCTCATAGTTCCCCATAAGGATTTTAAAGGAGATAAGTACACTATTGAGCTAGTATTTTGATAAAGTGTACCTAATAATGTCAATCATTGGTAGGTGTTTAATGATGATAATCAACTCATTGATTTTTTGGAAAATATGGACAGGTTTGAGGAGCTTTATTTTGAAGGTAGCGAATCTCCACCACAGGAATCAATTCCTGAAATAGATTCAAAAATTGGCGAAGAGTTTCTTCAACTCAAGAGGAATAAAATTCTAAAAGGTTTAGTTTCTCTTAAAAAGTTATTTGATAAGCATGACAGCTATGTCAAGCAGCTACCAATGGATTCAAGTCCTCTAAGGAGTTTGATCAAGTAAATTTGAGTACAATATAAAATCCCAAAATGGTCAACATCGGGAATTATTGCACTTCTGATGAAAAGATCAAATTCATTGCTCTTCTTCACCATTACATTGATGTTTTGGCATATTCTTATGATGATCTAAAATCCCTCAGCCTTAGAGAAATTCAGCATGAAATTCCTTTTAAAGTTGGGTCATTGCCTTACAAGTAGAAGCAAAGGCAATATAACCCCAAAATATCAGGTACTATCTTTTTTGAGATCCAAAAAATGTTGAATGCAAGAATTATTTTTCCAATCCATCATTCCACATGGATTTCTAACATAGTCTTGGTGATAAAAAAGAATGGAGAAATTTGTATATGTGTTGATTTCAAAAACTTAAATCAATCTTCTTTAAGAGATAACTATCCCTTACCCATTACGGATCAAGTGTTGCAAACAGTGATTGGTTCATAAATGTTATCAATGTTAGATAGTTTTTTTGGGTATAATCAAGTGGAAGTCAATGAAGCAGACAACATAAAACTACTTTCACTACACCGTGGGACACTTTTACATATCATCAAATGCCTTTTGGTATGATCAATGTTGGTGCCACCTTCTAGAGAGCAATGGATCTTGTCTTTAGAGATGTAATAGGGAAGTTCATTATAATATATCTTGATTACTTGATCATTTTTTCTAAACATCATCCTGATCATGTGCATCATTTACAGCAAGTGCTAGAACACTGTCATCAAAATGGTATTTTTCTTAATCCCAAGATGTCAATTTTTGGGGTTACAGAAGGTAAACTTCTCGGTCACATTGTATCCTAAAAAGGCATAAAAATTGACTCAAAAAGAGTCAAATCTATCTAAAATCTAACTTTTCTTTCTAGTAAGACTGTAGTTCATTCTTTCTTTATAAAGGTGAATTTTATATGAAGATTCATTCTAGAATTCGTAGAGAAGACTCGCCACATTGTCGACATGATGAAGGGTAAAGCCACTTTCTATTGTACTATAGAAGACAAGTCAGCATTTGAAGATATTAAGAAAGTGATCACGCATGCCCCAATCCTAGTTCACCTAGATTATACCAAAGGACTTTGTAGTATACAACTATGCTTCTGAACATACACTTTTAGCCATTTTAGTCTAAAAAAACAAAGAAGGTGTGGAATCTCCCATATCATTTATGAGTTATCCTCTCAAAGCTCACGAATTGAAATATTTTAACATAGAGAAGCATGCTTATGCTATGGTTAAGGTAGTAAAGCATTTCAGATTGTATATCTTGAATTCACATACTATTGTTCTGGTGACTGACATAACAGTGAAGTCCATTCTAACTCAACAAGAGTTTGGCACTAAAAGGGGTAAATTAGATTGATAATATTAAAGATTTTGATCTTGATATTAAACCTACCAAGCTTGTATGGATAAAAGGTCTTTGCCAACTAATTATTGATAACATACCATAAGGAAATAGGACATGAAGGAATTGAGGTTGAAGACGTGCCTATAGTTCTCTTCGTCACTAATACTGATGAGTGGTATTCCAATATCACTCATTTTCTCACCTAAGTTGAGTATCCCACCCATCTATCTTACAAAGAAAAATAGAATGTTAAGTTGAAGGATGCTAACTATGTCTTATGGGATAATGGTTTATACAAAAAGAGCCTTGATGGAGTATTTCTTCATTGCATCAATAAGGCACAACAAAGTAAACTTTTGGAGTCCTTTCATGATTTGGCTTGTGGAGGACATTTTTATATATTAGTGATGGATCACAAAATTTTATGAGCTAGGTACTATTGGCCTACATTGTTTCAAGATGCGTACACTTGGGTACGTAGGTGTGAGTTATGTCAACAGTTCATTGGAAAACCTAAATTGGCCACATTACCCCTCAAGCTAGTAGTAATTAAAGAACTATTTCAATAATGGGGTATTGATTTCATTAGCATTGTGAACATATCTTCAAGTGTTGGACATGACTATGTTCTCACCGTGATAGACTATTTTACCAAATGGGTGGAAGCCATTCCAACTAAGCATGCTACTTCAGAAAGTGTTATGTAATTTACTTAAAGAAAATATCATCTCCTAATTTGGGGTCCCAACTAAGATTGTAACAAATAATACTACTTTTTTCTCTTCTCATTAGGTTACTAAGTTTTTCTACAATTATGAAATTGTTCTTTCCCACTCCTCTGACTATTATTCATAAGAAAATGGTCAAGCAAAATCAAGCAATAATTATCTGGTTACTATTATCAAGAAACTGGTAGATGATAATTAGAGAACTTAGCATAAAGCATTATTTGATGCTTTATGGGTAAACAAGATTACACCCAAGGGGGTAATATGTATGTCACCATTTCAACTTCTATATGGTTTGAATGTGGAGATGCCAATCACCTTAGAACTACCAGTACTGAAGTTGGCAAAGGCAATTGAAGATCAAACTTTCAAAAATTCTATTAACAAAAGGTCATGTGCCTAACTAAACTAGATGAGCAATGAACCAAGGTAGTGGACTGAATTACTTCACATCAAAATTAGGTAAAGAAAATCTTTGACAAAATAGCAAGGATTCATGATTATTAGATTGGAGATCAAATCTTGTTGTGGGATAAGAGGAGAGAACCAAAAGGAATGCATGGCAAATTTGATTCTTTGTGGAGAGGTCCATTTACCATTCATCAGGTCTGTGGTGAAATATAGCTTCTTGCTAGGATATCTAGATGGAACACCATTCTCACTGCCTCACAGTGGGCAACATCTGAAGCACTTCAATCCTTGAAGTATTAGATGAGTTCATTTGTACATTTGTATAGTATTACATTTATTTATTTTTGTTTGGTTTTTTGTATCTTTTTTTCTTTCTTAGCTTGACTTCATAGCCCAATGGCCTAGATGAAGTCACTTAGAGATTGGTTTCTAATCCCATCAATTATTTCAAGGTTTGATCGATAGAAGTTCCCCAACAGGAGCCAACTATTATTCCCAAAACTAGCTATGCTCATTTTTGGAACAACCCCTATGAAACTTGTCCATTTCACTCTAAGTTCATCATTCAAGACAAGTTTCTCTTGATCTCGAGTGTATTTAACTAACCCATTGAAAATTTCATAACCCTCCCTCATTATAATTTCTTAGGAAATGTGAAATTCATTGCGGTCTCGATGTAATCAAAATGTCAAGATTTTGATAAATTTTAAGGAGTTAGTGTTTCTGGTTTACATGCAAGAGTGGCATTTTTAACCACCCTTACATGTCTTTTTGTTCACATGCAATAGCAGTAAAAATTTTTGACCTTGCATGTTGTTTTGTGGTCAAGTGCAAAGGCGATGATTTTTACCACCCTTACATCTTTCCATGCAAGAGCGATGAAAATCATTGCCTTTTCACTTCAAGTGACTCCTACAAGAGTGATAATTTTTGTCACTCTTGTATCTTTTCTTTCTCTTAATCATGTAAGGGTGGAAATTTTTTCTTTCTTTGCATGATCTCAGTTTTCACGTGCGGCATTTATGGCCATGCGCATTGAGTGGTTAACGTCAGTTTTTGCCCTTTTTATACTGATTTGAGCCTCATTTGATTCATTATAAGTTTTCTAACTCCTCCCTGCATCTAGTCAACCATGTGAATGAGTAGGATCACAATTTTTTTGGCTTCAAGCGTGGTAATTTGATTTTATATCTAGGATTTTTCATTCTTCCTTATTTTATTTCTAGGTTTTCTTTTCATTTTATCTCTTTTCTCTTAAGTTCTAGTTTTTATCTTTTTTCCTTTGTAGGTTGTTTAGTTATTCTTTTTTCTTCTCCATCTCCCCCTTGAAAACCCAAAAACCTATAAATATCTATAAAAAAACCCTTAACTAGTGTAATGGCAAGATTTTTGCTACCTTTACACAATACCATATGAACCAGTGTAAGGGTGGAAAAAATCACCACCATTGCACCATCCTTTGCCATTCATGCAAGGGTAGCAATTTTCACCACCCTTACATAATTTTTCATCCCATGTGCATAGGCAGTGATTGTTGCCACCCCTACACAAAGTTCACATGCAATGGTAGCAAAAATCACTGCCTATGCTCAAACTTTTTTTTCCCTTGCATGCAAGGGCGGTGATTTTTGCCGACCCTGCATGCATTTCCTTAGATTTTCCTAACTCTAAGAAATTTAAATTTTTTTCCTTTCTAAGCCTACTTCCCTTTGAATTTTCTACCTACTCACCCTTGCACTTCAAGCACATTCCCATGGTCGTGATCACTAACATGCAGTTTTCTCAGATTGCCAATTTTTCCCTTGATTGCACGATCATGATTCTTGTCGCAGTTTCTCTCAAGGATCCTTTTTCATCAACATCTATTTAAAAAAATCACTTCTAGATGACTGAGGTTTCTCTAAAGAAGTTGAATACAATGAAGTACAAGTACCAAGGTGTTTTTTCAATCACCTCGATTACTTTTAATATCGATGACATTAGGGATATAGAGATCAGTCACGTAGATATGGTTGAGTTCATGGAAAGAACCAAATCAAGAAATCTCAGACATGAAATGAAGAAGATAATCAAGAGTAATATTCATCTGGTCTCTTCCTTTCTTGTAGCTACTCACAACATAGAGTTTATTCTCTAGTGTGCTCAATTCTATAATAAGGATACCAGAGCTGTGTTAGATGCTGGTGGTAATGTGGTGATTAGACTGGACTCTGAATTCATCGACAAAGTGTTCATGTGCCCTCCCACTAATGAAGTATTAAAACTTGATTTCATTAAAGCAGAAAGGGAATATGACAAAGATCTTGAAAGAGTGAAGATGGTAATCAACAATAGATGGCTTAAGACTGCAAGGGTGAGCTTGTCAAGATGGCCATAGAGCTTTCTAAGGAGTGATTTTATAGAATAAGTTGGTGACCTAATCACCCTTCTCAGTAGAGTAAGAGGTTGCCTTCTTCCTCACTATTTCATGAATAGATGTACCCTTTTATTAAGATAATTCTCCAAGGTAAAACAAGTCATTTTTTAGGGAGAACAAATCAGCAATGCTCTGCATGAGCATATTTGATGAAGGTATCCATTACCTCCAAATTCTACATGACTTCATATCTGGTATATATTATGGCAGTGTCGATGAGAACCTTCCTGAGGTTTAACATCAAAAGGAGACAGGAAGGTAACCCTAGTATATCAATATTACTCTCAATTGACATTGAATGGTTCTATCCATCATGTTAGGAAGGTAAATGATGCTTTCTTCATAGTATTTCTTACATCTCTTTGACCCCTAATTAAAATAAAAAGGAGTGTCAGATGAAGCCTAGATAGTTGTGAATGACTTCAGATGCATGTTTTTACAGTTCCCTTCTTTTTTTATCTGTGGGTTGGATTTTTTCAAGGTCATCCTTATATGCTTCCAAAATTCCCTTCAAACAAATTGGTCCTGGTGGAGCTGTGTAGGGAAATGATTGTCATATATAATAAGTAGATGGAGCTCAAGAAACCTAGTTTCAGGTTCTTGATTGAGATTAACAAGTTTTCAGTGTTGACCTCTGGAAAGATAGAGTTATGGAGACTATAATGCAACTTGTAACCATGAAGAATTTCAAAAGGAGACCAAACTTTGACTATAGGGGTGTAAAGGATATATTCAAGAGGAAGACCTAGTTTTACAAGCCTATGATCGAAGATGTTTGAGTTGATTTGAGGACTACAAAAGACATCAAAAAATGGACTACAGTAGATTGTCTCTTGAGCAGATAGAATAACTGGAACTCACTGATATCCCTAAGAATTTATTAGATGATGAGGATTTGATCAACAATAGATATCATGCTAAACAGATCACCAATACCCCTCTTCTCCCAACCCAATGGTCTCAGAAAGAGTTGACTTCTTTGAGGAAAAGGTTCAAACCAATATTGGCAAACACCAATGATTGGTTATTGAATAAGGGAATCACATTGAAAGAGTTCATCATAGGATTAAAAGCTAAATTTCAAGAGAAAATAAGGAGAAGGGAAGAAAATAGGATGAAGAATAAAAGTGATGTCCCTGCTTCTGATAGGCCACATAAGCCTAGGATCATCTTCGTGATAAAGAAGTCACAAGTTATAGAAAAAGAGCCAAGAACAACAGACATGGAGGTTGAAAATCAAAGCACCAAAGAACTAGTAGTAGAACAAATGGAGACTGACGATAGGCCCATAAATCAATAAGAAAAGAAAACTTTGTCTCTGTAAGTAGGGATACAGCCAGACATGCAAATTTCTTCTTTCCTGCCTAACACACCTGTTCTAACTCCTTCTATTTCTCCAATCAGTGTTCCCTCTTTTGGAGCTACCTCTCCTTCCAAAATTATTTTTTACAACCCTCAGGGTGCTTCAAGAGATATTATTCATTCCTTAGGATCAATCCCTAGTTTTTCATCTCCATCTTTTGATATTGAAGATAGTTTTGCTTTCAATCATTTAACAGCAAGTGCAGTTCTTATTGGTACTCCACCCATTGTTTCTATCACTGGTGTAGGCATAACTATAGTAACACCAACTATAGAGATTGATACTAATGTAAGTACTTCTACCCTCCCACCTTGGTTATTGACTTATATTCCCAAAATAAAAAAAATAGGCCATCTCCCTAGATGACTTTGATTTCAATAAAATGGTGCCAGTAAAAGTCAAGACTCCTAAAAAGCCAAAAATTCTTTCAAAGATGATCGAGGATAAAGGCCACAAATTCCTATAAATAAAAAAACCTCCATAAGATGTAACTCTTGAAAATTTTGATGTAAATGATTAATCTATCTCTCGAATTGAGTTAGGAAAGGTAACTCATGAAAGTACTAAGAGTGATATGTAGTTAGCTATGGACATCTTGGTTTAGAAGTTTGACAGAGAAAGAGAAATGAAGGACCATTATAAAGTAATGATGGAATAACTAATTGTGGTAATAAGGAGAGTAACTTTCACTCTAGAAACAGTAAATCTAGAAGCTATCTCCATCGATGACCCCATAATTTAGAAAGTCAAAAAGGACCTATCTCAAGGGAAAAGTAATTGAAGAGTTCTTGGACAAGATGCATGCACAAAGACTTTCCTTGCTCATAGAGTTGTCTGAGAAAATGGGTAAGATGAGAAAAAGTGAGAGTAGAACTAGATGACCTTATTAGTATCATTTCTCAAGATATTGAAAACATAAAAAAGTATCTTGATAAGTGGATGGATATGAAAAAGTTGAAAATAAGCACCCTAGTATCAATTGGTGTCATCTCTGATAGAGACTCTTATATTGAGACTAAAGAAGCATTGATATATAAGAGTCAGTTGCTTAAGGAATTGATCATTGATCTCAAATCATCGAAGGACCTCAGTGAACAAAGTGACATCAGTTTTTTGCACAAGTTAGAGGAGTTGCCTTGCAAGCTTACATCACAAGAAAACTAATTCCTTTCAGTAGAAGAAATGGTTCAAGAATTTAAAAGTATGTTTTGAAAGTAATTTGAAGATAAACCATTCTCGATAGCCTTCTATGGACAATGTACTAGATAATCAATTAACTCTGGATAATCTAAAAATTAGGTTAACTAGTCATGCAAAATCAGTCACAGTACAGTGAAAGATGCCATAGTCAGGGCAAAAATGATTTTTAAGAATACTATTACTCCAGACAGTATCGGGATACAAGCAACTATCACCATGTATGATGCTCATGTAAAGAAAGATGGAGTTGTAAATTGAATCAGTTTTCCTTTGATTTAATTTCCTTTTTTTCAAATGCACTTTTGTAACTGCTTTGGACATTTTCACATGTAATTTTGTCATGTGTAATTACATGTAAAGTATATGGAAAGTCCAAAGTCAACAAATACTTTTATCTTTGACTAGGTCAGAATATTTAAGTCTTTTGTAAATCCTCAAGGCTTCTCTATATAAATAAAGAGAGCCTCTTTTGTAATGACACACACACACACACACACACACACACACACACACACACACACACACACACACACACACACACACACACACACACACACACACACACACACACACACACACACACACACACACACACATCACACACACACACACACACACACACACACACACACACACACACACACACATATATCTTTTGGTAATTAGAAGCAAAAAATCTCTACCTAAATTGAGATGTCTTTTGAGACTTTGAGCTCAGATTGTAAATCATATTTTCTTGAATGAATGAGAAAGCGGGTTATTTTTCAAAACATTACATTGGAATAACTTGTGTTATTTAAGAAATTTTTCTTATGTCCTTTTTCCTAATAATATCTCACCTATTTGATTAAATAAGTAGAGTGTGTGTAAATTATCTAGAAGATGTTCTAGAAGTTAATTATGAAGACTTTGTGCTGCTATAATTACCTTTAGTTTGTGTTTCTTATGTTTTGGTGAAAAGGGTATTAGAAAGGATTTGTACTAATTTTATCCTTTGTGATCTTATACTCCAATGTGGTTTTTAGTGAAAACATTGAGTTGTACACTTCATTTCACAAGTTTTACTAGTCCTAAATCAGTAAGAGAAGCAATGAAATACTTTGTGCTTTCATGGGTTTCTTATGGATCCAGTTATTACCCGAGAAGTTTTCCTACTATTTATTAGACATCATTTCTGAAAGAAGAGGATTGATTTCTATTATTACACAGGACTTTTCCTTTGCCTTGTAAACATCATCTCTAAAAAAAGAGAGATGGATGGTATGATCTCACCCCTGAGTCTATTTTTAGTTTATATTAGTATATTATAGTTTATAGGGAGCCTCCCCTTGCTGAGAGGAGAGATTTATCTCATTATAATATGGTTGATATACCCATTTTGGCTTTAGCTAGTTGATGACAAAATATTCACGCAATAGGAATAAGTCTGATAAAGTTATATCTGATTCTAATAATGCTTCCCTTACTAAAATCCCATCTGAAGAGGAGGTAGAAAATTCAATTTTATGATGGAAGATTTTAAATCATAAGGACTTGATGGTTCCCTTTCCCTTTTTCTTTGAAAATTTTTTGGATATAGTTCACATTGAAGTCGAGGTAGTAGCCAAGGAGTTTATTCAATCTAGAACCATTCTTAGATAAATGAATAAAACATTATTGGTTCTTATTTCAAAAAATCTAGGATCAAATAATCTACAAGACTTCTACCCTATCAGTATTTGTAATACCACATACAAAATTTATTTGATCATCTTGGTGAAAAGAATGCAACATCTTCTAGATAAAGTCATTGGGTAACAATAGACAACATTTGTGGCTGCAAGAAAAATAATAGATGGAAATATATTGGTGCATGAATCCATTTACTCCAATCCAAATCCCCAATGCATGGAATGTTTCTTAAGCTAGACATAAATAAGGCATATGATTGAATCTCTTAGAATTTTCTAATGAATATCCTAGAAAAGTTGAGTTTCAATCAAGACCTAAGGAAAATTATTTGGAATTGCATATCCACTCCCAAATTCTCCATAATCATGAATGGGCTACCAAAGGTATTATTATCAACTTCTAGAGGAATAAGACAAGTAGACCATCTCTCCCCATATCTCTTCATCATTATGGCAGAAACCCTAGGGAGGAGTTTTTTGAAAGCCTACACTAAGGGCCTGATTAAAGGCATCTCAATTTCACTCAATACTGAGTCTGTCACCCATGAACAATTTTTATATTTTATGATAATTTTATGGGAAGTTTCTATGGAGAAAGCTAAACAAATGAAGTCTATTTTAAAAAATTGTGAAGCTATCTTGAACTAGTGTATTAATTTTTTTAAAAGATCTCTTTTATTCATTAACACCCCAATCATCCTAAAAAAAATAATTAAAATAATATTGGAATGTCATGTGATTAAACTACCAACAAGTTATTTGGGCATTATATTATTTGAAGATAAAATAGATTCTAAACTATGGAACCCCATCATTGATATAATCCAAAGAAAGCTAGTACAATGGAAGGGACACCTCCTCACTCAGGTAGGCAAATTCAAGCTACTTGAATCCCTTATTAAGAGTATCCATATATACCTAATTTCCAAATTTTATATACCATCCAAGGTGGTAGCTAAAATAGAACAAACTTAAAAGAATTTATTATGGAGGGGTATTAAGGAATGATTTAGGTTTGACCTTATCTCTTGGGAACAAGATTTTCTTCCTAAATAAAATGGAGGACTGGGCCTTAGAATCATTAAGTCCATGAACAAGGCCCTATTGGCAAAAATTGGATGGATAATTATGGAATAAGATAATGAATGAGAAAGAATTGTCAAGGTGAAATACCTAGAAGGGCCTGAAGTAGACTACTTTCTATGGGAAGAAGGTCCAGAGGATAGATCCACTTTCTATAAAGCCATTAAAAACTATAAGGATATTACTAAAAAAGGAGTAAAATGGAAAATTAGATATGGAGAGAAAATCAGACTTCTATTAAGATGTCTGGATTTTTATTACCCCTCTTTCTTCACAACATTCCTAGGCTAATTGATATATGATTTTCAAACAAAGATGGGGATCCAAAGTTAAAGACTACTGGGTTGAGAACAAAGGTTTAAAGGGTTGGAAATTCCTTCCCATATAAGGATACACAACTAAGGAAGTGTAGGTGATCCAATATCTTAACTCCTCTATCAGACAAGTTCATATTCCTTTATTCCCTAAAGAAGATCATTTTCTATGGGAAACTAAAGACAATGGTATGTACTCAGTGTCCTTAAGACATACCACTAATCTGAAGTTAAAATATGAATATAAATACTAGAAATATCTATGGATAAAACACTTGACTCCCAAGATTAACTTTTTCTTTTGGTTGGTAGTCCAAGATAAGATCCTAACCATGGATAACCTAGAAAAAAGAGGTCTAATAGTCCCCAATATATGTCCATTATGTAGGAAAGATGTGGACTCATTTCATCACATGTTTCTCAATTATCCTTTCATCTCAAGCCTATTTTATTGGATGCTAAATAAATTTAACCTCTCATGGGTGAAACTAGACAATGTGTTTGATATCATTAAGCAAAGGAAACCCCTCTAGAACATGCCATACCTTGAGTTTTTTTTGGAATTTAGCTCTCCCACATTGGTTTTAGAGTGTTTAAAAATCCCATAAGGATATACTTTTCTCAACTAAAAGGCACCAACCTAAAGGGGTATTTCTCTGACTATGTCATGCCATCACTTAGAATTAGAAAGCTTTCCCTCCCATGGATAAAATCTAGGACCTACCTCAGAACAACTGATATTTAATAATTGGGAGGTGATTCAAAAACTAAGGTTCCCATTTAAATATCTAAATCATAAATACATGATATGGAAAAATCCACCTGAAGTCTAGGTGAAATTGAACTTTGATGGGGCCTTAAAAGGAAATTTGAGACCTTTAAGTGGGGGAGGATCCATAAGGAATTCAAAGGGGATGTAGATTATTACCTATGTGGGCCCCATGGGAACACAAATGAATGATGTATCTAAGGCTAAGGTCAAATTATGGGGTGTATTCATATAAAATGTGAAATTTGGTAACTTGAGTATGACTAATGACACACAATCCATAAGTCCATTTTGCTTTCTCTCTTAACCCTCTTAGGCATGTTTTCATAGTTTCCTAGTTATCTATAGCCTTCCACACTGAACCCTTGCTAACCCAATCTAATATTCCCATGTAAAATCTATGCCCCTAAGTCTCTTACCCTTAGGACAATATCAGCCAAACTTGCACTACAACATTGAAACTTAGGGTGTCCTATTTCTAGAGATGTTATCCAAATGCAAATTTGGCTCAAATTGTCATATTCTCTTGAATCCTTATCCTAATTCATGTCAACCTAACTTGAATTCATTTAACCCACAATAATTAAATACCCTATTAAATGCCATTCAAAGTCCATTTATAAGGGTTGACACTCATTTACAAGAGAGAAGCAAGACTACTCAATCACTCTTCTCTATTCTCTTCATACAACCATCCAATATTATTTCAAGCTTATTTAAACCTTTACACTAGTCCCTAGTCATTCCAAGTTCACCTAGTTTCATATTTACTTTCATTTTCATCAGAGTATTTCAATAATCACTTTAATGGGAGAACTACATATAACTTGATCCCTAATTAGAGTATTGGTATGTAACTAGTGTTCCCACACATGGGGTGTGAAGTGCATCTAGTGTATCCTTTACACACTAACCCCTTTTCCCTATTTTACAAAGTTCAATTTAATTGGATAAAAGACACAATCACATGAATAATCATCTTTACATGGATTTTTGTTGACAATGAGTATCTAAAATTTGGTACATAAGCTCACATAAATGTTACAAACAAAACCCAAAAAAATCATATCTCTATGAGCAATTTGGACAAAAGAAACAAGATGAAGGCTACAACATCAGATAGTAGGGTGTCCTATTTTTGGTAGTCCTATCTAATCAATAAATGAACTCCAAATATAATTTTTTAATAGTGTCCTAGTCATGTTCCTCTAGTATCAGACTCTATCTCAGCTGTAATAGCCTGAAATAAGCTAGGTCATATTTTCTCTTGCTCATTACTATTTTTAGAAAAGGCAAATATACAACTTGTTTAAATAAATTAGTGGATTAATTATTACATATTATTTACTAATTTTATCTACTTAGACCCATTTATTATTTAATAATTAAACATCTAATCTCCCTAGAAAAATAAATCATGGGGCATCTAACTTGCCTCTATCATTAAGATGGAAATAATTGTTGTGGAGACAGAGTCCCTTAATATCCTAAATGCTCTTGAAGGAAAAATAACCCCCTTCTATATAATAAAATATATAATTGATACCACTAAATATAATTTGAGGGAGATGACACAATTCCACATTTTCCACACTTATCATGAAGGGAACTTGGGTAGCTTCTCTTCTCTAAGGTAGATATACTTGTTAATATAGGAATAGTCCTACCTCTTTTAACCAGCCAGCACATAAGAGGCCACATCCTTGAAAGTGTCTCATCATACATTCATAATGAATGTACATTGAGATAGGATGGTGATTAGGTAACCACACTTGTTAAAATTTTTCATAAAGAGATGTATTTCAAATTTTATGATCCATCATCATGCAAATGCAAGGCAAATATATTGCACAAGGTGGGAGGAAGCATGACTTTCAAGTCTTTTTTGAACTGTTAACACAAATATTTTATAGAACCTACTAAAATTCATCCTTAGTTTGATAGGCACTATGGAAATGGGGGATGATAGGGATCAATTGGAAAAAATCTCATGCTCCAAAGTCTAAGACATAAATAAAGTATGGAAGAAGCTCTATCATGGTGGGCTTATTGAAATTATGTTGAGTATAACTAAGTATTACATGGGCATAGTGAAGGATTTTATTTTTGATTAGAATAAAACGGTCATGGAGATGAGAGGAGTCCAAATCTTAATCACAGAGGAGTTTATTGGAAAATATACATGTATGTTATGTCATGGTGTCAAGGCATATAAAGACCAATAAAGAAAGTAGGAGTTGTTTCAAAGGTTTTTCTACACTAATGAATTTTTCAAGATAGATAAGAAGGGCTTCCCCCATGCTCACCTCCAACACCAATGGCCCAAAGTATGTGTACAAGTTATGAAATACTTGACACTTGAAAGTAAGAATACGTTAATTTTATCTCATCACTATTTAATGTTAAATAACTTTTAGGAGTATAAAATTATCCTCCCCTTTTATCTCTTTAGGTTTCTTAATAGCACCACTCTCACCCATTATATTAATGATGCTAACCTTATCTTATGCCAAGGTCTCATCCTACTTCTAGTAAAGCATGGCTAAACCCTGTGGGGTAGGGAAGTTCCTCTAGTGGGTTCACTTACTGAGGATAAATCCCCTTAGGAAGACCCTACCTCAGGGTTCTACCATCCATTACCCAATACCCCCAAGCTATCCCTTTATCTAAAATCTCTATTAAAGACCCCCTTTGAAATTGATTATTCCTAAACCCAAATTTATCATATCAAATGTGGTTACCTATAGGGAGGTGTCTATGAAAGTGAAATTTACATTATAGAGGATATAAAATATAATAAAAATAAATTGGAAATTTCAATAGTAAGTTGCATGAAATTAGGTTAAATTTAGTGGGACTTAACAAGAATGGAATGCCTTTAATAGAAAATTCAACAAAATTATCCAATCTTTCTCCCATTCTACTATGGTGGAAAAACCCATATGAAGTAACAAATGATGGTGAAGGAGACCCCCCTCCTAAGATCCCCAACACTACTCCCATTAAGAGGACTCTGGTACGTGAACAAGTGTAGAAGAGACCACAGATGATCCTACCCAGAGATGGCACTAAAGGGCCTAACATAAGAATAAGATCTAAATTTTCAAAGATCAAGCAGGTTGTGCCAGAGAAGAAGACCAAAGATGAGAAAGAACCATCATAGGGCCTACCCTCTTGAATTAGTTTTTTATTTTTTGTCTATTTTTTTTCCTTCCATGGGGATAGTTAGCTAAGTTGTTTCTTTTTTTCTATTCTATCCCTTGGGGCTTATTACTCTATTTTATACTTTTAAGTATGGTTCTTGGTCCCCATAAAACAAAGTATTTTACCCTATAAAAAAAGGTCCAATGTGATGGAAAGTGTCTAAAAAGGAGCCAAGTATATAAAAATAAGCCAAGTATGGCATGGGGGTATAATAAAAATGTGAAAAAATCATGATTTGTACCAAAATTAGATGTTTATAAAATTATTTACTTTAATGCATGTTCATGTATGCACTCATGTGTATAAAAGTAAAATAAAAATAAATGAATTTTTAACTATTCCCTAATAGGGATGGAAGAATGAAGGCTCTATTTTCTTTGAATTATTTTATTTCTACTTCAATTTCAAATTCATAAGTATATATAGACATATTAATTAGAATATTGTCCTTATAAATAAACATGAATGTAAAAAATGAAATATGTGAAACTAGGAAATGAGAAAAGGAGTGAGTACACTTGGTATATGACAACCATACTTTGATTATTGTAAATTTGGTAACTAGTATTGAAAATTTTGAATCTTGACATAAGGACCCAAAACTCTACTCCTTGATTAGATATGTTGACATCTGGTGAAGTATTTAGAAACTCTTAGTTTGATTAATGTAACTTATACAACTCGAGATTGGTAACTTGTCATAAAATATTTTGTATATATGCCATCATTTTGAGGTGATGGATGATATTAAAAATCATTCACCTCAAAAGAAAAGGATTAAATGCACCATGAGTAACATAAAAAGTAAGATTATTTTTTATATTCATTGATATTGAATTATCAACACATATATATAATTATAGAATGATATCATGTAAAGCTTAGTAGGAATATATAACCCATGTGAAGGTGTAATAGGATAAGGGAGGGGAAATTTATACTCCCAAATAATACCACATAAATAGAAATAAATTATATGCCCCAATGTAGACAAGATATCACACTTAAAGTACCCAACATATTAACCATTATTTGACTAGGTATATGAAGGACATGAGACATCCTAATATAATAAATGTAGGATAAATAGATACATGGTGTATCATGCCACCAATATAAATATATAGGTCATAATTTCAATTAGGTTAAGGACTAATGATATCCCCTAATATAAATACAAATATTAAAAGTTGATATTTTCTAATGTAATAATTTCCCTCTACGAGGGGAGACATAAAAATGAAGCACATATAATATCAGTACTCCCAAAAGATAAATTTTAGATACCATAGAAACATGAGAAAAAATCATATTATATAATAAATAGTATCAGTATGTGGATCATCATATGAAGCATATGATATCATATAGTATAGGAAATACATTCACATACAATCATGAAACCACATGCAAAGTAGTGTAACCAAAAAGTAAGAAATGGGATATAAAAGAAATAAATCACATTAAAATGATAAATATAGGATCATATATAGATAATAATTGATAATATATGTGAATAAATACACACAAGTATAAAAACACACACATGCAAACAATCAAACACTCGTAGGTTAGGGAAGAGAGCACACATTGTATTTGTATAACATAGTACACAAGATCTAAGCTAGATAAATATAAGTATAACCAGAAATATAAATATCTATATGAAAATGTAAATTAGGAATGATAAAACTTTGATACCCACTAAAAATAGTTCCCTAGTATAGGCATGCATCCAATATGATAATGCCCCTAGTTGTGGGTGCAATGAAGCCATAAACCACAAGTATAAGTCCATGATCATAGATAAATTATGTATCTTTCATCCATATCATAATATACCATGAGAATAATGTTTGTGATAATAGGTATGCAAACCTATAGTGTAGAGAGATAAGCATGATATGTATTAATTTTTCCCTATGTAATCAACAAAGATAAAGGAAAACATTTTTTAATTTTTACCATGTTATTGAATTTTTAAGATTTTTCAAAAGAATGGAACAAGCAAGGAGGAACCTAAGAGGTGAAATGAATAATAAGTAGGGAAATATAAATTAGGAAAGAAACAATCCAATTGGTGAAAACACAAAGAATAAAGGAAGACAGAAGCCAAAAGGGGAAATCGAAAAGAAACAAGAAGAGGAAGATTCCTAGTAACCTAAAACTTCTCTCAAAATGCATTACATGATAGGAAAATATTCCTCGATATAGTTATCATTGATAATTCCATATAATATTTTTCAGTGGAATCAAAAATTAAATTGGGTAAGGGTCAAGTTAAAATATAAATCAACATAAACTAAGGTGGTTGAAGAAAGGCATTAAAAATCTAGATAAGAGCATAAATTTCAAAATGAGAACCATAAGGAAAGGAAAAAAACAAGGAAGGAATCAATGAAAAAATTATATATCATTTGGAAGTCCAAATAATACTTTTCAATGGAATTAAAAATAAAACTAGGTAACGGCCAAGGCAACAAATAAATCAACATAAACTGAGGGGATATAAAAAGGCATCACTAATTGAATTAAGAGCATAAATGTCAAAATGAGAAGAACCATAAGGAAAATGAAAAATAAAAGGTTGAATTAATTAAAAGATATAAAGAATAATGATACATGTAACATAGAAACATTACAGTAAAATAAATCACATGAAAGGCCTGATAAATAGCATAACATATAAAAAGAGGTTATGTACAATAGACTATATTTTTTAAGTCATTGAGATAACAAAAAACATATTAACCTATATCCTATCTATGTGTCCATAAGAGATTCTCATTCATCTTCTAAAGATGCCATATAAAATAAATGTGAAGAGTTAGATGTATTACTATAAATATTTGTTAGCCAATCATAAGATGAATGATAACCTAGATCATCATAGATAGGAGATTCATAATGGTGATGGGCTAGAGGATTTGCCTTAACTTCTTGGAAAGAAGCACATGTATTAGTTCAAATATTTTTTTGTGTAGTTTAAATCCCTATAGGTTTGTTATCATGAACATATGTAAGGGTTTATTTATGAAATAATATTATGATGTGGATTATCAAACACTAAAAATCTAAGTGGTGTAACTACTGGAGTTATAACTGTAGGAGCTATAGTTCTAAGAGTTAAAAATATGGTATCTCTAACTATATATGTAATAAATATAGGGACCATAACTATATTTTTAACTCTAAAATATGTGAATTGATGTTTTAATAATTAATATTTATGAATATCTTTGTGTAATACCTCATGTTACTTTTGGTATTATATAGGTAATCATAATGTTATTTTTGAGTAGCAAAGACTTATTTATCATGCCCAAACTTAATACATTGGTGTAATTTGGAAGGGACAAATTTAATTTAATTTATTCATGGGATTCCAAGTAATATATAATATATATCATTATTTTATAAAACATAAAATCTCACTCAGACGTAATTAGGATCTAAAGTGATAGGTAATGTGATACTTTCCAGTGGTGTCCATGTAAGATAATTAGAACTCTTAATAAACATGGTTGTAAAAAATAAGTATTATTGAGTGTACCATCTACTATAGAGAAATGAAATTTTACATAAGTATTTATTTGAACCATTATCAACCATAATTCCATGTGTAATCATATGACATGAATCTATTAAAAGCATGCAAAAATAATGGACTATTGTTATAATTATTTATCTGGATCTCATGGTTATAAAATTTAATATATGGAATTTGTTTTAGTGAACTTATAACAATAAATAGAATACCATATAAGATATGAGCATTGGATATTAGTGATTATTGTTTAGGTGTTTCCAAGTGAACACTATTTTGATGTGTAGTATTATGATTTTGAAGTGGATTGTAAAATACTTTCAAGTGTTGGTTTAGTGGATCAACTAATTCATTTAATATACTACTATGTTCTTCCACTTGAAACCATTTATATCAATGATATCTTCTATCTTATGTTTCAATGTATAACATGTATTGGTAGGATATCATACAGATGTAGTACTCATAATACACATTAACATCATGGTTTATAGATAATTCCTAATATGTATCCAACTAGGTGACAAGAACATAATTTTTTTCATGATTCTACATCGAGGCACAAAAATATAAACATAATTTCCCAAATATAAATGGAATATGGAACCATTAGTAGAGATGAAAACAATATCTCCCACCATTCATAAATTTATTTAGGAACCTTATCTTGAATGAAGGAGTACCTGACGACTCTCAAGTCTCTTCTACCCTCATAAATTTTGATAGAGTATTCACAACTATTGAAAATGCTTCCCTCACAAATATTCCCTCAAATGATGAAATAAAAAGTGGTGTTTTCTCTATGGAAGGATTAAAAGCATCAGGACCTAATGGATTTCCACCTTTCTTTTTCTAAAAATTCTAGGACATTGTCCAGTTGGAGGTCGAAGAAACTGCTTGAGATTTTTTTGAGTCTAAATCTATTTTAAAGGAAATAAATAACACTTTTCTTATTCTAATCCCAAAAAATTAAGGTGCCACTAACATTCAGGACTTTCAACCCATTAGCTTGTGTAACACCACTTATAAAATCTACTCCTCCATCTTGGTGAAATGCATGTAGTCTCTACTTGATAAAGTCATAGAGGAGCAACAAGGGGCCTTTGTGGTAGGTATAAAAATAATGGATGTCATTGTTTTAACTAATGAAGCTATTCATTATATTTACAAATCCTCAAGGTAGGGAATGCTACTCAAGTTAGATATGTTGAAAGCTTATGATTGGGTCTCCTGGCATTTCTTTATGCAGATTTTAAAAAATCTAGGGATAAATAAAGATACCAAGAAAATCATTTGGAATTGCATCTCTACCCCCAAATTCACTTTTATCTTAAATTGTGTCCCAAAAGTCTTATTTTCTACTTCAAGGGGTCTAATATAGTGGGATACCCTCTCTCCCTACCTCTTTATCATTTTATCATAAACCCTTGGAAGAATCCTGAGGAGGGCCTACACTCAGGGACTAATTAAGATTATCTTAGTGTCCCTTAATATAAATCCTATAACCCACCAATAGTTTGTTGATGAAACCATTATTTTAGGTGATGCCTCTATTGAGGAAGCAAGTCAATTAAAATGCATCTTAATGAACTATGAAAAGGTTTTTAATTAGTGTATTAAATTTCAAAAAGAACTCCCTATTCTTTATCAACACTCCACCCCTCCAATAGAAAAGAATATCCAAAATGTTAAATTTTCAAGTGGGAAATCTACCAAGTCACTTTTTCATCCTTATATTTCCAATAAAAATGGACTCTAAGCTATGTAACCCCTTAATATATTGCATCCAAAGAAAACTAGTAGGCTAGAAGGGCTACCTTCTCACTCAAAAAGGGAAATACCAGTTCCTCAAGGCCTCAATATAGAGCATTCATGTCTACCGAATGTCTATATTTATAATACCATCTAAATTTTCCACTAAAATTGAATAAATTCAAAAAAAAGTATGTTGAGGGGCACTGAATAAAGATACATATACAATATTATTATTTGGGAAAAAGTTTATCTTCCAAAATCTAACAGAGGTGTTGGCCTAAGAAGCATCAAATACATGAATAGAGCCTTGTTAGAAAAAATGGGTTAGAACCTAATGAATTAAAATGGGGAGTGGGATAAAACTATCAAGTCCAAAAACCTGGAAGGAATGGAAGAGGATGAATTCATGTGGGAAGAAGGCCCTTCTGATGGATACACCTTCTAAAAAGCTATAACCAGTTGCAATGACCTCTTAAAGAAAGGTATGTTATTGAAAATTGGAAATGGTGAGAAAATTGACTTTTCAGAGGATGCCTGACTATCTCCAACCCCCCTCTCCACTTATGGGATTTAGACAAGGTGGTATAAACATCTAAATCGAAGATGGGGATCCAAGATTAAAGACTATTGGGAAATAAAGGAAGGAGAAAAGTGTTATAAAGTCCTCCCCAATGATGGGCTATCACTAGAAGAATATTAGGCTATTTAAAACCTTAATCTATTACTAAGATAGGTGCAAATTCCTTCCCTTCATAATGAAGATCAATTTATTTGGTGATTAGAAGACAACATCTCCTACTTGGTGACATCAGGACATACCACCGACCTTGACCTACAAAGTGAATGGTATTTTTAAAAGAACTTCTAGGTAAAACATTTGAATCTCAAAGTTAATTTGTTTTTTTTAGCTTTTAGTGTAGGATTAAATTTTGGAAATGGACAACCTAGACAAAAGAGGATTTTTAGTCCCTAATAGGTGCCCTATTTATCAAAACATAAAAGATTTAGTTTACCACCTTTTCCTCATGTGTCCCTTCAGTATGACACTATTAAACTATTTGATTAATCACCTTAACCTAACTTGGGTCAAACTAAAAAATGTATTAGACCTCATTATGCAATGAAATTCCCCATGGAATCTCCCTTCCTTCTTCCTGTGGTGTCTATCTCTACCCCATTGGTTCTAGTGTGTCTAGAAATTTTGTAACGATGGACTCTTCATAAAAAAAAGATACCAACTGAAAGACATCTTCCTCCACCTTTACTAGACCATTTTAGAAAATTGGAAAGCCTTCCCCCCCAAATACAAAGATCCTACCCCCACTCTAATTTGAAAATCCTTAAAACTAGGATATTACATAGGTATTACAATCTCCCTCAAAAGCCTTAATCTACAAGCATATTAAATGGAAAGCTCCATCGAAAGGCTGGGTGAAGCTAAACTTTGATGGAACCTCCAAATTAAAATCATGTCCTATGGGTGGAGGAGGAGTTATGAGGAACTAAATAGGGTAGATGTGGTTACTTACGCATGTCCTATGGTATCTCAAACAAACCACCTAACAAAAGCCAAGGTGGTTCTCTAGGGTCTTTAGTTGGTGTCAAGAATTAACCACAACAAGATAATTATGGAGGGAGACTTATTGAATATTATAAATGGATTAGAGGGGGAAACAACCCCCTCTCACACCATCAAAGACATCATTAATGATGCTAGACAACTACTAAATGGCATGTCTCACTTTTAAATTATCCACACCTATAGGGAAGGAAATGGTGTGGCTGACCTCCTCACCAACATTAGAGTTAAAATTCACTCTTTAACTAACTATCATAGTACAAAAAGCATCCCCATCAATGTCTTTAATGCCCTATGAGCTGAAGGTACCAATGCATGTCAAAACCATCATGCTTCCACATGTGCATGATCTTAGTTTAGAGGGGTATATCTTAATTAAGTTGATCCACAATTATTTTTATAGGATAATTAATTACTATAATGAGTTTTTGATGGATTTCCTAAACCATTCTTGGCCCTTCCAAATCTGTTGCATCTAGAAACTTCCTCTTTCTCACTTTAGTTGTACATACTCTGACTCAATGGGAGGTGATAAGGATAGATTATAACCCACCTCCTGTAATGAAACTTATATCAAAAAAAAATTGGTAAAAGTTGAAACATGGGGGTCTTATGAAGTTCATGGAATGGGTCACAGAGCACAATGTAGAGGTTGATCATAACTTTGGTGAGGCTTGGAACAAGTGAAAAGTGACAATTCATGACATCAAAATTAATGTGATCAAGGAATTTATTAATGAAATGACTGACATGTCTTATGAAGGCAACAAGGCATTCAAGGACCAATTTAAAAAATAAGAGTTACTATAACATTTTTTTAGGACAATTGATTTCATGTAGATGAACAAAAAAATCTATCCATAGATTTATCTCCCATGCTACTAGCCCAAAATTTACCTTCAAGTGATGCATTACATGATGCTACAAGGTAAATACACTCTTATATTTTCCCACCATTTTTTACTACTTAATAATTTCATTAGCTACAAAATTATTCTTCGTTATTTTTTGCTTAAGTCCCTCAAAAACACTATCTTGTTGCATCAAGTGAATGAATCTAATCCCATCCTTCACCAAGGTATTATTCTCCTTCTTGTTAAGCATGGTCAAGCCCTCCATGGTTGGGAGGTTTCCCCTATGGGATCTTACTTTGGGGAGGACTCCTAGGAGGACCCCCTGAAGGAGGATCCTACCATGGGATCCCACCAGACTTTTACCCACTCCCCTCTAGATAGCCTATCCATGTTCCCCTATGACAACCTCCATTTTAAGATATTTATTCCCAAGCCTAATCCCTTTTATCTCAATGTTAGTACCCTAATAGAGACCACCCAGAAAGTGAAGGCTGTTCTGATGGATGAAATGGAAAGGAATAAATTATAGGTGGATATCTTTAATGCCAAGGTTTTAAAAGTAAGGATGACCCTTGATAAACTCATTTAGGACTAGAACTCTTTGCACAAACAAGACAAATCCTCAATTCAAGCATTTGTTCAGTCTATTCAAACCACCCCATCCTCTTATATTTAGTCATCAAAAGTCTTAAGATTCCCTCCTTTGGGTTCCCCCAAGGGGGTTCACCTAAAATAGTCTCCCTTGCAAGTTAAAGGACAAAAACATCCCTACATGCTCTTCCTTGTTGAAGCTATTAAATTCCCCATGAATTGCACTTGGTTAAAGGTCTCCAAGGTAAAATAAATCATCCTAGAAAATATTCTTAAAGATGTTGAAGATCCACTGGAGGGGTTTTCTTCCTAGGTTTCTTTCTAGTTTCTTACTTTTTTGGTTCTTGATTTATTTCTATAGTTTTTGTTGCTTAGGTTTATTGACCTTGTTTTCTCCTATTTAAACTTATGTACTACACTTTTGGTGGTTCTAGGGTCTCTATAAAACCTAGATTTTACCTTATCAAATAAAAAATGGTACATATGTAAAAATATCAGTTGTATTCAAATAACTATTTAAGTATTTGATGATTATTCTTGGATAACCTTGTAATAGGTGCTTTAGAAGGAATAATAAGACTATTAAGTGGTTATTATAGTGCATTTATTACATTTTTTTCCTTGTTATTATATTAGAAAGTATTTGGATTGTTAGAATTAGTCTTAAATTTTTATTTACCTTGATATTTAGAGTTGTTATAGGTAGAGGCATTAGACCCATATTTAAATTTTTATTTACCTTGATATTTAGAGTTGTTATAGGTGAGGCAATTTCATAAGCATAATTTTAATTTTAAGCTTATACAGTGTTTTGTAATTATCATTAGGTCCTTGTTTAAGTTGGGAAAGTTGTTACAATGTGATGTTATGGATAAATTAGATAAAACATTGAATTAATAAAATATAGAAAAAAAATTTAAATGGTGCACAAAACTTGACCATAGGGCATAAAATCAATCTAATGCAAAATATGTAAGATTTATAAAAAATATCTTAATCATTAATTGATTATCATGTACATAACCAAATAGTGAAGAATAAAATGATTGAATATGATGTGAAGTATCACTGTTGTTGTATACTTCAAATCTAATGAAAATGAAAGTGGTAGATAGGGTGTAGATAAGAACCTCAAATGCCAATGTATTATGTAATATATCATGAGAAGTGATCACATGAATATTTTTTTGAAATCCTTTAGATTATTTTTTTGATTTGTGCTTATCTATATTGAATGGTGTGTTTACTCAATGCATATTTAGATGTGGAAACATGTGTATGAGCCAAAGTATTATTATCATGTGTAGGATTGGATGCTCTAATATTCTGATGAGGACCATGTCCAATAAATATAACATTACAAGTGAGTCAAGAAAGTCTAGTAATAATAGGATGAACAAGTGAATTAATAGGCTATGAATGAATACTATTATTAACCCAAGTATAAGTAGTAGTATGAGGCATAAAACATATATCAATAGGAACATTAACATCATGACCTATGGTAGAATCAAAATTGATAGTATGTGGATTTGAAACATTTAAATGATCATTGAAACATGATCATTATTATTTTTAGATTCCTTAACCTATTTTATTTTGTTTTTTTTAATCTCTAAATAAATAAATAATAACATCAATCTTTTTTTATAACTATCACTAGATTATTTTCAAAATACATTTTATCCATAGAATTTAATTTTGTAAAAGAATCATCATTGGAAGCATTGGAATTACAAGCATTAGTGTCATCATGATAAGTAGCATCATTGTTACTATAATCTTATTCAACATAAGTTTTTTTAACCATTCACATACATATCATTTGTATTATTAACCATAGAAGGAATAAGAATTTAAGTAATAATTAAAATTTTATTTTTCATACAAGCACTAATACCAAGAAAAGGAAGTCAAATTAAATAAGTATTTACACCATTTAATATTGTAATTATCATAGTATGGATTTAATATAATTTTATTAATGTTTATAATATGTAAACATGGATAACAAGAAATAAACTATGGCTAATGATATTGAAGAAAATAAAGAAAAACCATAGATAAATCATATCTAAAAATACTAAAAAAAACAAATCTTAGGGGGGGAGATAACATTAAATATTAAGGTTGGATGATCACAAGGATAATTTTCGCCAAATTTTTTTACTAAAATGGTGGAATAGTGATGAATACACAATGTAAATTATGTAAAACTATGACATAAGGTAAATCAAGAAAAGTATAATAAATTACAATAATTCAAAACTACCTAAGGCCAAAAGGGGGATATAAAAACACTATGAAATTTAAATGATAAATAAAAATACAAGTAAACATAAGGAAAAATATAAATAATTTAAATGAACACATCTAATTTATTATAGTTCCTAGACATACTGAGAGTAAGGTTTAGGAATTGTGTAGACTAAAACCCTTAAAGATGACTTTTTCCCACAGTGATGATCAAAATTATACAAATTTGATAATGTTTAAACCATAATCATATGAAAATTTATGGTTAATATAGATAATTGTGTAAACCTAGTACAATTTTGGCCTTATTATTATTTGGTGTCTAAATTTTTTTAGAATGCTTCATGAATATGTGATGGACATAAACTTCATTCAAATGATCTGATGATGATAAATAGTTTATATTTTGATGTAATCCTAATTAGAAACAATATTTCAAAAAATATATAGAATGTGCAATTTTAGTGGCTTGACACCCCTTTAAAGTTATAGTTACATATACCACACTCTTAGAATCATGACTTAATTTAGTTATAGTATTTATGACTATTACAAATCCTAATTGAGAAAAAGAATTTCACCTCCTCTCTATAGATAATAAAATACAATTATATGCTTCAAAATTGAACCTTATATTGCTACAAATTTGTAGGAAAAATGTTTTAGTATATGATGAGTGTAGAATAGGATCAGTGTGAATAACCCTTGATAATATTTGATCAATGTGCATGAGATAATTAGCTTTTAAGAGTTGATAAATGGCTTAGGATACATGTGTGTATATAGGCTCATTTGATTTCATAATTGGACACATTTATGCATAATATGACCATGGAAAATATTGATACAATCAAGGCACAATAAATTAGTGCATGTTGCAAAAGATACAAAAAAATATAGGTAACCATAGTCATATGTTTAATTATGGTCATTGAATTGAATTATTAAATCAAATCTAGTCATGGCATAAAAACCAAGAAATAGAGAACATGTTGTATTGAGCATGAATAAATCGATTATGATGCAGATAACTAACATATCTGAGGTTTTAGTGAGGACATATATAAGATGCAATGTTATGAATGGTCAAAATGGAAAGTGTCCTAAAAAGATTAAAATGCAAAAAAATAATCCAAGTTTCAAAAGGAATGTAAAATATGTGACAAAAACATGAATTATACCAAAATTAAATGTCTATACTTTGAATTAATATTCACAATAGATATTTTCCCCCATGTAATCTCAAGATATTAAAATGTGGCATCATTATGACATGTAATATGATAATAAAATAAAGATATAACATTTAATCATCATGTTTTTGAATCACAACACATTTGGAGATATAAAAATATAAAGCATATGAAAAGTAGATATTTTTTCCTCCAATGTATAATTGATAAATGTCATGGAATTTATCCATAAAATCTAGATTAGGGATTCTAGGGTTAAATGGGTAAATATATCTTAGGAAACAAGGATTGTATACTATCTCTAAGGCATTCCAATTAATTTTCAAACTCCGATAAAACATGTATTAAATTTATTATGTTAAGATATGATAAAACTATAAAATATAGATATACTAGATATTATAATGATAATGAAAACAAGATACTTAATTGGTTCTGATGCTAATACAAATATGGATTTATAACATGAAGTAATAATACTAGGAGTGGATTATAGGGCTATCATCAAATTATGGATTAAGAACTTATGTGATGTTGGATACTTGAATTGACCTTGGATGGTTGCATCCATGCTTTTATCTAATATGGATGAAAGTGTCCTATACATAATACATGATAGATTTAGATGTGATCACCTGGAATAGTTTAGGTTATGTGTCACCTTCACTCTAGTTTGCTCATATTTAGATCATGGGTTATGTATCCTTGTCAAATAGAAAAACCATAGTTCTTCATATTCATAGTGGTTGTAGAAAAAATAGGTTAGTGGGCATATGGTTTTGAGATACTTTAAAGACCCATCTATTAATTAACATTGTGTATATACCTAATACTCTAAATAGGGCCTCAAACTTATGCATTTCTCCCCTACATGTTGGCTTCTATGTGTATAAGGATGGAATGTGTAATAATCATGTATATAGAGTGAATTATCTTATAAATTAGAAAATATGGCTCATGAGAGGATCATTTAGTACTTCAGACCTATAGATGTGGTGTCCTTATGACTGATATGGAAATAGGGGAAATAGGGAAGCTTTTATCACTTGAGTTCTTGATTGAATGCATTTTTTAAATTTCCTTGTGAGAGGTAAGAAGTTTGTAGGCGAATAATGAATGAAGATTTATCATGCATATATACCAATATTTTTTGATAATATCTCACATTAAGTCACTTAGGATGAACATAGGAATACATTTCATTTATAAATTAGATGAATTTTAGGGCATTGTATACATGCATTAGAATAGGACACTAACATTCTTGTGGGCATTTGACTAGGATGAAAGTGTCTATAAATTTAGAAAATAGGCACAAGTACAAAACTTACATAGACTAAGATAATTAAGTTTTTATCATTAAAGGTATGATAGAATATTTGAGTCACCAAACTAACATTGGTCAGACTAAGAGATAAGAAATAGGCAAAAAGAGATAGTTTATAATAGCCTTTCGGTAGTGGGAAGGTCTAGAAGCTAATGGTATATCCATGATACATATTTTAAAAGTGTATAATATTGAGGTGATATATAGTTCATAAATAATGTCTACATTCCCCCCCTAATCTAGTAATGAAATTGATAGTTTAAAGGAAAATAAATGAATACTTGGGTGTGTATAAGACACCTTGCCTTTGTGTGAGTCAAACTTGAGTGTTTTATTGGTGAATAAATTGAAACCAAAATCATGTTATAGTATATAATTATTTATTATAATATTAAATAAAAATAATTCAAATGATTAAAATTTCAATAGATAAAGTTTTAGGAGTAATTTTATGTATAGATGCAACCTCTTTACATTTAGGCATTTTGATTAAAAAATATGTATCAATATGAACCATTAGAGCCAAGATTAAGAAAAACATAAAATTTATAACATGTTTAAATATATATAAATTAGTTGAAACATTCCCCAAACCTTGGAACAAGGATGATTTTACACCTGGAAGTTGAGATTAGCTCAACCGTGCAACCCAATCATACTTATAACCTGATTAATGTGAGTGAACCAAGTCAACCCATACTATAAATTTAGTTAAATTGGATGATCTATTCAATTAAAACATATAAAATTGAAAATATTGAGTGATTTAACCACCTCAACCATACCAAAAATGAACTAACTACTACAATATATTGGCTCAATATAGTCTATAAAAAGTCTAACGTAGTGGGTGATGAGAGTCCATAAAAGTGTTTTGAAATTTGAAAATAGTTTATATTTTACAACTTTGGTTTCATAAAATATAGACCTCATATATTTTTCATGTTGAATCCTAGGTATATTAATGATACCAATGTATATAATTCTACCAAAAGTGTGTATTTGAATCATATAAATATGTAATTTCTCCACTTTGCAAACTATGTAAGTGTGGAGAGCATGTTTCCATAACATCCCCCCATTCTATATCTAAAACTAAAACTAGTGTAAATGTGGATAAAATGTATGCAAAATATTCCCCCATTGTATATTTGAATCTGGTGAACTATGAAAAATGTGGAAGCCATGCCTCTATGACATTCCCCCACTAAAATGCCCACCACTTTTGAGGTGAGGTAAAGTAGAAACCATTAGTCACCTTACCTCAAAAGGATAATATAATTGTATAATATATGTATGAACCATGTATCATAATGTATATTTATCATTTAATCACATAGAATGTGATCACATCGAGTCTTAATATGCATGATGTGAATCATGGTAATGTCTAGATAGTAATAGTAAAAGCTCAACAAACTATCAGGCACATACCTAAGAACACTAAAAAGTAAATAAAAAATAATGGTCCAAGGAGACCTAAAACAAGGGGCATGTTCAAATTCTTGACAATCAAAGGGACATGAGTTAGTCAAATGTCTGCAAAGCAAGGAATGACATATTCAAATGTCAACATAGAACAAACCATGACATATTAAAATGTCACAATAGGTTAACATAGGCATGAGGGACACAATAAATGGAGAATATTAAAATGCTAAAAAAAAATAATACAATTCATGACAATAGTAATAAATTAACACACCCAATGAAGTGCATTAAGGAGACCATAGACAATAAGCAATCAACATAGCATACCATACTAGCCCATGGATCATATGTGTTAACAACAAATATTAAGTACATAGATTATCAAGTACATTAAAATATATATAAGCATGAATAAAGGTATGTGTAAATACATAATCTAAAATATGATAATTTAAAGTTATCATATAATAATGGAACCTAGATATATCATGATCGAATAAGCATATGCCCCCAATGTCCATAAGACATGAGTAGAGGGAAGACTCAACATCTAAAAGTGCATAGATCATGTATGTATGTATGAATGAATCACACTAAAATGGTGTGTGAAACACATTTGTACATATAAAGAAATTATATGTTATCTACTAATATGGAACCAACAACATATATGCTAAAGAGGTAATATAACTTGTGAATGTTGTAGATGTTTTTTTATTTTTGATGTTTTTTTTATTTTTATTTTTTGGGGTATATTTTATACTTGGAGATATATGAAGTAATATACTTATGTAAGTTCATAATATTAATTAGTTATTTGAGATGTTTCCCTTCAAGTTTAGTTAGGTGGTACACACCTTTTCCCAATTTTTCTATAACTATAAATAGTCCCATCCAATTTGGTTGGAACTTTCCTTTCTTGTATTTTTATACATTGGTATTCTTTTTATTTTATTTTAGTACCAAGTCACCCATAGTAAATTTGTGTGTCTAAATCTTTGGTTAAATTTGAATTTAACATGATCTTAATAAACCTATAAGTTTTCAACAACCATTTTGCATTTTTCACTCAACTATTCTAATTGGTGCAATCTCTTTTCAAGGTATTCATTATATTTTTTAACATATTTGAGATAAAAACATAGGGAATGTATCTCAATTTAAATCTCTACCAATGCCTATATACAATAAAATAAATAACAAGTTATAGCTTGGGTGGGTGTGCGATCACTAGTAAATTAATCCCATAAAGCATATATTGTCTATTAGTACCAATATGTGATGTATCATTCAACCATTTTGCTAATTATTTTGACAAGGGTTTTAATTGTTGCCTCTACTTGTCCATTACCTTATGGTAAATATGGTGTATAAAAGGTATGTTTGATTTTATAATTACTACAAAAGCTCACTACTATATTATTTTTGAATGATGATCCATTATCAGTAATAAAAACTGGAGGTGTAGTAAAATGAGAGATAATATTTATCATAAAAAAAGCATGCATTATCCCCTGTATTAATTTCAAGTGTAATTGCTTCCATAATTTTTTTAAATATTATGTATCCATGATTATGAATTTTTTTCCACTGATAGACATAATATTTATCTTTACAATTAAATCAAATCCCCATAAGGAGAATGACCAGGGTGAGACCATTGGTTATAACTCATGAGATGGTGCATGGTTCAAATTACTATATTTTTGACATTGTAAGCATAATTTGGCATGTTAAATACATTGTTTTTCTATGGTATGACAATATTAACCATGCCATAAATTTTATTGGGACATGGCCTTACCATTGAAATGTTTGTTGTACTCTCTATCATGCATTTATAATAGGGAATTGGATGTCTCTTTTGTGTTTAAGCATCAAAGTAATTATCCATAGAAACCTCATTTCAATAAATATTTTTTAATGATAGCATAATAAATTTCTTCTTGTTTTAATTTTCATTTATCATTCTGTGTAAAATGTTACTATATATAAGATCGATAGGGGAAATTATAAATATCATTGTACATTATGTATTTGTAGAACTATGTGTAATATAAATAATGGATAACACATAAATTCTATCATAATAAATGAAAGGATAATGCAACTGATGTATGGTAAATTTATATGCTCATCATTGATATCAAAAGGCATAAAATATGTCATACAAACCATTGCATCTATATGGTGATTATATTTATAGAGAATACTATCAATGGAAAATGTATCAAATGTCTCCTTAAGTTTATCCACCATTTCTTTATATGATTTTAAGTGTTCTATTTTTACTTTATAATGATTGGTAAATTGATTAATAACTAGCTAAAAGTCACCAAAATTTTGAATGTCCTTGATATGAAGATTTTGTGCTATTGATAACTTATTTATTAATGTTTCATATTATGTGATATTATTTGTACAAGAAAAAGTCAACTTGTAAGAGAATGACATGTACTCACCCTCATGGGTGTAGAATAAAATAACTGCACCTACTCCTGTTCCACATCTAAATCCATTAAAAACCATTCTTTATGGATTAGAAGATATACTATATACATCAAATTCATCATGAAAAGTTTCAGTAATTGGAAAGGGATAAGGTAATGGAGTTGTATGTAATTAATTAGTGGTAACTTGTCATTTTATTTATTTTTGGGATAAAAACTTGATATCAAAATTTATAATTTGTATCACTCATTTTTCAATGTGGTCAGTGAGGTGTGTTTTATTCATAAGGAATTTAATGGATCTTATTTAATTATAATGTGGACCTCATTGTTGATAAAATAATTCCATATTTTTTGTGTAGAAAAAACCAAAGCTAGACATAATTTTTCCATTGTTATATATTTGCATTCATAATCTACCAATTGGTAATTGATATAATAGATTTTCCATTCCTTTTGATAATCATCATAATACGATAATAGGGCTTCAAGGGCCTCATCAATGGTTGAGATGTATAGAAGCAATGGTCTATCTAGAATAGGAGGCATGAACACTGGTGGGTTTCCTAAATATTCTTTTCTTTTATTGAAACTTTATTGGAAAATGTCATTCCATATAAATTTTGTGTCATTTTTTAGTGAATGTGTGAAAGGAATTGTTTTATCAGCCAATTGAGCAATGAATCATTAGATAGAATGAATTTTTACTTATAAACATTTTAACTATTTTAGGTTATTTGGTGGTGGCATCTCATCAAAATATTTTACCTTTTTTGGATCAACCTTGATGCATCATTGAGAAATAATGTAGCCAAAAAGATTTATGAAAGACACTCTAAAACACATTTTTTGGGATTTAACCATACATTAAACTTTCACAAGTGTGTACATATTTTCTATAAATCAAGAGAATGGTCTTGACAAGATTTAGACTTTATGAATAAATCGTTAACATAATATTAAATAGTTTTGTGAATAAAATCATGTAATATATGATTCATGGTACTTTGATATGTTTCTCTTATATTTTTGAGTCCAAAAGGAATGATCGTATAACAAAATGTGCCCCATGGAGTATTAAATGTTATTTTTTATCAATCTACTAGGTTAATTTTTATTTAGTTATATATGATAAAACCATCCATAAATGAAAATGTCTCTTATCCAAGTATAGAATCGATAATCATGTCGATGTTAGGTAATGGAAAATTATCTTTAGGATAAGAATTGTTTAAATCATGGTAATTAGTGCAACATCGAATGTTGCCATTAGGATTAGTAATACGTATAATGTTAGACACCAAATCATAATGTGTAATGGGTCCTATGAATCCTACATCTAAGAAATTTTTAATCTCATCTTTTACTAGTAATGCCACTTTGGGATGCATTTTACAAATCTTTTGTTTGACAAGATTTTCATATATGTAAAATAATATATTGTGCATTGCCACTAATGGATCAATTTCAGGCATAACTGAGTAATCCCAAGTGAATAGTCATGGGTAATCATGTAGGACTTACCAATAGGCCTTGCCTTCATAATCATTCATTATTCCAACAAGTAATATTAGTCAAGGATATTTATATGTGCCATAGTTATAGTGTAGTGTTTCTTCATTCATCAAAGTGGATCATTCAATGATAAATGGCATGGTAGGAATAGCATTTTGTGCATCATATAAAACATTGGTATCATCACTCTTTCTAAAGTAAGTGAGAGTAGAGGTGACATGAGGAAACCTATTCTTATTTTATAAGGAAGGGAGATCCTTATGTGCCCCAAGTACTAAAGCAAAGACTCATCACTTGATAACTCATCTAATATCATAATTTATAGTGAAGTGATGTCATCAATCAAATGAGAGCTGATTAAATTTATACTTGTCATATAGGTATTCATACATTCTAATTTATCCTTTTGGAGTCCATAAGTGGTATGAATAGATGGATTATGACTTATAGATTGTCATAAGAAACCAAATCCATGCCAATTTTTTTTATTTATAGGAGAGATGGGTTGATCTATTCATTGTTAATATTTCTCAACCCTTGTCCTTTGTACCCATATATTAGAAAATATTAAGAACCAAAGTAAAGATTATTGGGTTTTAGTTTAGGACTATTCATTTGTTTGACCATTACACAATGTGTGAAGGGACTAGTATCTATTAGACATGTGTAAATAGATATTTGATGGCTAAATTTAAAAAATATGTACAAAGTAGTTGAAACTATATACATCTCATGTATCCAAGGTCACACCAAAATTATGTTATAATTAAAACCATTTGGCATAACTTAACATAAAGTAGGTAATGTAAGAGGTCCTATGGTGATGTTCAAGGATATTTTCCCAAATACTCATGAAATGTTATCAAATACTTTGATTCTCATGTTGGATGGTTTCAATTATTTAGGGATAATTCTAGGTAAATAAATAAATGATATGTTACAAATGTTGAGTCCCAAACCATTAACCATGAGAATTCATTTAACTATTTTGTTACTCATACATCCATGAGTGTTTAGTGGTAAATAAGAATTTATAAGGTTTTGAGATGGTAAGTTTTATTTCTAAAAATTAATATTATATTTAGTTTATTTTATATATTTTAACACAGAAGCCACATATGGAGGCTCCACATTACATGATAAAAAGGTCACATGTAATGCATCCAAAAAAATATCCATGTAATGTGAAGAATGATGTAATGAGTCCAAAGGTGAAAATTTAATGGTAATATCAATAGAAGAGGTTGTAAAATGTGGGAGAAGAAATAATATTTCATACATTCTCTTTGTCATTTTTTGGTGATAGGTATAAGTTCATTGTAAACATCATGGTAGTAAGAATTATGTAAGAATGCATTGGATTTACAATGACTAGGTTTTGATCTCCTTAGATATTTTATTGAATTAACCATACATGAAATATAAAAAAGTAATGACTACCATGAAGTACTATAATATGAATTAGATAAGAGATATATCCATATTAAACATGTTTAAAAAAAAAGAATTTTTTATTTTTAAATTTTGAACACTTTGAAATAATAATTCAAAAAATAGTAAATCAAGAAAAAAACCTAGATCAATATTTTTTTGCATTAACATAGGTTAGGTTCAGCAAATGTTCATCCCTAGAATATATATTAGGTAATCTAGGGTTACATATGTAGAGATAGCCTAGGGCTCAAGGATGGTAGACTATCTCTAAAGTAGGCCAATTAGTTTGTAAACTTAGATAAACATATACTAAATTATTATGTTGAGATATACTAAAAATATAATATATATCTATGTTAAATATTGAAATGATAATGAAAAAAAAACTTATTTGGTTATTATGCTAATAAAAATATATACCTATAACATGAAGGAATCAAATTGTGAGTAGATTCTGGGACTACCATCAAATTTTGGATTAAACACTTATGTGACCTTAGACCTTATGTCGATACTTTTGTCAAATATAAACACATGTTTCCTATATGGAATACTTATTGGATTTGGATGTGACCAACTAGAATAATATGGCTAATGTTTGACCTTCACTTTGGTGTGTATAGATTTGTATCATGGTTTGTCACTCCTTGAATAACAAAACCCTAATTCTTCATCATTATAGTGGTTGTGGGAAGAATGGGTTAGTGGGCACATGGTGTCAAGTTACCCAAAATACCCCTCTATAAATAAGCATTTTCTACATAGATAATACTTTGAAGAGGGCCTTTGAATTATGTATTTATCCCCTACATGTTGGATTGTGGGTTCATAAGGATACAATGTGTGATAAGCAAGTACAAAGAGTGGCCTAGCTTGTAAATTAGAAAATGTGGCTCATGAGATGTTCTTTTAGTACTTTAGACATGTAAATGTGTTGTCCCTATGACTTATATAGAAATATGGGGAAATAGGAAATCTTTTCTCACAAAGTGTTTGATTGAATGCATTTTGTAAGTTTCCTTTTGTGAGGTAAGTAGTTGCCAAGTGAAGAATGAATGAATATTGATCATGCATATATACAAATCATTTTGGAGAATATATTGCATTAAATAACTTAAGTTGACCATATGAATACATTTCATTTGTAAATTGGATGACTTTTAGGGCATTATACACTCGTATTAGAATAAGAGATTAGCATTGGCATAAGCATCTAACTCAAACACAAGTATTTTGAAAGTTAGAAAACATGCATAGGTCCAAAACTTCCAAAGAAATGAGATAAGAAAGTTTGTAGCATTATGGCTATGATAATAGGTCTGAGTCATCATAATAATAATGGTTAGACTAAGAGATAAGTAATAGGCATAAAGAGATAGTATATCAAATCATTTTAGTAGAGGGAATGTCTAGAAGCTAAAGGTACATACATGATATGCATTTTCCAAGTGTATAATACTAAGGTGATAAATAATTTTAAAATAGTGTCTACACATGAAAACATACTTGATATAATAAATATTTTCCATTATATTGACCATGGAAACACTTAACTATATGTTTTAGTATTTTTTATGCTTTTTCAATGTGGACTAATTAGCTACTAAAAACAAAGTAAAATCAAGGTTTTTAAGATTACTTGGAGATGAAGGTTGGTTTCACACCATTGATCAAGTTTTATGGGAACTCCTCTTTGGCTGGGGAGGAATGACCTGCAAATTACACTAACTCATAAAAAATGGATTAATAGGAAGATGACTGGGTTAACTAGTTACAAACCAATCTAAATAAGTGGCGCACTTTCTCAGATGGATGTCAGCCCATTTTTTTAATTAAGATGAATAAAATGTTGAAAAGCAATGAAGATAAACAATTTCAAGATATAAATGATGTAAAAGATAATTTGACAAAGATAAATGATTATGGATTATTCAAGATAACATATAAGATATACAATATATAAATGATGTAAAAGATAATTTAATAAAGATTAGATGAATTCAAATCATTTATTGCATTTCAGATAAACAAATATATACAAATAAGATAAATAGATGTAATACATAATTCCAAAGATATCTACATGTAAAAGATAGGTTTTTAGAAAATAGAATGTAAGTTTTGATAGGTTTTTTCAAATTATTGCAAGAATATTTTGAAAGTTTAGGAGGGATCGATGATGATCCTATAGGATTGACATCAATTCATATGGATCAACATCTATTCTAGGTAAAATGCACAACTTTAAAAATAGACTATAATAATGACATTTATTATTCATAAAATAATTAAAACTGAATGTAAAATAGTGATAGATAGTTGTATAAGACTTTGGATTTGAAATATGAATGAATTGATGTCCAATACTTACCTTGAAAATAATCTTGGCATGAAGTTGATATTGTGAATTATTTTGTTTGTATTCAGGTAGCAATTCACTAGAAAGAGGTCTAATAATCACCTATGAGTCTCCTAGAGAAATTTTGTCAGTGTTTTAGGGTCTAAAATTGTAGTCACCATCCTTCCCAAGCCATGGAGGACTGTTGTATATATACTTTCTCAGATGGATGTCAGCCCATTTTTTTAATTAAGATGAATAAAATGTTGAAAAGCAATGAAGATAAACAATTTCAAGATATAAATGATGTAAAAGATAATTTGACAAAGATAAATGATTATGGATTATTCAAGATAACATATAAGATATACAATATATAAATGATGTAAAAGATAATTTAATAAAGATTAGATGAATTCAAATCATTTATTGCATTTCAGATAAACAAATATATACAAATAAGATAAATAGATGTAATACATAATTCCAAAGATATCTACATGTAAAAGATAGGTTTTTAGAAAATAGAATGTAAGTTTTGATAGGTTTTTTCAAATTATTGCAAGAATATTTTGAAAGTTTAGGAGGGATCGATGATGATCCTATAGGATTGACATCAATTCATATGGATCAACATCTATTCTAGGTAAAATGCACAACTTTAAAAATAGACTATAATAATGACATTTATTATTCATAAAATAATTAAAACTGAATGTAAAATAGTGATAGATAGTTGTATAAGACTTTGGATTTGAAATATGAATGAATTGATGTCCAATACTTACCTTGAAAATAATCTTGGCATGAAGTTGATATTGTGAATTATTTTGTTTGTATTCAGGTAGCAATTCACTAGAAAGAGGTCTAATAATCACCTATGAGTCTCCTAGAGAAATTTTGTCAGTGTTTTAGGGTCTAAAATTGTAGTCACCATCCTTCCCAAGCCATGGAGGACTGTTGTATATATATGGATCAACTTCGATCTAGGAGAATCGATGTTGATCACAGAGGATCAATGTACATCATGGAGGATCGATGTTGATCAGTTTAATTTGGTCAAAATTTGGATTAGGCTACTTTGAACCATGTGTCAAACTAAGTGAATGTAACACTAAGTTGTTTTCATGATTTATTGACAAGGGTAAGTTATTGGAAGGGTTGTTGGGAGGTTAAATAATTTGTTTTTATTTGATTTTTATGGATTTTAGTTGGGGATGATAAATATTAGTTAATATGATTAATTACCATGTGTAAATAGGGGGCATATACAGAAAATAAACATTTAAATATAAGTTGACATTTAATTATGGACATTTAGTTTCTTATACTTTAAGTTATATTTTATGTATATACTTTTAGGGTGTTTGAGAGTGGTTTCAAACCTCTAGGAGTTAAGATGCAAAATATATATTTTTGGAGGTTTCTACAACATTTTAGACTTATCCTATTTTAGGAATTTAGGATTTTAGATTCAACTTATTTTAGGGTTTCAGACTATGGTGTAGATTTCTAGTGTCTACATTTGATTATTAAAGTGATAGCCTAAAAGATGGTAGAATAAGGCAAGGGTAGTAAATTATGGCATCTACATTTTTCCCTTTCTATTGATCAGTTAGTAGAGACTATCCATGAGAAAAAAATATAGAATCTAAACTTAAATAAATGTTCCCAGCATGCCCTAGTTTGATATGAGAATGTTTCCCCCTCAAACTGGGAACCAACGAATGGAAAAGGAGATGGATATTGGTTTGACAAAGGATAGAGGAAGAGGGAGATAATAGAAATGGATACAATAAAAATGTAAATATATAAATGGGGGTTGATGGACTAAATATGCAAATGTAGCTTGGATAAATGGATAAATGGATAGGTATCCAACATAAAAAGTAGTTGACAAAAAATGTCAACACATCAATCACCAAGGTTAAGCTTAAATAAGAACTAAGGTAAATAGACAACAATATATATGACAAAATAAGACATAAATTTTCCATGAAGCACATGGGATTAAGATTTAGAACCAAGATAACAAATGATAAATGAAACTAAACCTAAGTTGTCAGGGCTCATAAAGGGGTTTTAGCTATAGACTCATGTTTCAAGGTGAAATACTCAAGCTGACTCAGACTGTGGGACCAACAAAGGTCAGACTTCCACTAATCCAAGGTTTTAGTTTTTTGGTAAAAATGGACATAATAAATTTAAAAAGGATGACTTAATTGGCCTAAGACAAAAATGTGACTGCTATAAAAGTTGAAATCAAAGCATAAATAAAGAGATCAATATGAATTCATATGAGTCACAATTAACTTTTAATGCTAGTATGGATAATGGTATGCTAGGATGATATGGACATGTGAAATGACATCATACAAAGGCTATGACCTAGTCACAAAAGATACAAATTTGGATAATAAAGAATAAAATGAACACAAAGGTTTAAATCCTTTAGGATGGGTTTAGATTAAGGTAATAAACACAAATGGATGAATGAAAAAGACACAAAGGGGGACCCTTTTCAACAAGCTATTTACATGGACCATAGTGAATATGGGGTTTATCAAAAAGTAAACTCCTTAAGGCTTTACACTTGACATATTTGCTAAGGTAGATAAACACTTTTAATAAATTTTTAAAAGGCAAGCTTAGATTTCCTTGATTGGGTAAAAGAGGTGTGTCATGTATGAAACACATATGGGTATACCACCCATATTGTGTAAAAGGTGATGTCCTTATAGGTGATTTAGGATGATCCATGGGGTAATCCACACCTTATATATAGGAGGCAGGTTGATCAATGCCTTCACCCCTCTAGGATTCCTTTAACCATTTGCTAAGATTTCTTTTCCCATTGGGGGAAGATTTTTACTTTGAGTTGATGTGGATCACATAAGTATGGGGAATTTTCAAAATTATCCCCCTTTATACGTCTTTGCACTTGAATCCTTCATGGTCAAGGATAATTTTACCTTTTTTTGTCTGCTACAAGATTTTTCTTTTATCTTTATCATCCACCAGAAGTACTTTAACCCATTCTCACCCATTATACATTATCAAGAGAAATTGATGGTGAGAAATCATGTGATTTTTTCATTATAGACACTTAGCCTAGTCTTAAATGTGAGCACCTCAGCTCTACTCATAGCATATTTCTCATGGACACATTCCATGTTTTTAAGAAGGAACCCTATGGTCATTATCTCTCGACTTCCCATCTTAAGTCCATCTGACATTTACCTCCCCCCTTATGTTTCAATTTTGCTCTCTAAAAGGTGACCAAGACTAGCCTAAGTTAATTCACATCAAATAATAATTTTTTTTGGGATATCTTACACAAAAGGGTCATTGTCAAAATTTCAAATTGTTCCTTTGAAGGACATCTGCCAATAATTATAAAGTTATATTAACATAATAGACTGATCCCTTGAAGGATAACTATTAAATAAATCAAAATTTAGACCACTCCCTTGAAGGATAACTATTAAATAAATCAAAATCTAGAGCACTCCCTTGAAGGATGGCTATTTATAGTTTTGGTAAAACCAAAATAACTAGAGGCTTCCCATATTGATCAAATTCCCAAAATATCTCAAACCAAAAGTAGAAAAGGACATTAAATCAAAATATTCAAAATACATAAAATAAACATTTGATTTATACTATGCTTCAAAATATTGTAAGGTCAAAAACTAAAAATGAAATGGATGGAGTGGTTTTGAAATGTGAACAAATTTAATAAAACCATCTGATTATTCCTATCAAGAAGCTTCAACATAGTGCCTAAAAAGGGCTTGAAATGTTTAGGATTCTAATCTAAACCCATAGACTTGTGTTTAGGAAACATTTTGGATTTTTGATGTGGTTGATTGGTTGAGTTGGTTTGGGTGATATATCTAGGGATGTTTAAATAATATAATTGATTGATTCCTAATTGAATATATAAAACATGACTTTTTGGATACCAAAGTGACTTAATGAAGAGGTTGATAAATTGATTGGTTAACTCGGTTTTGTGTTGCTTTATATTTGGTGATGGATTTATAAGATTGACAAAGTAAGGTATACAATGGATGGGATTGGTTGATTTGGTTTGAAAATGAGATAAGGTGACAAAACTTTGACTCTCACCTAAAAGGAATATGATCAAAGGTAACAATGTTATCACTATCAAATAGATGAGGGTGAGAAGACTATAAAATGAGTGAATTGTATTAACCGATTCAAGTGGCTAACTTGACTGATTGGGGTTGAGAGGTTCCCTTACTATAGTAGCTAAGGATGGGTGGATAGGTTCAACTTGATCCATACGAGGGTTGGTGACAATGGGTTCTTATTTTGTAATCATGTTTAGAGGAAGATGAAAAACTTGAATGGATTAAATAGATGGGTTGGATAAGGTTTTGACAACCTCCTTAGTAATAATATTACTAGGGTTGGTTTTAGATATGAAGACACCATGGCTCAAAGGATTTTGACTAGAAATGGGTGAGGTAGAGGACATAAGAGGATGACTAAAAATAGATTGGTGATTGTGTAAGGGATTGAGATTGACCATCACAAGCTTACCATGATCAACCAAGTCTTAGACCAACCATTTGAAAGATTTACATCTTTCCACTATATGACCCATGATATGATCGTAGGGGAAAAATTCATTTCCCTTATGCCAAGGTAGAATGAAATCATATTATCCTAATAAAATATGTTTGATAGGAGGGAGAAGGATTATTTATGCTTTTATCAAATTTTATAGCACAAAAATATATGGTTCCCCCGATGGAGTATACCGTTAGGTAGGAGATTTTGTAACTAGTTCTATGATTGTCCCTGTAAAGAGGATGAACAGGTTAATTAGATTGATATAGTTGATGGACTTGATAAGGTTTATTGGATAGGTTGTAAAGGTAAATTTTGAGATGGGAAAGAGGATGAGTGAGGTAAGGTAGATTGAGATAATTGAAATAAGGTAGGTTGAAAGGTTGGCCCATGAGAGGGTTGCAGTGGTTAAATCAAAATTTTCTGGGATTTGAAGAATAATTACTCTTGAAATAGTTGAAAAGGTTAGGGTAAAGATTGATAAGGTTGGGGATGTTTTGGAAATGTGTATGGATAATAGTTAAATGATCTAGGATAAGGCATAGACTAAGGTTGACTTAGCTTAACCAAGTAATAAAAATTGGCACTATAGGGTTGTGAGAATTCACTTTGTCCCTTAGGTGTCACAACATAATAGAGTGATTAATATTATCATGAGATCAAAGAAAAACATGCACTGCATGATTGGCAAGGTAATCACTCAATGCTTGAGGATTATTATCAAGGGTTTTGGTGAAGGTTTCATAGGAGATCCTGAAGGTTTCCCCCATTCATAAGGGTGAGGATCTAATAGTTCCTAAACAAATTACCAAGTTATAATTATAAGGTTTAACAAGCAGACCAAGTTAGATGATGGTGGAAGATTTTGAACCTTACATATTCAAACTAGTAGAAGACAACAAAAAGCAATAAAAAGAACATACACTAGAAATGTTAAACACTATGATTCCTTGGTTATGTTACTTTTTTATTATGTTAAACTTGATGTGAAACTTGATTCATCTTGTATAGGGTACTATAAATAGACGTCTATGGATGATTTCAGGATGTTTAGGCACAAACCCTCTATATACCCTAAGGTACATGAGGTGTAATTTGTACTAGTGATGGTATGTGGCTTGGAACTTGGGGCTTGCTCCCCTCACATCATAATCTCATAGCCAGTTCAAGTGCTTAGCTATGATATACAACTCAATTAGGTTTTATACTTAGTCATAGTACTTAGTTGACACTCCACTCAGTGATTAAATCCAAGTGAAAGCATCAAGAATAAAGCTCCCCACTTGGTGATAAAATCCAAGTTGGTTCACTATGTCAAGTTTTGATGTGTGATTTTTGATTTTGTGGTTTGTTTATGTGTGATTGATTTGTGGAATAATGAATTAATTAACCACCTAATTAATCTAGTAGACTAATTCAAGTAGATAGACTATGAATACAGTTTGTTTTTAAGCCAAAACAAGATTTTGATTTAATTTAGATGTAAAAAAGGATTCAACTCAATGAAAAAAAATACACATGAAATGCAAATCCTATGTCTATGATGATTTTAATTTAAAGAAGAAAATGTAGTGAAATTTATTTGATTGAAAGGAAATGTAAAAGAGGATGAAATTAACTAATGCAACTACATGCACATGAAAGAACAAAAGAAAGGGACCCAATATCTAGTCCCACTAGGCATGCTAGAATGTTTTAGTATTTTTTATGCTTTTTCAATGTAGACTAATTAGCTACTAAAAATAAAGTAAAATTATGGTTTTTAAGATTACCTATAGATGAAGGTTGGTTGTGCACCATTAATCAAGCTTTGTGGGAACTCCTATTTGGCTATAGAGGAATGACCTGCAAATCACACTAACTCACAAAAAATGGATTAATAAGAAGATGAGTGGGTTGCCTGGTTATAAACTAGTCCTGAGAAGTGGCATGCTTTCTCAGATGGATGTTAGCTCACTATTTTTAATTAAGATGAATAAAATGCTAGAAAATAATGAAGATAAACAATTGCAAGATATAAATTATGTAAAGATAATTTGATAAAGATAAATGATTATGTATTATTCGAGATAATAGATAAGATATAAAGGATATAAATGATGTAAAAGATAATTTGACAAAGATTAGATGAATTCAAATCATTTACTACATTTAAGATAACCAAATATAGATAGATAATATAAATAGATTTAATAGATAATGCCAAAGATATCTACATATAAAAGATAGGTTTTCATAAAATAGAATGCAAGTTTTGACAAGTTTTTCAAATAGTTACAAGAATGTTTAGAAAGTTTAGTAGGGATCGAAGATGATTCTATAGGATCAATGTCAATTCAGATGGATCGACGTCGATTCTATGTAAAATACTAAACTTTAAAAATAGACTATAATAAATACATGTATTATTCATAAAATAATTAAAACTAAATGTAAAATAGTGACAGACGTAGAAGACTATAGATTTGAAATATGAATGAATTGAAGTGCAATACATGCCTTAAAAAAATAATCTTGGCATGAGGTTGATACTGTGCATTATTTTATTTGTATTTGGGTAGAAATTCACCATTAAGAGGTCTAATAATTGCCTGTGAGTCTCCTAGAGAAATTCTATCAGTGTTTTCGGGTCCAAAATTTTAGTCACCATCCTTCTCAAGCCATGGAGGTCTATTGTGTATATATGGATCGACATTGATCTGGGAGAATTGACATCGATCATGGAGGATCGATGTCAAGCATGGAGTATCAATGTTGATCATGGAGGATCGATGTTGATCAGCCTAATTTGGTTAAAAGTTTGCTTAGGTTGCTTTGAACTGCATGCCAAACTAAGTGAATGTAACACTAAGTTGTTTACATGGGTTCTTGACTAAGGTAAGTTATTAAAAGGGTTGTTGAGAGGTTAAATAATTTGTTTTTATTTGATTTTTATGGATTTTGGTTAGGGATGGTAAATAGTAATTAATATGATTAATTACCATAGGTAAATAGGGGGTATGTACATAAAATAAACTTTTAAGAATAAGTTGACATTTAATTATGGACATTTAGTTTCTTATACTTAAATGTCCATAATTAAATTTTAACTTATACTTTAAGTCATATTTTATGTATATACTTTCAGGGTGGTTGAGAGTGGTTTCAGACCTCTAGGAGTTAAGATGCAAAATATAGATTTCTGGAGGTTTCTACCACATTTCAGACTTAGCCTATTTCAGGACTTTAGGATTTTAGACTCAACTTGTTTTAGGGTTTTACGCTATGGTGTAGATTTCTAACATCTACATTTGATTATTAAAGTGATAGCCTGAAAGATGTTAGAATAGGGCAAGGGTGCTAAATTCTAGCGTTTAAAATATATTAACATAGTAAACACTTAATTTTTTTTTTGGGGGGGGGTTAGTTATAGATATCAATTTACATTAATTTAGGGTACTTATGTTTTTTTGAATTATTAGTTCATATTATCTCTTATCAGCACATGGTTTCTATGTTATTGGCCTCTTTTACTTCTATTTACTTTTATTTTTCTTTATTCCCTAATTTATCTATATTCCTTATGTTTTTTTATATTTCATAGGATTAACTGGGAGTGTAAGATTATGCTCTTAGTTAATCAAGAGAATATGAGTACACCATAAGCCTACTCAATAGCATACCACTATGATCATATTAGCATTTTATTTTGAGTCCATTCATCCATTCCCTTTATTTCCCTTGGATTTTTTGCTTCTTTTTAAATGAATTTATGCATATTCATGTGTTTTATTATGAACCAATAGGTTCCTACTATGAATTGGGAGAGAGAGAGAGAGAGAGAGAGAGAGAGAGAGAGAGAGAGTACTAATGATAGGAAAAGTATGAATGAAGGATAAAGTGAATGAAAGAAAGAGTTCCAAAAAAATGTCAAGAGTGGTAAAAATAAGTTTATTAGTTAATGATTTTAAAGCCTAATTTCATTTGGAGTCTCCATATTCTATCATTATTAATTTCTCATGTGGTGAAAGTTTATATAAGGTTTAGGGCTTGCATTACCATGATTTCCTATTTAACTACATTGAGTTTTGGCTTCTATCTTTTTTAAGGATAGGCCCCTCAATGACACCATTTTCAAAGAATATGAGTAGAGAATCAAATATACAAAATTTATTATTTGAAATTATATAATTTAAAAGAGTTTGTGTGAGCTCTAAATCACACTTTGGATCTAGATAGGAGCATAAGAGTCAACTCATGGTCATTTTAAAAAATTTGTCAATCCATAGAATGGTTACTAGATTTTGTTTACCATGGTTCCTAGACTTATTTCCAACTAATTTAATCATCTTAAAACATACATATTTTTGAAAATTTATGATTATTATTAGAACCATTTTTTTACATTTTAATTATTTTAGAATATCCATTATTTCAATTAGGTATAAATTTTATTATTCTATTACTATAATATATTTAGCTATTAATTAAAACACTGTTTATGGTTAGGTGTGTTAGAAAGAATTTATTAAATTTGCTTACTTTATTTATTTCATGGACTCAGCCAATGGGAAACAATATAAAATTTGTAACATTAAAGATTTCACCATGTGACAGGTGATTTTCTTCCACATTTGAGAGGGGAAACTCCCTCTTATGATGTGTGTGTGTGTGTGTGTCTATATATATATATATATGGTAGGGTTCCATAATTTTAATGTGAAATTAAAAAAGGAAACTAGAGAAATATAGAAATGGATAAAGAATGAAAGTAGATGGAAGGGAGATTGAAAAACACATAACAAAATATACACAAAAAACCACCTAGATAATGAATATTTGAATGAAATGGGTTAGATATTCTCCAATATGTGAATGTAAATATAGAGTATAAAATATGATGAGAACATAAATACTTTTTGGGAGAAAAAAGTCCCATCTCAAACCTAAATGCACATTATTGGTACAAATCCCATTCTATCATATTTGCAATACAAAGTTTGCAAATCCTATAATTTAACATGTGATAAAGAGTATGCATAATTTAAATAGATTATATACACATGAAAAAAATTACATGATTCCATAAAATGAGAAAATTAAAACTTAGTAGGAATAAATTTTTATTATACCATTAATTGTATCAAACTCATTAAATCTTGGAAAATAATCAAATATACACAAATTTAAAACATTCCTCTCCTAAGACTGGGAGAAAAAAATCCATTTAAAATAAATTTCATCCATTTTTTAATTTATTACACTCACAAATTATTTGTATAACTACTTGAAACTATTTCAACACCAGATTTCCTTTTGATCGAGCTTGAATTAGCCCATGTATCTATTGTATTTCAAATATGAACACTCTTTTACAATTACATTACATAATATTAATATTAAATTAATTTTATGAATTTTTTACATACTGACTTGCATGTGGAAAAAATAGTAATTAATTAATAATGAGATATTTAAATGTGCATTGCAATGTTGGTTTGGACTTATTGATTTTTTCACTTTTAGGGTTTTATACATAGGGAATTTTTACAATTGAGATATATGTGAAGTGAATTTAGTATAAAACTAAATTAATCCAAAAAGAATAAGTAAGATTTAATGCCAATAAGTCATTAAGAATTTTAATTTGATCAGTAATTATTTGTCTTTTCTGACTTATTTCAAACATCAATGTACCCTTTCATGAACATTACATTCTAAAGTACTTTTGAGAACAAAAAACCAATTGTGATAAGTAGCATTCCTAAGACAACTTATTATGCCAAACAAGATCAATTTGGAATCAAACTAACTTGGCTCCAACTACTTGACGTTGATGAGAATTTTATGAATTTACCTTTTTGAATCCATTTTGGACTCACAAACATTAGGTTTTGAATGCTTGATTTAGACTTTAATTCCATTGTTGTATCAAATTATTTTAAAATCTAATCTTAATGTTTAAAACCACATTTCTATTGAATCATTTTATAACAAAATAAAATAAGTGTGAGATTGGGTAAAATAAGTGTTTGATGAAACAAGTGTTGAATCGGATCAAACAAGTACTTGATGAACTAATTCCAAATTGAATGATAAATGTTAAACAAACATCAAATGAAAAAAAATACTAGATCAAACAAGTGATCGATGAAATAATCATTAGACCAAATAGACACAAATTTGAATAAGAAACAAATTAAATAAGCACCAACTCGAACTAATTTCAAAATATAACTAAATCGAAATGATTGATGTTGGCATTAGTTTTCATGTTATCACATTCATGAGCATCTATAATTGATATCATTAATGAATATTTATATGATTCTTTTTACATATTATAATTTCTCCTTGTCACAGCCTTGAATAAAAATAACTTATTTAAAATAGAATTAATATGTTTCAATATTTGGTTCTAATCCATGAATGCCAATTATCAAATTTTATCTATTTAGAATTTCCCTTGTGGATTTTTCTAGGAACAAGAATCCCAATTAAGTTCTTCAAGCCTTGCCTATTAGGCTATAGATTTAACATCTTTTTCCTAAAAATTATAGACTACACCTATCTTGATTTATGCACATTCACCTATTAAGAGTGAAATTGGGAGTGTTATCTTGAAGTTCAAAAACACATCATAAAAATGGATCTTACTATGGAATTACATTCCTTTATGGAGAGAAATAAAAATACATATTATTTTTTGACTAGTGCCTTATCCACCAAAAGGATCTCTATAGATAATGTGTATCACACATTCTCATGTCATGACCCAACCAAATAATAACTAGTTTTCATATCCCAATTATATGAGAAATGAAAATGCATTGTTAGGTCAGATCATTTACATTGATAACTATACATAATTGTTTGCTCACTTCCCTACTTCAAAAATCATGCAAAAATATTTTCTAATTAATATTGAAATTTGAAGAGAAAACACTACTTACTATAAGATGGTTCATCAAAAAATATTTCCAATGCTTTTAATAGGAGACATAAAGGACTCTTGATGTTGAATATGTGACTAAAAAAATGTAAATGACCTAACTAATCATATAAAAAAAATTTATTGGTTTTAATTAAAATTTAAATATAAAAATAATATTTCAAATTTTTTTATTTCAACTTGTATAATGTTTAAATAAAATCCCCCCTAAGGTGTATAATGTCATCTATGCTGAAGGTACTAATGCAACTTAAAATCATCATCCATTTGCACGTGCATCCCCTCAACTCAATGGGGAAAATCTTGATTTAGATAATCCACATTCATTCTGAATAAATGGTGATTAATTATTTTTATGTGACTTTGGTGGGCATTCCCTCCCATTTAAACCTTAGTTATTTTGGCTGCATCCAAAAATTTTGGCTCTCCCACTCCATCTCTATGTTTTTAGCACCCATGGGTGGTGATAGAGATTACCTAAAATCCACATCATGCAAAGAGGTCCACAAAAAAGATAAGGTTTGGAACAAACTCAAGAAGGGGGGTCTTATAGAGTTTATGGAATTCATTACTGAACATAATTCCATGGTTACCTAAGACTTCATCATGAGATGGATAGAATGAAAGGTCACTATGTGAGTCATCACCATAAACATCTCAGATGAATTCATTAGTGACATCATGGGTATGTCCTATGCAATCACCAAGGAATTTAAAGACCAGTCAAAGAAGTAAGAATCCCTAAAATGATTCTTTAGAATGAATTACTTCATGTGGATAGACAAGAAAGGATTCCCTTGAGCTAACATCCCAAAGTAATATCAAGATATCTTCATTTAGATCATGAGGTACATGAATTTGGAAGGTAAGTATATTTTAATTTTTTCACACCATTTACTTCTCCTAAACCACTTCATTTGGTTTAAAATTAGTCTTTCATATTTCCTACTCAAGTCCCTAGAAAGAATTATTCTGCTCCACCAAGTAAATGATATAAATCCCATCCTCTATTAGGGTTTAATCCTTTTTCTTTTTAAACATGATCAAGGCCTTTTAGATAAGATGGTCCCCCTAAGGTATCCTTTTCTAAAGAGGAATCCTTGATGGAGGACCCTACTGAGGGATCCCACCTTCCCCTTGAATGCTTCCCCCAAAATAGTTTATCTCAATACCCCCTGATAACCTACCTTTCAAACTATTATTTATCCCCAACACTAAACCCATTGAAATTGGGACTCCTACAAGTTCAACTTGGAATGGTAAGGCCATAGATAGAGAGGAATTGGAAAGGAACAAATAATTAATGAAATATTTTAACTTGAGGGTTCAGATGTAGGGTTTGGCTTGGCTAAGATTATATAGGACTAGAATGAACTTCAATGGGTGGTTGAGGCTATTTTCCAAACATTTTTCCATTATAATCTACCCCCAAATCCCCTATTATGAAATCTCCCAAGGTCCTAAAATCCCCCTTGGACACCCCCAAGGGGTTCCCCCTAAACAAACTCCTTTGTAAGTTAAAGGCAGGAAGTGATCTAGAATGATCTTCCCTAGGGAAGCAGTTGAAGGCCTCAAGAATCATACTCATGCTAGGGTTTCAAAAGACAAACCCACCATATCGATGAATGACACTACTACTAATAAAGATAATTAGGAGGGACCTTCTTCCTAGATCAGTTTTAGTTTTTTATTTCTTGTTTTCATTCTAAGTATTGGTTTTTTTGTTTTTGTCCTCTCGACCCTAGTTAGCCTATTAAAACTATTGTAATGCACTCTCATGGTTCCAAGTTCCTATAAAACCTATATTTTACCATATCAAATAAAAAAATATTTATCAAAATTCTAGTTCAAATTTCAAGAAGTGGTTTACAAGTGTTTTTAGATGTCTTAAATGGTATGTTAAAACTTTTCAATCTTAGAGAACTTTTTGAATCAAGTTTAATAATAAGAGTGAAATAAGTATGATGCTTGAATTGAATTATTTAAACCTTGTATAAACACTTTGGAAGTGCAAAAAAATTAAGTGGGATTACATAAAATTTAAGGTAATGAGTGACAAACGAGGACACATTACCAATGCTTAAGAAATTTTTCATGTGAAGTTACTTGACATCAAAACATTTAAAAAACTTTAATTGTATTTTTTTTTTTTTGGATATGTTATTATAAGCATTAATTATAGTTTGAGCATTTTTTCTACAACATTAGTATTTACATAAACTTCACAATAATGAACTAAGATTGAAGGATCATTTTATATTCAGGTGTCTAGTGTATTATAAGATCTATAGAAGATGCCACTATGGATTATAAGGAGAATAAGATTTATATACAAGATATTATTCATTACAAGAATCATAAATATGTAACTCAATTCAAAAGAAATAATGTTAAGATTCATAAACATAACCCTTTATTTTATAGTTCAACTTCAAGTTATTTCCTTCAAACTTCAATTTTAGATGCTCTAACAAATCCATTATCCTACTCAGAATCCATGAGTCACTAATAAAATCATACCAACCATATATTTATTAATTGTAATATTTTATTCCTTTATGCCTTGTTTTAGGCAAGATTAATGTTGATATCTCTTAGGTTACAATTTTTTTGTATTTTTCTTTGTACATTAATTAAATAATCAGATTATTTAATCCTTTTCATTAAAGAATACCTTTATTTCCTAACATATATTATGGATTAAAACATTATGTGTGACTGTCCCAGGCCCCATCCCTTTTTCTATCATTTTGTCTCATAGTCTAAATGCCAATAAAATTTATTTTATTTTGGTTGAATGCCCTTCTCCCAACATTGTGCCATGGATTTTCAAAGCTTCCTAAATCATTCATTTCTTACAACCCATATAAATAAAAGTATTTTATGTATATTAATAATGAATAAATATACTCTTAAACATCCCCATTATCAAATTTTATGTTTTTTGTAGATTACCTAGTATTAGTGTAGGTTTTTATTTTTCCTTACTTTTTAATTAGGGAAATTGTATTTCTTGTGCTTACATGGAGTTTTCCTACATTTGTGAGATAGGCTAGCTTATGTGGAGATGTGTATCATAGATGTGTCATAGGTGTCATAAGAATGTCATAAGTAACTCCCTTGATGGGAGTTACTTCTCTATTCTTGGCACCTTGTCACCACCTTTAATGGAGGAGTTACAGTCTATTCTTGGGGTGCCTTGGCCACCTTTTGTGGAGGAGTTAATTACGTGCTCTCCTATATGTATTCTTCACTTTGGCCATCTCATGTTAATCAAATTTTGGTTTTCTCCATTTTATCTTGTGCAATTTATCTTCTTGTGTAATTGCTTTAGCATCTATGTGGTGTGCACTTGCATCATCTCATGTGATCACGTCTCCATTGCATTCGCATTATCCAGATTCTGGCAACAACTCCGATATGGTATCAGAGCCACTCTAGTAATCGTGTCTCTGGTTATGCTATTAGTTTATTCTAAAATTTTTACTTTGCTTACTTAGTAGTTTTTTTAACTCCATTGCATTTGAGAGCTTTGGTAGAGTTTCTTGAAAACTCATGCAAATCCATATGGAACTTGTTTAAAAAAATTGCTTCTGAGTTAGAATTTGCCAAGACATCTTGTCTAGATCTATTGTGGCTTTAGCAAAGGCAGTAGAATTCCTTTTCTCTTGGTCATTCTACAGGAAAAGACAAATCTTTGCAACTAATTTCTATTCTTGGGTGCCATTGTTGTGTGGAGAAATAGAGGGAGGAGCAGCATCAGTAGCAATATCCTTATAGGCACTGTCAGTCTAGGCACAACCAGTCTAGGTGTAATATCCTTCCAGTGCGTAATCCTTGAGCAGTGTTTTTCCTTCTGTTGAGGTTGACTGGGTGTTGTTGTATGCCGTGCATTGTTGTCTATTGTGCATTGCTGACTGTGTGTTGTTGACTGTGTGGCACTGCTGCCACATTGGTACTCTTCCAGCTGACTTTTTTCTATTTATTAGGTGCCAAGCAGGCCGTACGGCGTCTAGCAGGTCTGCAGTTCATTTCTTTTGTTTTTTCTAAGCAAATTCTGAAACCTTTTTTTTGGGGTGCCACTGCCTGCATTTGATCTACTGTCTAGTAACTAGAAGTGCACCCTTATTTTTTTTGAGAACATTCTGCCACATCTATTGTTCATTTGTTTTTTTTGCCAACACCTTTTTAAAAAATGGCGCCCCTTCCTTGATTGGCGTTCCATCTGGTAACTTGAACTAGGCATTGATAATTGCTTTTTCAAATTTTTTTGACTTTAATCACTTCACAGTGTCATTTAGTATGCTGGAAAACAAGTAAGTTAAAAACATTTTTAAAAAAAGAGCAATTTAGAGGTTTTTAAAAAAACTTTTATCTTCAACCTACGAAGATGAAGGGTGAGGCCTGGGTTGGCAGGAGGCCAATTCCCCCTCACACAAACCTCTTTTGGATTCTTCATTTTGTGCTGAATCCAATGAGTGGTTGGAAGGCCACTTTCTCTCTCAAAATAGGCATTTTTTTAATGTTTTAGTGTTTTTTTTGCAAAAACACTAGTTTACGGGAAAATTGAACCTTTAATATCTTGTAAACGGTAGTTCAGATTTGGGTGAGTTTTTTGCAAAAGCATTTGTAATTCAATTCTCCATAGTGTAGGCTTGTTCGTTTTTAAAAATTCACTAGTTTATAAAGTTCCAAAATTTTGGGTCTCTCGGGATGCATTTTCAGCTGAGTCTGACGTCCTGTTTGCTTTAGTCTTGCACTGATTGCTCTAAGACGCATTCTTGACTAAGCTTGACATATTTTGAGCATGCACTTGCATATTTAGGGGGAGGGGCTCAACATTTTGGGGGGGGGGGTGTGATTGCTTTTCACAACTTTCAAATCTTTGCTTTCATTCTCCTTTTTGCATAATTTCACAACTTGCAATCAACACAACTTCACCTAAATTTAGCTTAAAATAGATTATTTTCAACTTAAACCCCTAACACCATTCAAATATAATGAATAGAAGGTTAAAATTTCAATCATTATTAGAAGCAAAGGGTTTTATAGGATCACCATGGGTACTAAAGTAGAACCCAACACTAATGCTGAAAAGGTCAAGTGGTACAACCTTAGTGATGAAGCCTATGGATTACTAAGCTTGTCTATGTCTCTAAAACTTCTCTTCCATTTAGAAAACTCCAATAATCCCAAAAAAATATGGGACACCTTAGAAAATTTATTTGGGAAGCTTGATGAGATGAGAGGTCATGAGCTCAAAAATGAACTCATAAGTCTAAGTCCTAGCAACTTTGACACCCTATAAGACTTCTTCACTAAGTTTAAGGCCCTTAGATTGAAATTTAAAGAATGTGGGATAGAGAAGAAAGATGATCAAATCATCCTTTCTATTCTCACAAAGTTAGGTCCAAGTTATCCAGTCTTTATCTCCACTTTCCATGCCACAAAAAGTGCCCTTGGCACTACATGGAAAATGACTTCTTTGGATTCATTCATGGCCGACTTGACTAGGGAGCAAGATAAGCTAATTCAAATGGGCACAATGAAGTCTACTCAACCCCAAGCTTTGATAGCTAGAAATGGTAAGAATAAGACTTCAACAAAGGAGAAGAAGAAAAAGAACAAGGACCAAGAGAAAAATAAAGAAAACAACAATCCTACCAGAAACAACACTGAGACTTCCTCTTCCAATGCTAAACCTAAGAAGGAGAAGGTTAAGTGTGCCTATTGTAAAAAGATAGGGCATGATTAACACAAATGAATGAAGAAACAAATAGATCATGTAACTCATCTTGTAGAGAAGAACAATATAGGTGTTCTAGAGTCCATCAAGCAGAATTCATCTACCCAAGATTCTACCAAAGCAAAAGGCAAGGGTAAGGAGAAAGACAAGGGCAAGGCCCTTGTAGCTACTACATCTTCTACAACATCATGGGTCATTAATTCAGGTGTTTCTCACCACATGGGCTCTTCATTAGTTGAGTTTTCATCTTTAGAGCCTTGTAGCATGACTTTAATTAGTTTGGGTGATGACACATTAGTTTTTATTGCAGGGAGAGGGTCATTTGAAATGGAAGGAGAAAAATTCAATAATGTTCTAAGTGTTCCTTCTCTTTCAACCAATCTCCTATCAGTGTACCAAATCACTCACATTGGTCAGGGCATGAGAGTTGAGTTTTCACCAAATTTAGTGACTATCAGGGAGTTGCATAGTGATAATACAGTGGCAGTGGGTAGGGAAGATCACCAAGCCAAGTTATACACCTTCTCACATTTTGCACCTTATTATTCTCCAACAGCATTTCTGACTCATTTAGATGGAGTTAGCAAATTGTGGCATGAGCGATTTGGCCACCTTAACTACTGCTACCTTAAGTAACTTTGTAAACATGATATGGTCATTAGCTTGTCTCGTGTCTAATTCTCAAAAGGACTTTGCGAAGGGTGTTCCCTTGGGAAGCATCCCAAAGTAAAATTTGACAAAGGCAAAGCTTGGAGGGCTTCAAAACCTTTAGAGTTAGTCCACAGTTATGTATTAGGACCCTTTCCCAAACCATCTTTCACAAGGGCCAAGTACATCCTCACTTTCATTGATGATTTCTCTAGGTACACTTGGATATATTTTCTTAAACAAAAGTCTGGAGTGTTTGAAATTTTTATAGACTTCAAGGCTCTTGTTGAGAAATAGAGTGATAAATCCATCAAGGTTCTTTGAATGAATAATGGAGGGGAGTATGTCAGCATCAAGTTTGAGCAGTTTTGCACCATAGAGGGGATTGATTTATAGCACACAGTCACTTATAGTCCTTCATAGAATGGGGTTGTAGAATGAAAAAATAGGTTCTTAAAAGAGATGGATAGCTATATGATTAACTCTAAATCTTTAGCACCACAATACTGGGTGGAAGCCATCAATTGTGCTTGTTACATTCAAAATAGGGTTCCTCACAAAGCTTTGAAAGGGATAACACCCTTTAAAGCTTAGCATAAAAAGAAACCTGATGTTGAGCACCTTAGGGTTTCTAGATCCCCAGCCATGGCCTACATTCTAAAGAAGAAACACAAAGCTATGGAACGTCAGTCCAAGCCTTACATCTTTGTAGGATATCCAGATGGTATTAAGGGGTATCACCTTCTAGATCCCATCACTCATGGGTTGTTCATTGAGAGAAGTGTCCACTTTTAGGAGAGTCCTAGAGACTCAACACTTGGCTCTTCTTCTCCCTCATCAGATGTACTTCTTCATGATGATTCCTCATCAGCTTTAGATCAGCCACAATAGGTTCTTGAGCCAAAGACATCTTCTTCTTATTCGAATTTAGATAGTGAGGACAGTGATGTAGAGTCATCCACCTTTAGTCAGTTAGAGGATGAGGAGTTAGCACCTGACTCAACCACTTCCGGGCCACTTTGGGCTAGACATACACTTGAGAGTGTTGGTACTTGGGTAGGAGATCCCACAGATGACAGACATACTAGGGGGGATTTTTAGAGAGATCCACATGCTTTCTTTGCTTCAGTTTTGGATCCACAAATTTTTTGAGAGGCATCGGAGGTACCTGAGTGGGATAGTGCTATGGAGGAATAATATTCTTCCTTAATAAAAAATAACATTTGGGATTTGAATTCACTTCTTAAGGGAAGAAAGATGGTTCAATGTAGGTGGATATATCAGACCAAGTTTGCAACAGATGGGTCAGTTGATAAGTAAAAGATGCAATTAGTCACCAAGGGTTTCTCACAAGTGGCAAGCATTGACTACTCAGAGACCTTTGCACCCATTGAAAAGATGACTTCTATCTAACTCACCTTTATTATTGCCACAACACATGGTTGGGATGTGCATCAGATGGATGTGAAGAGTGCCTTTCTTCATAGAGACCTAGAGGAGGAGATCTACATGGAACAACTGCTAGGATTTTTTTAGGATTCTTCCTTAGTATGTAGACTTAGGAAATATATTTATGGCCTTAAATAGGCCCCTCGAGCTTGGTATGCCAAGATGGATTCCTTCCTTCTCATAGCGGGTTTCACTAGGTGCCATTCTGATCCCAATGTCTACTTTTTGTAGTAAGATGATTCGCTTCTAATTTTGGTTCTATATGTTGATGACCTTTTGATCAACGGGAGTTCTTCATTAGCTATTACAGTGGTGAAGGCATCTCTCCAAGATAGATTTGACATGACAGACTTGAGTTTGTTACACTACTCCCTTGGCATCGAGATCTCATAGCTAGATTTAGGGATTTCTCTTGCATAGCCTAAGTATTCTCTTGACTTATTGGCTCAGTTTCACATGGATGATTGCAAGCAATCTCTGACTCCCTTTCTATCAGGAGTCAAGCTTGAGGCTGATTTTTCTTCACCATTGGTTGATGCCACTCAGTATCAAAAAATTGTTGGTAGTCTCATCTACTTGACTCACACCAGGCCTGACATATCATATACAGTGGGACTTTTCTCAAGATTCATGCAGGAACCTCATGAGCTACATTGGAAAGCAACTAAGAGGATTTTACATTACATACAGGGTTCACAGAGATACGGGATTCATTATAGATTTGGCATAAAGGTTGACTTGGTTGGATATACAGATTCAGACTGGGCTAGTGATTCACAGACTCACAAGTCCACTTTTGGTTACAATTTCTCTCTAGGTTCTGGTCTTATCAATTGGTCTAGCAAGAAGCAAAATGCTATTGCTATATCATCCATAGAGGTAGAGTACAGGGGAGCTATTAATGCAACTACTAATGTTATTTGGCTTCAGGGGATTCTTTCTAAGTTTGGCATTCCTATCAGGCAGCCCACCATCATTTATTGCGACAACCAGAGTACCATTCAGATTTGCAAGAATCTAGTTCAGCACCAATAGACCAAACACATAGAGATTCACATGCATTTCATTTAGAATCTTATTCACATTCAAGTCATTGACTTGATATTTTGCCTTTGGAGCAAGTTGCAAACATCTTCACCAAACCTTTCACTGAGAGCAAGTTCATTAATATATGAGTTCTTCTTGGGGTGCGGTCCACATCTGCAGTAGCATCATCTTTGGGGGGTCCCACTAGCCTCTTCTTTCTTTTATGTCTCTCTTTTGGGGGGGGGGAGTTTTTTTCCTATGGGTTTTCTCATTTTCTCTATCTTATGGGAGATTGCATTTGTACATGGGTACCTCATCAGGCCTAGTTGTCAGGACCCATTTTATATTTCCACACTACCCACCTAAGCTACGCTTATGGGGGGGGTATTAGTGTAGGTTTTTATTTTTCCCTATTTTTTAATTAGGTAAATTTTATTTATTGTGCTTACATGGCATTTTCCTACATTTGTGGGATATGCTAGCTTATGTGGAGATGTGTGTCATAGATGTGTCATAGGTGTCATAAGAATGTCATAAGTAACTCCCTTGATGGGAATTACTTCTCTATTCTTATCACCTTATCACCACCGTTTATGGTGGAGTTAAAGTCTATTCTTGGGGTACCTTGGCCACCTTTTGTGGAGGAGTTACTTACGTGCTCTCCTATATGTATTCTTCACTTTGGCCATCTCATGTTAATCAGATTTTGGTTTTCTCCATTTTATCTTATGCAATTTATCTTCTTGTGTAATTTAAAATTTCTTTAGCATCTATGTGGTATGCACTTACTTCATCTCATGTGATCACATCTCCATTGCATTCGCATTATCCGAATTCTGGTAACAACTCTGATACCTAGTTTGTAGCAAGTGTGGATCATTATTTTCAAACTTCAAGAATTTGGAGAAATTCCTCTCTACCAAATTTTCCTATGGATTTTATAGGTAATACTATATAGTTTAGAATGCTATTGGAATAATTTATGGTTGTATTTATTCCATACATACCCATTTGATGAAATACCTAGATTGCATCTAAGGTCATTCCAAATTGGGCATAGGAGTTGATCTCAATTCAAAATACAATAGAAATGATGCCAAATTTGCTGTGGTTGTTTGACCAATTTAGATAGTACTATAGGAGAGGAAAGATAATCTTTCTAGAGATGAATTACACCAATGATCAAGAATATTTATATTAAAAAATTATTGTAACAATACCTGTCATGATCTAATAAGTGTGTGCTCATCATTTGGAAATTTTAAGCCCAATTAAATAATCTCCAAGAAACACTTCCATTATGTTATTATTTTCTTTATCAAAATCACACTTCTTTATTGGATTTAGAAACACTCTTTAAAAATATTAATCTTTAATATATAGCTTTGGATTGGTTCAATATATCTATGTGTTTTGAAACACCCAAATTTTAGGAAAATTTGAGGTAGTTTCAAGGTATACAAAAAATGCCCAAATAATTATGTTTATAATATTATGTGATGTTTTTAGATGGATTAACACAATAATCAGAACGTAAGTAATCACCACATTATATACTATAAGATTGTTAGAATCCTCCATGTAAGATAATCTTAGCTTGAAATATACTATATAGACAACCCATAATGTTGTTTTTTATTTTACCAAATCAAGAATTGTATTAATGTCATACTTCATGATAAAACTATAATATAATATCACTCTCAATAATGTATATGCTCCTAATATTTAAGTGACAAACATAAGCAGTAGGTTTGACAAACACAAGAAGGATACAATGAAATTAAAATGGGAGAACAAGGTAAAATCTCTCTAATGTCATAGTTATTGAAAACACACACACAAAAAAAACATGAAATAAAAACAAGCCAAAATTGGAGAAAACAAGTAATATTTTCAAGGGTATGAGGATAAAAACATGAATACACAAACCCATTAATGGGTTTATAAAAGTGGTAGGTATGTTTGTGAAATGGTGGATTGAATTCATGAAGTCTATGTGGGTCAAAGGATATTATCTAACTAAATGGAGACACAATGGACCTAAACTGATTGAACATATGAATGTGATCTTGTATGATAAGGGTAGATACTTTAATCCCATTCATAATTTGAAGATGAATAGATAATTCATGTGAAATGTTTTTTGATGCCTCCTATTAAATAGTTATTACCTTTTTTGACATGAATGTTTTGAAATAAACCTTTAATTTTTTCCCTATGTTGATTTAGGAATCAACTTGTGTGAACACCCATTAGTAGTTTTCTCATGGCAATGCACTCCATGTTCTTCAATAGGAATTTGAGGAAGACCTTTGATCTCTTTAGTGTTCTCCTCTATAATTTTGAAATCCTCTGGGTTGGATTGAGAATAAGACTACAATAAGGGAATTATAAATTTCCTCTACATAAATTTATTCTTCCCCAACCTATAACATATTTTTTTATTCATTTTCTTATGTTTGAATGTTTCTCACTACTAAGTCTTCCTCTTCAATGCAATAAGGATATTTAATTTAACAATTGAATAGAGGATAATAATTATTTTCTTTGTAAAAATGAAATGTGAATTATTTATTTTATTCAAAATACACATTAGATACTTCATAATCTCCTCTCTTATCCAATCTTAGTAATTCAAAAGCTTCATCATGCATGTGATCATAATCACTACACATATTTTTTAAATAGTGTGCAACTTATGATGTCCATGGTTCCATTAATGCTTTTTAAAATGGGTTGAATACAAACTTGTAGTATATTCCTCAATTATTTCCTTATCATAAACCCAAATATTATAACCTTCTTTTAATTAGTGGTTAAAAAATGATTATTTTGATGGAAAATTATTATCTTATTCATAGATAAAGATCTGTTATTCATCATAATTCTCTTCAAAATAAAAATGATATAAATTAATCACTTTTTCATATTACAATGTAGTTAGTGATTTTATTAGACAAATCTTATTTATAAAACACCATATAATCAAAAAAAATGAGAGAAGTTGGTAGTGTTTTCAATTTTACTCTATTAATTTTTTTTTGTTCATGGTTGGAAGTTCTTTCATGAAGTGAATTATGTGAAGGATGTGAGTTTCTCGTAACAAATATTTATTTATTTTCAATAAGTCTCACTATGTATTCATAATTTAAAGTGATCAAAATGAATTTTATTATTTGTCTCTTTGATTTTAAAAGACATGATTAGATCATGTTATATCTAAATTTATTGTTGTTCAGTGTCTTATACATCAAAAAAAATCTTCTTTTTAAGATGAAACATATTTATGGATGAAGGGAGTAAATAAAAAGATTTTTATTATTATTAAAGATTGGTTGATTAAAATGAGGAATAAACATTATCAATTCATTTAAGTTTTCCAAAAATTCTCTCATGTGATCTTCCTCTTTATTATAAACTTGGAAAAATTGTGATAAAAACTCACATACATGTATGGTTGGTTAGAATATATAAATAAAATTAATTTTCATGTTTTTCCAATCTAAAATTCATCCATATTACAGGTGTTATAATACTAAACAACATGCCAAAGGAGTGTTTTAACAAAAAGTCTCATAAAGATGTTTTCTTTAGTAATTCCTAGGATGTTGCATGCCATGATGAATGCATGGATGTGTCATATTCATTTTAAAAATATTTTATAGAAAAATTTAGGAATTTAATACTTGAGCTATAAGTCAAAGAAATGTATTGATCCAAAGCTAAAGGTCCAAATCATTTTATTCATGGGGTGGGGATAATAATGGGTTTGTGTTAAACCAACACCATTTATTGAATCAAAATAATGAAATTACTAGGTATCTTGTCTCAATAGAGTCACCAACCTCCATTTTAGGGGAGTTTAATTGAAATTTATAGAGATAAAGTGCACAAGGAACTTAGATCCCCAATGTTTTAACCAAAAAATATTGGCAATATATTATGTCATTATTCTTTCTTTCTTTATTTCACAAACTCACACAATGGGAAATAACAACAAAAAATGTAACTTTGGATAAATAACCATGTGATAGGTAATTTTACTATACATTTAAGAGGGGAAAGTCCCTTGAATAATGGGTTTTTTGGGGTGTTTATATATTTTGGACCTAAAAGTAAAAAATAAAACAAAAAGGGAAATGCATAAATCTATAAATCGAGGGATAATGAAGAGATATAGAAGAGATAGTTAGAAACCCTCGCTAGAATAAACACATAAGATATCTTGGATAACCTAGATTTGAATGGAATGGGTTGGAATCTCTTCCACAACATATGAATAGAAATACATAGTACTTTCATAGGAATATAAATTCTCCTTTAAAAGTTAAATTCACATGATTGGTAAAAATCCTATTATCCAACATAATACAAAGTCTATAAACACAATATTTTAACATGCAATAATAACTATACATAATTTTAATAGATTTTATGTGTGTGAGAAGTAATTTAAATGATCCCATAAACTAAGAATATTAAAAATGAGTAGGCAGACATTATTATTACAAAATTACTCTTATTGAATTTGTTGGGCCATATGATCCAAATTCACTTTATCTATGTTAGTATTTGGTTAGAGCTAGATTGGTTTTATGGATCATACACACCCCTTTGGTAGTTAATAATGTTAGTTAGGTCTCATAGTGAAACCACCATGTGAAATATTTTTAATATCTTGAGATTTGTAAATATTACTAAAAAAAATATTCTACCTTTGTGTGAAATATTTTCAAGTTTATACATTGTAGATGTTTACATTTACTTGTGTGTTTGTGGTCCTAAAAACATTAATAAAATATTAAAAAATAACTAGTTGTACAAAAAAAAATTCAAAGTCCTCTCTTAGTACTGGGGGAAAATAAAAACATGTTGACAATTAATTTCATCCATTTTTTAAATTTCTTTCACTCATAAATTATTTTTATAACTACTTTAAAATAATTTGATCTAAGAGTTCTCTTTGACCTGTCTTGAGTTGGTGCATGTTTCTATTTTATTCTTATTCGAATAACTCTTGTTGTAATAATAATAATAATAATAATAATAATAATAATAATAATAATAATAATAATAATAATAATAATAATAATAATAATAATAAATTTATTTTGTAATTTTTTTACAAAGTGAATTTCATGTGGAAATAATAATAATAATTCAAAATGAAATAATTAAATGTAATTTTAAACATCACTTTGGACTTATAAGCTATTATGCACTTTAATGCACTTAATTTTTCACTTTTAGGGTTATATATATATGGACAGTTTATAAATGAGATTTATATAAAGTGAATGTTTTATAAAAATAAATTAATATGGAAAGGATAAATATTATTTAATACCAATAAGTCAATCAAAATTCAATTTATATTAATATTTTTTTTTTGATTTCCTAAATTGTTTCAAACATTGACATGCCCTTCCATGAACATTGCATTCGGAAGTACTTTTAAGAACATTGAACCAATTTGTGACATCTAGAATTCTTGAGATAACTTAGTATACTAAATGGGATCAATTTGACATCAAAATTACTTAATTCTAACTTCTTTAAATTGATTTTTATTTCATGAATTTCTCCTTTTGAATTTAGTTAGAACTTATGAACATTAGCTCTTGGATGTTTTTTTGGGAATTTAATTCCATCTTGACAAAATAAAATATTGACTTCAAACTTTGTCTTAGATTTTGAAACCATTTTTATTTTGAATCATTGTAGTTCCAAGTCAAAGAATTTTTGGATCAAATGAAATAAACACCAAATGAAAAAAATAAATAAATTGAATCAAATAAGCACAATATTTAGCTAATGCTAGATTGAATAAGTGACAAATATAACAAGATAAAAATGCAATAAGTGACAAATGTTAACAGAATATAAATGTAAAAAAACACTTGATCAAGTAAGCACTAGATGAAATAAATAACTAGTTAAAACAAATGTGAAATCAAATAAGGGCTAACTTAAACTAACTAAAAAATACAAATGATGCCAATTGTTTTATGCTTCCATTGATTTTCATGTTGTCACATTCAACCTAATATAATTAATTAAATATTTTGCTATATTTTTATATGATATACCTTATCCTTGCAATGACCTTGAATGAAAATCAGTCGATTTAATTATAATTATTATGATTTAATATTAAAAAAAGCACTCAAATTTTGTTTTAGATCATGAATGCCAATTCTTGAATTTTCTCTATGCAAATTTTCCTCCCATGGATTTTCCTAGGAACATATCTTCTAAATTATTTTTTGAGCCTTTTCCATTAGGATATATATTCAACATGTTGATCCAATATTTATTGACCATATATATCCTTGTTTCACCTCCAATCTCCTATTAGGAGTGAAAATGGGGGTGTTATCCAAAAGTAGAAAAACATGTAGTAATAATAAGGTGTAGTGCATTGTTGATGTAAAACTAGTCTACTATATAACATTTTCGTAAACCCATTCCTTCTTATATCCCTTAAGGTTATAATTTAATTTCATTAAGATATATCTAATTTTATATGTATATTTTCAATTATTTCTCATCATTAACCCTAGATTTTAAGTTTTGTTATAAATGTTAGTTTGGTGTGATTGTATATCTTTTAAAACCTAGGTTATCTTCATGTATTATAATTGTATTGTCCCCTCATAATAGGTTTATATTATGAATGTTCCTAGTGTTTATTTAAATTATTATGGTCTTTTTATATCTATTTAACATTAATTTATGTGCATGTACTTAAAATTTTAGTGTAATTGTGATAACAACAAGGAAATCATAAGGATCACCCTGTCCAAATTAACATCTCCTTTAAGCATTAAAAATATGGAAATCCCTAGAATTAAGCACCCCAAGATGGTAAAGAGGATGACTGAGAAGGATGGAAAAATGGCATAAGGCTCCAATGTTGAAAAAAGAGGCAAAACCAACAATACCAAGCATAAGTTTAGAGATAATAAGGATCTTGTAATGATTGAGATATAGGTAGCCTCTATGGAGTATTCATAAGAAATTTAGTGTGATTTTTCTGGGGTCCTGATAGGTTCTTTTCTTGTCTTGGTGTCTTAGAAGTAAACTAGCATAAGCTTTTGTTGGTTGGTTGGCCTATTTTTCTTGTTTCTCTTTGGTCTCATTGTTGATCATACTTGTTTATTTATTGAGCTTTGTGGTTTTAGGATCCCTATAAAACTTTAATTTCACCTTATCAAATAAAAAATGAATATGGAGTAAATTAGTAATGTAAAATGTGTTACCTTAAAAAAAGTTAAAACAATATAGATCTATATTATATAAGTACACAAAAAACATGATTCCTTTGGAGAACTTGATGTAGATGTAAATGATTATTTTCATGTAGAGATGAATGGTTGTTATTTGAATACCAATGTTGTTAATAATTTTAATGGTGGAACCTCTCAAAGATAAATGTTGGAATGAATATGATAATTATTATGATTATTAAGGTGAATTAGAAGGTTAAAATAGAGACATTTCATTTAAAAATATTAAAACTTATGCTATGAAGAATCCCATTGATATCTATATGATAATTACTGTCTTGACATAAATTTATTCTAAAAATACCCCTCTTCTTGTGTTTCTTTAGAAGTTATTCCTAAACCAAATCATGTTTCCATTTATCCTACTATTCTTTATTTTCAAAATCTTATGTTGTCACATGCTCAATTTTTTTCCATTTCTTGTCATCCTTCTCAAACCTTGATTCCCACACATGTTTAAAATTTTTTTGTATTCAAAAAATTTACAAACTTATCAATTTTTATCTAATGTTCTTATGAGAAAAAATATTTTTGTTTTCAAATTCCTCTTAATTTTTGCTATGCCCCTTTGATTTCTTCTATTTTAATTTATACAACTACTTCTCTTCCAAACCCTGAATTTACTACCTTTGTGAAAGCCTTATGATTTTAAAAAATAAGTTACATTTATTTATGAAGGATATTAAGTTAAAATTGATAGGTTATATTATTATGATATAATTTAAAACCTTTTATCTCATGATGTTTTTGTTTATGCTTTTGAAATTAGTTTTATTTCTCCAAAATTTGTGTTGTATAATGGAAAAGGAGACCCTTATCACCATATTAGATAATTTTAAACTTATTTCTTAGAAATTTATCATGATGAAAATATATAAAATAACCTATTTATAATAATATTAAGGCACTATGTATTTTATTTTTTTCCGTACCATGTGATTTCATACATTCCTTTCACCTTTAATTAATGAATTATTGATGCATTAACAAATCAATATTCCTTATAGGGTTATTTTATATGCTCAAAAGTGTTAAAATATGTTAAAAAATAAATGGTGAAAGGAAAATAAAATTAAAAATAAATTAAAAGGAGTTGCACCAAAGTTGGATTATCAAATTCTCATTCAAATTGAATGAAGGCATAAAATAAGTTCTAAAATAACATTTAATACTAGTTATTTTGATTCCATATTAGATGAAAAAGGTAATGAATTAAACACTATAATTATAAACAAAAAAGAAACTAAAAGGAGATGAACCACAAGTTGATTATCAAATTCTCATTCAAATTGAATGAAGGCATAAAATAAGTTGAAAATAAATGTTAATACTAGTTATTTTGATTCCAGATTAGATGCAAAAGGTAATGAATTAGACACTAAAATTAGAATAAAAATCAAAAAAATTGAGATGAAAAGTAGAGGGAAACAAAACATTTTATTTAAATTTTATCCTCTGTGTGTGTGTGTGTGTGTGTGTGTGTGTGTGTGTATGTATACACACACATACACACACACACACACACACACACACACACACACACACATATATATATGTATGTATGTATATGTCTATATATATATATATATATATATATATATATATATCAATATTTATATATATATATATATATATATATAAAAATACATATAAATATATATGTATGTGTGTGTGTGTGTGTATGCACATGACACACACACACACACACACACATATACATATATATTTATATGGTAATATATATATATATATATATATATATATAATATAGATACATACATACATACATGTGATATATTATATATGTGTGTGTGTGTGTGTGTGTGTGTATATACAATATATATATATATATATATATATATATATATATATATATACATATATATATATATACAACATATATATATATATATATACATATATAATATATATATATATATGTTTATATATGTATGTATGTATGTATATGTATACATACATATACATATATACCAAAAGTAGCTTAGAAACATGACCTAGGAGGGGCCTTCACCTAGAAGGGGGATAACATAGCTGATTTTCCAACCACATGAAACATGAATGTAAATGATGTTATCTTAACCAAATGAATTCCTTGCATACATAAAAACCTCAAAATATGGAATAATATTTATTATTGATTTTAGGGGAGGAACCAAAAAGAAGTACCTAACTGGAGATAGAGCATCCTTCCAAACCTATGAAAATTGTTCTAGAAAATTTAAGAGTTTAGTAAACCTTCCTTTCATGTCCCTAAACACCACTAAAGGAACTACAGACCACTTCATCCATTCTACAAAATGTTAGATAAATATGATTTCCTGAAGTTAAAAATAACAACAACCTCGACCATACCCACTCTATGAACATGTTTCACAAAAAATCCACCAAAAAGATAATTTATTACTTCTCCTCAACAAGTAAAATTAGATTAGATGTAAATATTAAGGCCAAACAGGAGTTAAACTTGACCTTACTATGATATTTGATGAAAGCCTCTCTTAGAATTGTCAAAATTGACTCTAGAATTTACAACATCATCAACCAAAATACCTACTTCACTTTGGACTCTATCACCTCCCTAAAGAAATCCATTTCTTAATTTTTACCTAACATGTAGAGAAATGGTTTGAAATTAGTCACCATCCATATTAGATCTATGTTGACTAGGAGTAGAGAGAAGTAACAAACAATAGAAAAAAGATCCAAATAACAAGTCATGCCAATAAAATCCAAGGATAATTTAAACATATCACACCCTCTATACGCATCCTCAATTAATAAATGAAGGTGGAAATAAAAAAAACTATTTAAAAAATTAACTTTTGGTATAAAGAAAACATAGGGATAAATATTAATAAAAAGAAAATTATTTTTAGTGACAAAAAAGTAACAAGAGCACTGATAGCCAAGGTGAATCAAAAGTGATAATGAAGAATTAAACCATGCACTTGAAAAATTATCCATCACGAGATCATTAGGTTGTGATATACCTTAGTTAGCAAGAAATTTATAAGTTAAAATAGCTTCTTTGAAGTAATGATGAGATTTCCACAAAGAGAAAGTCTCAAACTAGGGCCAAATCTACTCAAAGTTGTTTTTGATCGACCATGCCTTAACATCCTAGTGATGTATATATGTGTCACAGATATAATGATAGAACATCATAATAATATTTATCAAATTATAGTTTAGGTCTTTGAATAACTTAGGGACTAATTTAGTTGTGTTGGAATGATTATGTGAATACCACATTTAGTCTACAAGTAGACCCTACTATAGGGACAATAGGAGCTTAGTAGTGACATAGTCTATCTAAAATTTCTGAATTATAATGATGTAAATTGATTTATATTTTTCTAATTTATTTCCCAAAATTTTAAAAAATAGGTGAATATATATAGTGAGTAGTAATCTATGGTGATTCATGTTAAAAAAATTCTAAGGGATAAGAAGGGTAGAGCAGAAAAGAAGGTTTGCCAACAACAACAGAGACTAAAAAAATTCTTTTAATTCTTTCTAGTAGTAATGAAAATAAAACTAACATTCATGAGATTGTAGTGCTATACTAAAAATATCATAAATTTAATTGTGATTCTTGGTAAATAAAATGCATATATATGAAAAGTATGCTTTAAAATAGCTACTTACAATAAATTTCTTTAAACACATTTATGTGTAATGTAGAAGGAAACATAACATACCTAGATAAATTTGGTTAGCATAGCAAGAAGCAAAAACTAATAGAATGCTTTGAAAACAATATTATCATATTTAACCATTAGATAAATGAAATTTTCTATCATTAGTAAAAACTTGAGAAACAAGAAAATATGAAAATAATGAAACAGTGAACAAATTATAGGAATTCTTATCTCTATTTGCATTAATTTCACAAAAACTTTATTCTAAAGTACAATTGAGGGGGAAAAACCTATATATACACATTTTTAAATCTTAATATAGTTACATTACATGACACCTATCAATGGACAAAATCCTTCATGTCTTAAAAGCTAAAGAATATTACATATTCAAAAAAGGGAATCTTTTACAAAATATTGAGGGGAATTAGAACATGACATTCATCAAGAGAAAGCGTATCAAATGGATATCTCATGAATAAGGTGATAATATAGGATCCTAATGATGTGGATGATGATGAAGATCCTAGTGTAGAAGAGGATGAAAGTGAGCCCATAGAAACTAAATGAGTACTTCCTAGTGTTATTGAAGAAGAAGAAATCCAAAGAGGGGTCAAAGAGTAAGAGGCTCTTGTGGTGACCATGTGTGGCTTGATACCTACCTATTTCTCAGCTTGTATCTATCTTCTCCATACCTTATAGAATCTATTTTAATCATTATAGATCAAATTAAAAACTATAATGGGATCCTTCAACAATTTGATGGTGAGATATTACATTACATCATGTCTAGTTAAGAGGGGGCTCATGGCCTCATTAATTACCACAACCTTTTTTATTATTTGATTGGTAGATGCTACAAATTCTACCATATCTTGCCCAAAAATCACAACCTGAGATAGAGATTGATTCCTAAAATTGATGATGAAATTTTATAGTTAGGATCTAAAAGCATCCTTGCTGATAATGGAACCATCTTTATTAGTAAGGTAGGTGATTTAATCCTCATTAAGAAGAATTAAAACTCTATCACCCAACTGGGTGAGATATTTTCCCAAGTATCTCATTTCATTAATCCATTGGTTCAAATCTTTCCTTGTTATGATTTTATAGGATTGATAAATTCTCAAATCCTCCATGGGGATCAAGTTTAGATTTTCAAATTTATTTATTCTAATCAACTTTACCAAGTTGATTACCTTGTTGTCATACATCCCATATGCACCTTATGCCTTGATAATTATATTTTAGACTTCATACCCCTTCAATTTGTACTAAGCCAAAGTATTCAATGTATCAAACATGACCCCTACTACTCATTCTACCTTGGTTATGGTCTCTTTTAAGAATATGGATTTATGTTGTTGTTCTAGCTCAGTCATTATTTGTTTCATTCCTTTCACCAACTCTATGGATACATCACCATTTGCATTAAGATATAAGATTGAGTCATATTCATATTGTTGCTTCTGGTCAGACCTAGTTCTTTTCTTCTTGGTAAATTCAAATAGGGTTTCTTCATACTCATACATAATGGTCTAATCTAGATGAGTGACCTTCTTCTGGTTAGCCTCTTCATTTCTCCATCTTTCTTGTAAAATTCCAAATAGACCTATAGGGGTTCTATTGTAAAAAAATATAGGTTCTCTATTGTGGGAATATGCATTTATTTTATCCAAGATTTATTTAAAATGTCCCCTAAAGGTTGAGTAGATGGAGTCAATTGTTTAGCTAGTCTCAATCCCTAGAAGGTAGAAGTTTCAGAAGCAATTGTGGAGGTGACTAGGACAAATATAGAACTAGGGATTGAGGTGGGAAGTGCCATTTCTATAGATGAAGAGGAACTAATGATAGCTACAAAACTTGCCAGGAAGAAAGGAACTAAATGTATGACAATAGTGGGCCTTTTCTTTGGTAATTGGGGACTTATCCTAAGCATAGGCCTAGGTAGAATTGGAAGTAGATTGGACATCATATAGACCTTAGAAGTGGATGAAAGAACAAAATGGTTGATAGTGGCTAAGGTAACTATCATGGGCCTAATCATAGGTCTCATGGGGGGCCTATAAGGCACTGGATTTATGTGATTTGGTGTTGGGGGATCATAGAAAATACCCAAGCATTGGATATATAAACACATTATTGATTAGAAGTATATGGTTCCTCATTGATAGGAAATAAGGAAGGAAATTCTAAGGTGGAAGTTTTTAATGCCATGGTAGGTGGTGTTACTTCCTACACTGAGGATGAATGGGACACTATTTATGGTTTTACAAATGTTGATCCTAAAAGAGAAGCCTATTTGGTGTATCTTTTAGTGTCAACCTTCCCCTTTTCCAAATTAGGAGATAATGCTTGTAATATCCTCTAAGTTGAGGGTTAGTTGGTCTTTCCTCCTGAGCACTAGCAACATCAACTATGGATGTAGATGATCTTACTTGAGCATTTTTAGGTTCAAAATCTTTGTATACACATACATCTTTCAACCAACCCTTAACCTATGGGATATTGGTAGCTTTCAATCTTTTCTTCACCTATGTGTCATTAGCTACATTGATGTATAACTTATCTTTATCTTCAATATCATGATGGTAGGTGATGCTTAAGGTTATCCTGTTCTTGATGTAATGTTTGAATTTATATTTCGAGGGTTCCATTTCCTATTTCCATCCCTTTCCAAGTCAAAATGGGACTTTGCTTGGCAACAAAAATGATAATGTTCTAATTTTATATCTTAAACCAGCTAATATTAGACAATTAAGGGTGGACCAATCCCATCTATTTATTATTGCATAGTTCATCTACCCCTATGAGAAATTGAAAAGAAATTTCTTATTAATCTATCTTGTTTGTCATTATAGTGTGCAACTTGAGGGGGGATTCTCTTAATTATAACTATCTTTATCACCATGTAATTTGGATAGTACCAGTAGGATCCCATGGTGCTTAAGGTTTCTCTAATTTACTTTGATAATTTGGGCATGGGCCTCTCATAAATTACCCTCATCTCCTACTTGTATTTTTACACTCTTACCTTCGAGAAGGTATTAGGCACAATCCAATTTAACTTGGGATCCAAATTAGTGAATTATGGGAACTTTTAGGTGGTGTAGATGGCATACAATAGGTAGGACATCATGTAGAAATGATCTAACTTGTTGGAAATGACCCTTATAATCTATGTTAGCATGTTGTAGGTATAATTTCTCCCAAAGGGTGAGTCTTGGCATAATCTATTATAATATAATGAAGCAAAACCCACTTCTCATGTATGTGGCTTGTGTCTTTAGCCCCATGTAGTCGATTCATCAAAGAAATCCCCATTCATACTTTGTTATTGAATTGGGTGATGGGTATTTAGTTTATTTTGGTTTTTCATACAAAATTTCCCTAGTTTTCAACCCAATATCTCAAAACCTCCTTGATATCATGTGTTCAGATCCATTAAGTCATAGTTTCTTAATTGTAAACAATCTCTAGTTTGGGAAGATCATAATAAGCCTAAAAAGCTAGCCTAGATATGAAAATAATGATCTGACTCAAATTCAAAGACTTAGTCATATTTTTAACACATTTAAATTGGAGAAACATGTGGTAGACTAAGTCTACGTAGGGGAATGCCTCTGGTTTAGATGTAACCTTGTATAACCATATATATTTGAGTGTTAGAATGTATAACCTATCTTTGACCTCATTTAAACCTTATTCATCATCACTATCTCTATCTATATTCCTTTCAACATGGTATAACAAATCATTATAGTGATTTTCTTTTGTGGTCAATGCAACCGAGTTAAAATTAGTGTCCTAAAAGATGATGTTTATTCCATAGAAATAGAGGAATGAAAATTATTCCTGATTGATGGTTATGGAATTTCCATATTTATATATGGTTTCAATTTTGTTATTGATGATCTTGTAGATTTCTTTAATGGTGAAATAATTCATAAAAGTCCTTAGAAAACTTGTAGAATGCTTCATAATTATTTAGCAGGTACCAACTGAATGTGAACCCAATGCTTTAAAATGGAAAGATTTAAACTCTAAATTTTAAATTTAAACTAAATGGTATGATTCGTAAATGGCAAGTATCTTTAACTCACTTTGATTTAAATCCTAGGTGGATCTTCCATTTTATTCTAATGACTTTGAAATTTTATTTTGAGAAATCAACCAATCATTACCTTCACTTTATCCACATGGCCTATCATCATAGGCTTGAATTTTTTAGTGAAGTGACTTAGATTTATGATTGTCAAAACAAGCCCCATCAACATTTAATTCACACCTACAATTGGTGATCTTTGGATAGTTTTTCATCACATAGGTACTATAATTAACATGTAATCAACACTTGATACCTTTTCATGCACTTTAGCCTTCTATTTTTAACATTGAACCATTCAGGTGGATTGTGAAATACCCTACCAAGTGTCATCTCTTGATTACATCACTCTTTTATAATGTTTTATGGCTCAACCCATTTGATCCTTTAGTTGATGTGTAATTGGTACCTTTATTGGTTTACTAAGTGGCAAGCCCTCATTAGCTCACACTATCACATGGCTTCATTGTATGAAACTTTTAATGGACCCAATATGCACATCACTTTGCCAAGTGTCATCTTTTGATTTGATCACATAGTTGTTGGTTATCATGATTTCCTTTGATTTCATTACTACCATAAGATAGGGGTTTATATGTCCTCATCCCATTGCTCCCAATTATCAGGTGGCTTCCATATCGTACTTGTTATTATGGATTGAACAAATAAATTCCAAATTTCATGCTATTATGAAATAAAATATTATTGAAATTAAAATTTCCACCTTGGATGTTAGGGGTGTAGAGGTTGAAACCAAGTGCCAAGTGGTAATCTCTCATTAGGTCACACTGTCATGGGGATTTAGGATATAACTAGGTGCCACATGGCATGCTCCCATTCAGTCATTGGGGTCATAAACTTTTATAATTTTTTGTTGAACTTGAAATGTCAAAAACAAGTGCCAAGTGACACATTATGATTGAGTTATGAGATCATAATACTTTTATACAATAATTGAAGCCTTGGAATTTTATGACTAGACACCACATGGCATGTTCTAATTGAGTTGTAACCCTTTTGTAAGCTAAAATGTTATGACTGAATGATAATTGGCAAACTCCCATTGGGTCACTAGGTCACAAACTTCGTAACTTATTCATGAACTTGAAATGTCATGAGTGAATTCCAAGTGTTACTTTATGCATGGGTTGCTAGGTCCAAAATTTTTCAAAGTCTAAAAAGAATGTGATAAAGTCTATAACTTTATTCATATAAATCACAAATGTATGTGACACTTCTATGTATTAGTTTAGGCTAAGCTAGTGTCAAGTTATTGTCAAATGAAAAGTGAAAAAGTTTAGATAATCATGAGTTAAAAAATGGGACAAGTCTAAAATAGTAAAGTTTGAGTATGGAATATGACTTGGACCTTTGGTCTAAAATTTTATACTAAGACATGTCATAGTCTTAAACATGAATTTTGACATAGATATATAAATACCATGATTCAAAAACCTTAATTAAGTAAATTATAAATTCATGTTTAAGAGATGCTTTGAAAATTTTAAAAGGCTAATGAGTGTGGAAGATAGTTATAAGGGGGCCTCAAAGTTGCTATTGGACTACTAAATTTCTTTACTGCCATCTACATGATTTTGAACCTCAAAGGAGCTCCACTTCCCAAGGTAGAAATACAAAAAATATTATAATGTTTAAAGATTTATACCAAGTTGAAAAATAAAATAAATGAATTAGAGGAGGCTTGAGTGCAATGTCATGGTCAGATGTTCATCTACATGTGTATAATGACCTAGAGAAGGCCACATATAGCATACATAGTAGGGTTCTTAAGGTGATTTGAAGGGTAATAAGCCTCTAGACACAAGAACCAACTATAAAAGGTTGACTAGAGTTTTTAGATAATCTCCAAAATATCATAGCATGTTTTCAAATGCAAAATATACACCTATAGGTCCCTTTGCCTCAGGAAGTCAACCACTATTGACTGTTACAGGCAGTGAGTAGGAAGTAGTACATTCAATGATGATAATGCTACCCAAGGTGAAAAAATGGGTCAAAATAATAGTTAAATGATCATGGAGAATTAAAATGGTTTTCAATAATTTAATTAAATACTTAAACATGCATGGACAACTACTATTATAGTTCCCTAAAGGAAGCACACTAAAAAAATACACATAGTCTTGAGAGCCTAGGGGTGTGTGAAGGGGTAAATGAAAGTATATGATGATAAATGGATTTATAATGGATCCATAATTATTTATAGGTTTAAATAGGCCCATATATAATTAAAATAATTCATAAATGGCTCAAATAAGTAAAAACATGGTCTGCACATAATAAAACCCTGCATATAAAATTTGCCCTCCAGAAGTCTTGCTTAGAATTTGAAGAAGTTAAGGGATGTATTAACTTATTAAAATGATAAAAATTAATTAAAAAAAACATTTAGGACTTTTAAAACCTCATAAATTGATCATAATTGTTTGAGCAAATAGGGGATTGCCTTTTATTTTGTCTCAAACAAAGGGTACTCCCTTTGTGCTTGAAACTTATAGTCTTGGAAAAGATGGGCAAGGAGGTGAAATTTTTTTTGTTTAAACATTAAAATAAGGTATTTGAATATTAATTTAAAAAAAAAAAAACAAAACATAAGATACCTTGAATATAGGGAAGAATTCCAACAGGGTGACCTAGACCCTCAAACTTCCAGACAAGCTTATTGATCATGGTGAAGCCTAGATTTCAAAGGAGAGACCAATGCCCCTTCCAAATATAAGAGTGGATTCAAATGGACCAAAAAATTTTTATGTGAGTATAATATATTTTTTTGAGATATTGGTATGAATATTAAATCATGAGAAAGTCTTTTTGGGTCTTAAGACAACTTAGGCCTATTAAACAAGGTTTAGGCCTACGGTCAAAATGGGGAATCACTCACAATTATAGCATGATATGGGAATTAAAACATATTTTGGCATGTTATTAAAATAATTAAAGGTTTTTTCAAACTTTTATATTGTATATGAAACACAAGGAAGTCCTCTTTTGGCTCAAAGGTAGCATTAATCCTATGTAAAGCAAATGAAGAGCTTGATAGGCTAAGTTGAAGTGGTCACTTATTCTTAGAGGATTTATATGGAGGTAAAAGGAGTTTTGGGAGGTTATTATGGGTCTTTAACATCACATTAGTGGAATTTTTTTAAGTAAAAAAGTTCCAACTTTATAAACAAAGCTTAAGAGGTCAAAATAGGCTAAAACCTTTGTAAACCCTTGCTAGTGACCAGTTTGAGGAAATGAGGTTAGAGAGATACCATAATGGAATATTTTTATTATTATGATGTTTGAAACTTGAATAGTTCTGTCTCATGTTACTCCCCATACTCTTGGGTCAGATGAAATTGTATAGATGAGGTCCAAAATAAGGTATTATTGATAATTTTGTGTGTTTTATAGGTTCTGGGAGGATTCTAAAGATGAAAAAAACTTGGAATAATTATTATGACTTGTTATAAATATTAATTTCTATTTATTTTTAAAAAAAAACCCAAAATGTTTCAAACAAATAACTTCATCTAAACTAGTCAAAATTGGCATAATGACCAAGCTAGTGAAAAGGGTGGAAAACTTCATGTGAGATGATTTTAAGGTGTGTCTAATGCCTATAAAAACATGGAGGGTATTTAAAAATTACATTCAATAGATTATATATATTTTAATGATAAAATAAATCCATATTTGAGGAAAAGTGTGCAAAGTGTGGGAAAGAGGAGTTTCTTAAACTGTAGATGATGATAGCTCATTTCTAGATGATTATATATGGCCAAGACTAAAACCAATGCATAGAGATGCATGTTTGAAATCCTTACCATTAATTAAAATCATCATACCTATCCATAATCAGTTTTTGGATGTTTAAATAGGTCCAAATCATGAAGGCAATTCTCTGAGCTAGAATGATAACTTTCACGCCACTTTCCAAGAGTTTCATGCCTTGATTAGCCACTTGCCTCTTCTAACCTTAAATGTTTCATCCCACATCCTCTTCTCATTTAAAAATAACTAATTTTATCAGATTTAAAAGTTTCTTTGTGACCTTTGTACTTCTCTCTTCTTCCCTCTCTTTCAAGTTCTATAAGAACTAGCCATTTTGGCCTTTGTAACTTATGATCCACCTATGTATGGCAAAGACTTATTCATTTTCATACCATTTTATCAATAATACTACTAATTTTTACCTCTTACATAGCTATTTATATTGTGCTCACTTAAATGTTTAATTTTTCTTAAGTGATGACTCTTGTTTCTTTAGTAGATTATTTCATTCTCTCACCTATTTAAAGTTGGAAAGCTTCTTCTTGTAGGGCATGTGAAGTGTTCTAGGAAGTTTCAAGGTTGAGTGAGTTAGTATATTCACTAGTGCCATTCAAGGTATCTTGTCTAGTCATCCTACCATTAACATTCATCTATAACCTCATAATGTAACATTGATGTGAGAAGATGCAGATTAGAGAGGTGTATGTTTGGTTAGTCTCTTAGTTTCATGTGTAACATGTAGCTGGTTGGAAGTCATCAACTTATTTGGTGTATCACCTCCCTTAGGATAGTTTTCTTTCAGTTTTATCTCTCCCTTCCCCCCCAAAGTTGAGGTGTAGTAGTGATCCAAAGTGATACATCAAGGGAGCTATCCCTATCTAGAGATTCACCTCATCCTTAGGCTACCCACAATCCTAGAGGTGTTTCAATTATGCCACTTGGATGAGGATAATTGAGACATCTCCTCAAAGGGTGAAAATCTAAGTGAAAACACTAAAAACTTTCCACTTGAAGGATTAAAGACTAAAAATATGAAAACCATTCATACCATGTGTGTGCTTTGAATTAATTGACCAGCATGCCTTTGGATTTTAGAATCAGTGACTTCAAGCTTTATGGATTTAAACATAGGTCTTGTGTAAGAATTTTTTAGATATATAGTTATGTTTAAATTTTAAGGGGATGGTTAGGGCATTACTCTACTATGAGCTAAGTGTCCATGTCCTTGATAAAGATATCTTTGGATCCACTATAGGACTTGATACACTACTATCCAAGTGTCCATAACCCTGGTGGAGGTTAACTAAATCACCTTAAAAGTAATGAAGCTTATATTTTCAAGTATATTTCAAATTGATACGCGCGTGTGCACACACACACACACACACACACACACACACACACACACACACACACACACACACACACACACACACACACACACACACACACACACACACACACATTTTATAAGCCCTTAGAGGTTGGAAACTATTTTATTGGCCAAGTTTTAAGGGATTTTATAACTTTTGCTCAAAAACCCTTCACGTGCGCGCGCACGCACACGCGCGCGCACACACACACACACACACACACACACACACACACACACACACACACACACACACACACACACACACACACACACACACACACACACACACACACACACACACACACACACACACACACACACACACACACACACACACACACACACACACACACACACACACATTTATTTTATAAGCCCTTGGAGGTTGGAAACTATTTTATTGGCCAAGTTTTAAGGGATTTCATAACTTTTGCTCAAGAACCCTTCACTTTTAGTGATTGAATTTTTCCTAAAAAATATTATTATATGGGATTAAGTGCTAGTATAAATGGAATTTTGGGATTTTAAGACCTTTAATCAATCAAACACTATCTTGTTATAACTAGATTACAATCAAAATCAAAGCATAGACTACATGAAATGATAACTTCAAAATAAGATTCTTCCAACTTTCCAAACCAACACAATGTAGTTTCTCACTTTGGAAAACCATCTATTGGGATGTAAATGGGTTTTAACACTTTTATTATTTAGATTTCATAACTTTGAGCAAATGCAATAGGAACTAGGGAATTTGCCTAGATGTTTTCTTTCTAAACCATAACACACAATGACTAATCTAAGGAAATAAAATAACTAAAATAAAAGACACAACAAAAAAGAAAAGAAGAAAGGAAAGTAATCTACCCCTACCTATTACTTCAATAAAAAAACTCATAGTCCTTTGGTGGGGGTGGAAGGGGTAGATGATAATTAATGATTCAAGTATTGTCTATTCACTGGTAGAGCTAAGTCATTTCCTTATAAATATTTTAGTCTAAATACAATATCACCCAATATATCTACAATTTGATATGGTCCAATCCAAAGGGGTATGGATTTATCATACTACCCTTTTTTATCATGGTCTTTAACCCACAATAAGACCAAGTCTAAGATTTAATTTTTTTTGATTTTATCCCTTTTGTCAAACCACATTTTGACTACATCTTAGTGTTTATTGAAATTATTGAGGGATTCATCTTTGACATCTTCTATTTGGATGATACTCAATATCCTCAACTAAATTATTTTTTCATCATTCATATATTCAGACATGAACTCATAAGTATGCAACTATAATGTTATTAGAAATATTGAATTTTCCCATACACCATTAAAAATGGAGATGACTTCAAAGCCTATTTATATCTAGTTCGATCTATCTAGATAACATATTTCAATAATGACTACCATTCCCTTGGCTTTTGATCTACTAATTTATTTATTTCATTTATTAGGTTCCTATTTTTTAATTCTACAACACCATTTACTTGAAGATTATGATTCAAGGAAAACTTGACAGTAATCCTATTATCATAGGCCCACTCTATAAATTCTATAGATTTGAAAGCTGGGCCATTATCACACACCAGGGATAAGGGGGTCCCAAACATGGTTGTGATATTTTCCTCTAGGAATTTGATGGAATTAATTGCCTTACATATTTTAGTAGTAATTTCTTCAGTCTACCTAGGTGCAATAGTCAGTGGCTATTAGCATGAATTTGTGACCTATCAAAGAGTTAGGAATGATGAATCTAGTGAAGTCCAATTCCCATTGGGCAAATAGACTTGTTTTAATCATTGGTTGTAAAGGCATGGCTTATCTTAATTTTCTACTATCAAACACTTGAAATTGACAAAAATCTCAAACATGAGCATGTGCATCCTTGAATATTATAGGCCAGTAATAACCTTCTTTGAGTATTTTATGGGTAGTGGTTCTACCTGAAGGGTTTTCACTTCCTAAATTCTCATGGAAGTTGCTAAGTATGTTTGTGTCTTCCTTTCTTGAGATGAATCTCAATTAGATCCATTCATAGTTTTTATATAGATCACTCCTCTTTTTAGCATGAAGTATAAAATTTTGAGCCTCACTGCTCTCCTTTTTTCTCTTTTCAACTATGGGGGACAAGTGCCATTTAGTAGGTAATAGATAATATCCTTATACCAATCTTCACTTGAGACCTAATCTATTTCCACCTACAAAACATCAATCTGAGGGTCAGTCTTAGTAATCAATTGAATTAGAGCTTGGTCATGTACCATATTTGTTGATTTTATCTCTATGTTTAATTCCTAGAGTTTGGTCATCTAGTTTCCTCATCTTTCCCTGAACTCATTCTAACTAAGAATAAGTTTGATGGAAAGGTCAAGTACGATGGAGAGACTCTTGTTTCAGAGGATTTAGTGTTTGAAATTATTTATATCCTTTACCAAAGTGTACACTTATTTATCTAGGAGTGGGAATCATAGTTTAGCATAATTTAAGTTTGTACTCATGAAGGTGAATAGATGTTCTTTATCATCTAATTTCTATGTTAATACGATGAAAATCATGTGATCAAAATAAAAAGAATAAAGGTAGAAAACTTTACCAAAAAATGGGATAACTAATATAGGTGCTTGTATTATGGACTCCTTGATGTCTTGGAAAGATTTATTATCCTTGGACTTCTAATCAATCTTCATGTCCTTTTTCAACATGGTATTTAGGGTTCTGATAATTTTGGTAAAACTTGAAATTAATTTATGTACAAAGTTTTTTTTTAGTAAATGATTTTAACACTTTTATGCTATTAGGGAAATTAACCTTAATAATAACATCAAATATATTAGGTTAAATATCCATACCCTCCTTCATGATTACATGTCCCAATCACTTAACTTAGGTTACACAAAATATTCTCTTCTAAAGGTTTAGAGAGATACTGAAGGTTCTATATTTCTCTATAGCTTGTTAAAGGTGCATCATTTGATCTTTTTTGTTTTTAGAGAAAATGGTTAAGTCATACATGTAAATAATAGTTAAATTACCAACTAGTCTTTATAATTCATGATTCATGGCACACTAAAAGGTGTCCCTTACATTGATGAGTCTACAAGGCATCCTTTAATATGTGAATGTTCCCCACTTGGTTGTGAAGGCAGTCTTCATTATATCTTCTTTGTTGACCAACAATTAGTTATATCTAGAGAATCCATCTAAAAAATACATAATTTGAGAGATGATACCTATTTGAATTACCTTGTGTAGAGAGAGAAATGGGTATTTAACCTTTTCTAAATATCTATTAAGGTTCTAGAACTCTACATAGAGTCAGATTTCACCATTTTCTTCCTGACTAGGACCAGGTTAGCTACTCATGTGGAATGTTTGATTGGGAAGATGATTCCCACATCCAGTAACTTCTTTAATTTCTTATAAATGAAGGGCTCTAGAATGGGGTTTATGGGTCTTTGCCTTTATTTTAAAGTTTTGCATACTTATTTTAAAGGGATCATGTGAGTGATGACTCATGTGTTGAAGACTTTGAGATCTTTGTAAGACCATGTGAAGATGTCCTTAAATATGGATAATATTTTAGTTACTTTAGTTAATTCTTCCTTAGTATAGAACAACTCAATGTTGATGTTTTGCTGATTTTTCAATGAACCTAGATTAATTTTCTTGTAATCTTTGCCACTTACTTTGGGCACCTTGGTATCGTAGGTTGACTTATCTTGATCGAATATCCTTTATAGAAAGACCATACCCTTAGGAATTCTATTCTTTTTGAGTTTAATTATGCCATATTCCTCAATTTTGACCTCTTTTATAGACTCTTCTTCATGTTCATCAATTATATGTGACTCAAAGACTCCAAAATTAGTCATGAAATCAATTATTTGCTTATCATCATCAAATATATGGAAATAATTGATGTCAGTATATAAGGTCATGATATCATTTCAACTATAAATTTTTTCAATTTGAGAGCCTCAAGTGGGATTAAATTTACAATTTCATAATCCAACACAATTGTTAACCAATTTTAGTCCCTAGGTATAGAGGTGATGTTAAATAGTTCAAAACTTTCAATCAAATCCCTTGCTCTAAATTTGTATTTCTTCAAGTAAGAGAGCTTGCATTGGTATTGAATATATATTTGATTGTTGAATAATTATAAATCATTTCATACTAACAATTTCCTAACTTTATGCTTGATGGTAAATTTTATTCCTAAGATTAGGGCCTCATATTCTACAAGATTATTAGTGCATAGAAATTAAAGTATGTAAGATGTTAAATGTTACTTACCAACCAAATTTGTCAATATGATACCTACACCTGAGCCTTGTTTGGGTCTTGCACCATCTAATTACATCTTCCAAAATCCTTCATCCTTGGCCATTAGATTTCTTTCATTTGAATTAGTAATATCAAGGGAATATATGGCTATGTTGGTGGACTAGAAATTTAACTATTTATTCTTGGCTTTGTACTCCATTATCATGAACTTCATTTTTGGCTCTCACTCAACTTGGATCTGATTGGTCACACTCATAAAAGGTAGACTCATATGCAAGAAATCCATGGACATGTATCCATTCAAGGATTTTATCTATTCTATATTCAACAACATCTTGTATGATTTTGGGATTTTTACAACTTGAATGTCAATGAAATACTAAATCTGAGGTTCTTGAGCCAACCACACATAACTGTTCAATAGCTACCCTACCACCCTGACCTTTGACTTATCTAATGCACATTCTTCCCAAAGATTGTAATGGTTAATAGAAATGGAGGGACCTCATCCTTACTTTTATACATTACCACATTAGAATTCATAGATTTGGTTTTATCTTTCCCCAATTTATTAGTTAATGATTTCAATAGAGAATCATGCTACTCGGTGATTTGAGAAATCTCATGCAAGGTAATGTTGTCTTTGATCTTCTTCATATCTTCCATAATATTATATCCACCTTTAAATCCATTTTTATCCAAATCTATAGTTGGTTGAGTATCCTTGCCCTTGGGGGGAGGAGGATCATTATTGGTTTTATGATCTAGTGGAGTGTCAACTTTGTTTTGTGGTGTAGAAGTTGTCATAGGCTCCTTTTGGCATCTGTTCCTCAAGACATAATTACTATTTTGGTATTGTTTAAAAGAATGGATTGCATATATATTACTTTTAGAATAATTCTCTTCTTAGTCTAGAAACTCATAAGTTTCAACCATAGGGGCCATTTTTGAAGCATTAGATATGTTATCAGGTGCTCTTGTATTCCCAAAATTACCAGTATTGCCTTTATTGTCTAGGATAATGTCATAACTTTCTAGCTCACCTCAAAGAATTTAAAAATCATTACAAAACTCTATATAGTTTAACTCTCTATGTTAGGAAATGTTATGTACCCTACACCAATTAGGTAAGGCCAATTAATAGATATTTATATCAATCATTTTATTGGTTGGGGATTCATTATTGTTATTATTATTCATAGACTAATTAAAAGGTCTATTTTACTTTTGGAATGTGTAATTTTTATTATAAATTTCCCCCGTGTTTCCCATTTTCCTTTGAAAATTTAGAAAGTAACTATCTAATTTTTGGACCATCTTATGAATTGATTCTATACCTCCCTTTGAGGATTCAAGCTTAGTGTTCTAGACTAGGCTCTAGACAATGCTTTGGGTATTAAATTTTTAAATAGGGACCAAATATTGACTGTTGTTTTGGGGATGAGCCTCATCATTGGACTGATTGAAGAATCCTAGTTATTGACTAGGATTTGCATGGCTTAAAGGAAATTGATTGAGGCCATGTATTTGATTTAATGTAGGCATGTTATGAATTTATCTTGAAACTAGATTTAGAGCAAGCAAAACTAGGTTATGTTTAGGATAACAAAGGTAAGATGCCCTTGTAGGTATATTTTATCATCAACATGTATAGCTTTTACATTTAAAATTAGTAGTGTATTAACATTCATACTTCTATTTATAAAGACAATAGTCATTAGGTCTAGGGTATTTTTATAAATTTATAGTATAGGTCATCCATAGGCCAATAGGGGGTTGTGCTGAGGCTATACATAATATAGAATTTAGCATTGAAATTTATTATGGGATCACTCATGTCTCACTTTAAGATGATGAATTGTTGGTAGATGATCCCAGGGCTAATTACTCTCCTAAATTATGTAATGAAGGTATCATAAAATTTGTTCCACCCTATGATGAAATCCTATGGTAAATTAAGGAGACAATCATTTTCTTGAAGGTAAATGGGAAGATTTTATAGGCTACATATTCATGGATGACATTAAAAATCTAAGATATACCTTAAATGACTTAATATTTAATTTAGTAATTATACCTCCAAATGGATTAAATATGGGGATGTACTTTTTAGGGTTCTTAGCTAAATCATGCACATAGCCTAGCACATTTATAGAATATCCTCCTAACCATGCCATGACTAGGTGAATGTAAAATAGAGGAGGTGGATGCTAGATCACTAGAGAGGTAGGGTAGGATTTGGACTTCATACATATTCCTTTATTAGCTTTATATTTATGATGGGTTTATAAATATTTGAGGGGAATTCTAATTTTAGAGTAGGATTTAGTTTGGATCTTAGGTAACACAAGGATGTTATTCAAAGGATTTATGCTAGAAATTTAGAATACTACAAAGGTTCATCAAATATTGATAAAGAGGATTAAGAATAAGGAGGAGAATCTTGGATCTCTATAATGGGGAGATGAAGAGTCATACTCCATTAATGGTGCTTCAAGCTCTCTCTAAGATAATTGCCTTAGTTACCTTTGCTTCCTTTGTGCTTCATGTTCTTCTCTACTTAGTGCTTATGGTGGTATTTTAATTTAATCATCTCTTAGGTATGCTTTAATTTCTTTTTTATGTTTTAATGTTTCATTTGGTTTGAGTCTTATTTTTCATTTAAGTCTGTTTGGTAGATATTATTGTGTTGGTCATACCTATATGTGCATCCCTTCTCGATCACCCATCCTATAGCCTTTGGTTTTTTAAGGGGTATGAATTAATTGTAGTTGTTTATGGAAACATAAAAAATTGATGACCTTGAATATGTGAACAAGGGTAAAAATGGTGGCCTTAATGAGCCAATCGGTTCTTTAGGGATTGATAATGTATGCTATCATAAGGGTGGTATATCTATCTCATCTTAGGAAGAAAAAGGAGCATCCAGTCTACCAAAAAAAATATTTAGTGAAATATTATGGTAGGAGGAAGTGATAAAGCATTAAAAAGTAGCTAAATTTGTGGTAAGCTACAAGGAGCATGGAGAGCAAGAGCATTATGAAGGTCAAATCAGTAAGTGCACTATCCCTATTAAGACCTTGACTATTGTGCCAAACACTTCCTTAGAAATTGATCTTCAGTAGGAAGAAATTAGGTTGAGAAATGTTGAGATTTTTTTGTTTGTTTAAATAAGAATTATCTCCCTTCTAGATTTTTTTTGATAACTAGCTCAACTCTGTTTGGGATAATAAATTGGGTTTGTATATTAGTTTTTATCAAATGATAAATAAAGGGGGTTTTATGATTTTATTTAAAAAGTCTAATATGTAACATAGAGTTATTAGTAAACCCTTGTGTAATGTTAGATAATATATTTTTAACGCAGTCCCATGGAGCCTAGATATGGAATGTAATGACCTCATTTTTAAAACTACTCCCAGATGGGTAAACATTGAAGGAGTACCTATAAAACTATGGAATTTTATGCCATAAGTGTTTAAACCTCTTGGGGAAGTCCTAAGAATTAAGGATACTATGAGGTCACTGGTCCATATGAATAATAGGGTTTTAATCCCTCTATAACCCCTAGATTTCTTTCTAGATTCCCTTAATTTAAAAATTAAAGGGATTTCACATACCTGTGCTCTTAGAGGATTGGGTGGATTGAGCACTTGTTTCTTTTGTAATAAATATGGGAATCACAAGAAAAACTACCTAGTGTTGGTATAGAATAAAAATATGCGTAACAAAAAGAAAGAGAGGGATGCCCAAAAAAATGATTCAGTGATGGATGATTTGCAAGTCTTTGAAAACCACTTGTTTAATAGTGAACCAATGAAAGATAGTTCCCCCTAAGAAGGATATTGAGAAATATCACTCTGAGGCTATGAATAAATTTGGTCAAGATGAGTCTTTCCTTAATTCTCAATTGCCTAGCTCCCTACCTCCTTCTATTGGTAGCTTATCTTTCTTACTAGATGTGATTAATTGTCTATCAAAAAACTTATATGATGCCTTTTTTGAACAAAAAACCATTTTAGACTCTCCATCTAAGGAATATGTTGTTCTACTAGATAAAACCCCTACTATTAAAAATTATAACACTAACAACTTGCCCTTAGATAATATTAGTAAAATTGAAAGTGGAGATTACCCCATGGCTATTTCTTTAAAGAAAGGACATAATAAGTTTGGTTTTGAGATGGATGTATTAGTGAGTGTTCCCTTATCTCATAAGGGACACACATGTTTCTAAGAACTAGATGTATAAAGGGGGTAGGAAAAAACTAAATATAGATTTGGGTTCCACCTTGATGGATCACTCTTTGGTCAAAGATAAGAAACAAGCAAAATATCCCCCTCCTGGTAGACATGACCTTTCAAAAAAAGGTAAGAAAAATAAATTTTTAGATTGATTCAAAATATTATACAATAGTGGGGGTAAGCCCCATGATAAATCTAATTTACCCCCTCTGCCCCATGTATTGTATATGGATTATAAGTTGGAATGTTAGGGGCTTGGAATCCCTTGATAAAAAAATTGTTTTGAGATAGTTCAGACATTCAAGAGAAAAATTGAACTTTCTATGTCTTCAATAAGTTAAGGTTATGGGGTCCCAAGTGTCCTTAGTCCTTAATTTCATTTGGCCTAATTTTCCTTAGTTCTCCTCTAATCATCAAAGAGGAAAAGGAGGGGCTTCTATCTTGGTTAACCCTGACCTAAAGGAATGCATTATTGACCATGGTGTCTCCCCCTATAATAGAGTTATTTAGGTCCTACTAGAAACCAAAACTAGTGCTTTATATCATGTAACATTTATGCCCCTAATGATTATAGAGATCATTCTGATCTATGGAATTAGTTGGCTACTAATTTAAAAAAAAAATCCCTTGGATCTTTATAGGATATTGTAACATGGTGGAAGAAAAAGAGGACAAAATTGGAGGTGACCATTAGGCTTGGAAAGGCAATGAAATTTTCTTTTGGTCTAAATTCAAGAGATTGTACAAAATTTTAGACCCACCTCAAAATGGTAAAAATCAAAGTAAAGGAATCTACTCTACCTAGTACAACAATTATATTAGTAATAGAAGATAGTACTCTAGACTTAATAGGTTCTATTTAAATAGGGAATCACTCACTATGACCCCTAATAGGGATGGTAATGTGTTGACTATCTTTCCCTATACAAATTTAGATCACCATCTCATTGAAATGGAATTCTCATGAAACCTTGAGGAGAATAAAGGTACCTCATCTTTCAAAGGACTCTATAAGTTTAATGTATACCACCTAGTTGACTAAGTGTGTATGGATGGTCTTTAGTCTTCCTATAATATTATGGGATTCTTTTGCATTTTTATCTCTAGAATTTATCAGTGGAATTTTTACATGTAAGTCTCCAAAAACTTTTCTAAAACCTATGGACAAATTAAGGCTAAAATGCATAGAAAAATTTCAAGGGTTACTCAAAAAGAGCGAATACATGTTGAATTATCTCTCCATATTGAACCATCTAATGTTAAACCTCTTAAAGAGCTTAATATCTTAAAACATTAAGCTAGACAGTCCTAGAATTACTTTACCATGGGGCACATATATGCTCTAGACAAACTCGACTGAAACTTGGTGATATAGGTTCTAATTTTTTCTTCATGTTCTTAAAAGCTAAGCATAAAAAAAATCAAAATAAATGGCATCAAGGTTTATGGGAAGATTAAGCTAGATTCTTCTACTATAAAAGAAGATTTCTACGATTTCTACTCTAGTCTATTCCTTTCTAATGGCTCTAATGATCTCATTGAACAAAATATGGTGACTATGATGCTTGCATTCCAAAAAAGGTGTCATGAGTGCAAGAAATTTCCCTTGATGCCAATATTATTCTATATGAAATAAAAACTACCATTAAATCACTCAAGAATGATAAAGCACCTAGAATGAATAGTTTCCCTATTGAATTTCACAAAGCCAATAAGGAGTGGTTGGCTAAAGACTACCTGGAGGTCTTTAAATAAGAAATTGATGCTAGCACCATTGGACCAAACATCAATAGAGGTGTAATTAAACGAATCCCTAGGCATGGCAACTTCTCTTCAATTAATAACTGGAGACCAATCACCCTCCTTAATATATCCTACAATATTTTGGCAAAGAAATTAAAAAATATACTCTCCTCTTTACTACCCTCTATTATTTTGGAGACTCAAACTAGCTTTGTTGAAGGTAGATACATCTTCGATAACTCTATCATGAATTTGGAAGGGGTGTACTAGGCTCAAGACTCTAATCAAGATACATGCATGATTCAGCTTGACTTTGAGAAAGCATACAATATAATTGAATGACCCTTCATTGAGAGAGTATTAAGAGCATTTGGTTTCCAAAATAAGTTCTACAAAATGATTAATGTCCTCTTTGAATATGCTTTAGCTATCATTGAAATTAACCAAGAATTGATTGAATCCCTAGATCTTCAACACTCCATCAAATAAGGATGTCCTCTTACTCCTTTTATTTTTATTTTGGTCACTGAAGCATTGCATTATCTTCTCATATTTTATGATATTGGACCACCAATAAGAGGAGTATCTCTACCCAATTATGAGGTCCTTATTGATGTCTGATTTTCTAATGACACTACCCTATTTGTCAAACTAGAGCAAAATAACTTGACACAGGTTACTTCTAGATTGGATATATATTGTTCTACCTATGAGTCTAAGGTGGAAATTCATATATCATATATGTTGGATGGAAGGATCACCCTCTTGATTGGCTATCAAAATTTGGGTGGACATGGAAAAGACTAGATGAAATGGTCAGATATATGGGTATCCCTTCTTCAATTACACTTTCTTTGATAATATCTTGATATGATTCAAATATTTAATATATGTATAAATACCATTAAGGTAGGGCAACACCATATAATACTCCTTTAGGAAGGAATAACTCCACAATGTCTCTTCGAGGGGACAACCTATAATATTCTCTTATAATAGAAGACTCAATGCTTACTTGATATCTTTACCATGATAATCATCTCCTATATATAGACATCTATCTAACCCATGGATGGGTAACCTCCTAATCCCAATGTAGTCTGATCATTACCCAATGTACTAATTCCACAAGTTACTCCATTATCTTAATATATTGTACCCATATAACTAACTAATGGAATGTTTGCCACATGTAGGCATCTCCATAAAACCATATACATTAATATATCATATCCCTAGGTACATAGCATTACTTCCCTCCTTGACATGTTTCATCCTTGAAACAGAGGAAGAAACCAAATAATGAGTGTGATTCAAATCATTACACACTTGTCTCGAATCTCGATCATCTAGCCATCCATATGTGATATATGTCAGGTGATATCTCTCTAAGCTTGTTTACAAATTCCATTGTACTCCTCTAATTTCATTCATGATCATAATTATACTACTTTGGTGTCTAAGCATAATTATTCTATTTTTTTTCCATGTACCATATTTCACTTTGCTACTCTGATTCCAACCATGACCATAGTAGGTATTCTTCCATGTATAATCATAGTTATTTACCCATTCATTCCATGTGCCATACTATTTTTTCTTTGGATTCCATGCATATCCATAATGTTTGGAATTTTTATTTCCTTTATAGATAAAATGATTATTGTTATGACACTTTTGTACCTATTTCCATGATTGTTTCCTCTCATGATGATGTGGGTGTCTATATACCTCAAAATTTTCCAATATTTTGACCTTATCCACCTTTGCTTCTACTTCTTCCACCTTTTCCTTCTTTGTCTCTTTAGTAGATGAAGTGTTAATTTGTAGTTGCAGTGTGTTTTAATCTATATCATCTGAATCTTCATCATGCTCTTCATCACCTATGTCAATCTCATCCTCATGATCTACCTAGATTGTTATTGGTGCCTTTTTCACTATGATATCTTGTAAAGTGATCTTATTTTTCCTATACCAAAACTTCATGAAATTTTTTTGAACATTAATATTCATTGTTCCCAAATTCACTAACCATGGATATCTAAGAACTATATCCATATCATCCATATCCCAAGCATAATAATATGAATGCAAAACATATTTTTCCATAATGAGCTTCAAATCTTCAAACATTAAAATATTCTTACCATCTACTTGAACCTCCTTGATATTATTTGCTTGAACATGTAGATGCTTGTCCACATTGATGTTAATAAAGTTATACTTGCTGGTAGGATTTATGGACACAACCACCTTCATCTTTTGAATGCATCCATGAAATTGAAAAATTGATTCAAATTTTTTTGGAGCCAAATTATTTGAACCGTTCTTCTTCTTCTTCTTCTTCTTCTTTATCATCATTATTTTCTTCCTCTTCTACATCCTCTTTTTCTTTTATATCCCATCTATCTAAGAAGGTTTGTTCCATTGCTTCCCATGAAGAATATTTTTACACAAAGCTCAATTGATTAAACCACCAATGTTGTTTAGGCCCAGACAAAGAAAGAGAGAATTATATTTTCCATAAAATTTTCTTAGTATTATTCTCCTTAAAAATGAGCCACCATTCTCTAGCATCAACATCATCTTCCCCTAAAAACTTTTACAACTTCATGATCTGCAAAAAAACAAATTAGGGTTCATGAAACCCTAAAATTTCAATAACTCATACAAAACTGATCAAAAAAGTCCCAAATTTTTACTGTATCTTCCTATTATGATATTGGAATCTTAGTCAAATTTTTTTTGAAAAAATTTCATAAATTTAGACCTATAGATTGAATATATGAAAAACCATAAAATCACAACAAATCACTCAAAAGAACTCCAAAAATTCTAAACGTTTGACTGTGCTTCTCTTATATCTTCTTACATATCTAGTAAAAATTTATAAAAAAAATTCCTTATAGATCATAAGATATAGTGAAATTATTATAAACCTTAAAATATCAATAAATCCCTCAAAACAAATTAAAAAATCTCAATTTTTTTACTATGACTTATTTAAAATATTCTCCATATCCAGTAGAACAATTGTGGAAAAATTCACAACCAATCAAAATATATTGATGATTTAAAAACTAGGGTTTCATTCCACACAAATTACCCAAATCAAAGCTCTGATACCACTTGATAAGATCTTGATATGATTTAAATATTTAATATATGTAGAAATACCCTTAAGGTAGGGAAACACCATATAATATTCCATTCAGAAGAAATAACTCCATAATGTCTCTTTGAGGGGACAACCTCCAATATTCTCTTACAATAGAAGACTTAATGCTTACTTGATATCTTCACCGTGATAATCATCTCCTATATATAGACATCTATCTAACACATGGATGGGTAACCTCCTAATCCCAATGTAGGCTGACCATTACCCAATATACTAATTCCACAAGTTACTCCATTATCATAATATATTGTACCCATATAACTAACTAAGGGGATGTGTGCCAAACGTTGGCATCTCCATCAATCCATATACATTAATATATCATATCCCTAGGTACATAGCATTCTTTCAAGATCATGTGTAAATGAATATTTTATAAAATCAATAAGAAAATTGTAATGTGGCAAGGACACCTACTTTCCTTACCTAGGTGGATTTAAGTTTATCAAAAGGTTCTATCCTCATATAGTATTTACTATGCCTCTTGTTATATCTTCGAAAAATCTTAGATTAATATGCTCCATAGGATCATAAGAGACTTTCTATGGTCTAATGGGAAAGAAGGGAATAAAAGACATGCAGTCTCTTGGTAATTCTGCTCAAAGACAAAATATTGGGGGCTTAGGTCTAAAAGATCTTAGGATATAGGGTATAACCCTAGCTATGAAATGGATCATAATATAATTCAAAGGGGATGATCCTTATAAAGTATTGGTTAAGAGTGATATCTTAAAGGGATTTCCTAAAGGAAAACCATTTTCGAAAGGATAGAACATTGCAGATCTACTCATTGGTCCCTTTTCTATCAAAATGGATGGTTCACTTATCTTTGCTTCCATTTGGTTAGCTTGGGATGTTTTTAAACATTTCATCACAGCTAAGCACATTTTCAATTAGTTTGGGACATGTTGTCAAGGGTACAAATTTATATGGTGGAATTTGTCTATCAACATAAGAATGCTTTCCCTCACCAAGGGTTGTTCTACCTTTGAATGGTTCACTAAAGTTTTGAGGGAGTTCAAGGATCTCTATTCACCTTTTGGTTGGGAATCCTGGTCAAAAACTAGAGTTAGATTTCAAATTCCTACCACCCAATGCATAACCTTCACTCTTCTACAAAAAGCATTTTAGGGGAAGAATAATGTTGTCTTCATGGATGAGGAGGGTGAGTTCTAGGATAGTGTGAAGTGGATAAAGGTCCCCACTCTATTTGAGTTTTCCACTCAAATGTTATATAACAATTTATCCTTTTCCAAAGTACCCTACCTCACCCTTAACCACATTTGGTCTGTTTATGATCTTTTGAGTGTTTGGTATTTTAGATTTGATGTTATTTGGACCTCTTGCCTTGAACCAAAAAAAACATGTTTTTGTTGGTTGTTAATGTATAATAAGTTGGTTGTCGGATCTAATTTGAATAAACGTGGTTTTGCCCAACCTTTTGTTTCTTTTTGTATTGAGATTGAAACTATTAAACGTGTCATTTTCTCTTATCTATATGCATCTAATTATGGAAAAGTTGTCTTAAGTTTGAGAATGTGGTATTTGACTATGACATTAGTTGTTTAAATATTGATAGTGGTTATACTTGTGTTAAAGTTAAAGTTCATCATTTTTTTCATAAACTTTGGCTTATTTTTTCAACTAAGATTTTATGGTTTTTATGGAACCAAAAGAATTTAAAGGTATTCCAACACAAAGATAGGGTGCTTACTAACTTCTCAATGGAAGTCATCCTTAATCTTATTTATTTACATATTTTACTTCAACTAAAAGTTCTACAAGATCAATTAGAATGGTTTCTAATAACTATAATGCTCAAAGTTACCTCTGAATACTTGATTTACTCTGGCGAATACCCCATGTTGAGCCCACATCTAGATTGGGTGGTCTACCATTAATCAGATAATAAAATAAACATAACTAAGAATGAGTGGGAATATATAAAGGACTCATAATTTGACCAACCAGATAACCCTATGCAAGAATGGGTGAATTATTTAAACTCTAATAATAATGGGGTGTATGGCTAGTTATTGGAAAATGAAGATATGGTAAGGGATGTGCATAAAGATGGATTGGGTAGTGTTGATGCTTCTAAACATACCACAGGTGATCTTTAGTGTTGATGAACACTTCTCATTTTAGGATTTGAAAAATCCAAAGCATGAGTTGCAGTTTGTGACAATTTGGTGATGTCTATGGTGGAATAGAAGCATAGTATGAGAATTATCCACAATATTTATTTAATTTTAGTGGTTGCGAGCCATTAGGGTCTAAATTTTTGTGATAGTTTAAGTAGGAAGATTAATCTAAATAGATATTAAGAAAAATCTTTAAACTAGATGAATTATGATAAAAAAAAGGTGAAAAAGGTAGGGTAGGGCAGAAAAGGGGAAAGGTGTGATTGCAAATTTTCATCTCAAATATTATGACAAAATTCTAGTTACTTTGAGCACACATGAACAAATTTATGATATAAAATAGCATGAACTTAGATTATATCACAAATCATGCAAAATTTAGAGGAAATGTATAAACCATGAGTAAGAACCAAGTTTACTTTAAACATTTGCTACTATGGTCTAAATAGCCTAAGCACATCCAAATTCAAAGCAAAATAAGATGAAGTACTTAAGATATTTATAGTTAGTATAGAATTATAACAAATCAATAGCCCTACGACAAAGAATATGGCTCAAAATATGGAGAGTCATTCAAATTCAAGATGGTAATATGTAATTGAGAGATAGTTGGACATTTAACAAACTATATAGACAATCTTCTGAGAATTCCTTAGTTATATTAAAGTCTCCTAGTATACAATTGCTCAAAAATTTCTCCATTACAAAATGGTAATCCTTTCTTATTTATAGGAAACATAGGTGGTTCACCAATTAACCTTCTCAAAATATCCCCATGTAGGATAAGGATAGTTGTCCTTAATACAAAGACACAATGCGAGAGGCTTTCATGCCAATTCTGACAAGAATAAGTATATGCTAATAGACTAGCATATATTTTACAAAAATAATATTATTTTATGCTACACTATCAGGACCCTTGGGTTACTGTCTGAGGATGTTCTTTACCTTAGTGTATTGTTCATTGATGAGCTCAAAATCTATGATAGGCTTCATCAAAAGATCCTCTTATTGACTTGCCATTTTGTCAAATTATTTATCACTCTTGGCCTTAAGATCTTGGATGCATTGATCTTATAAAATATACTTTTTAGATGTAATAATGATGCCAAAGACCTTCTAATTATCCTTGGTATGTTGGCCCCAGTTGTCCTTATTATTCTGGATGTGGAGGCTAACCCTTTACCTAAACTCCTCATCCTCTATTAGGCTTGTGGCATTGGTCCTAGCTGGTCTTTCCAATGTTTATTTCAAGAGATCCTCCATCTTTGAAATAAATAATTTATCCTCCTTTATAAAGCTACTAACCCTATCACACTAGTTTCTCATGTCTAGTATGTTATCTTTAATGACTCCTAGGAGGGCATGCAAGTATTTCGACTTGATGATCTTGATGCCTTAGACTTGCTTAGTGTTATGGGTATTGATCAATTCAACTTCTTGATCTCTAGAGCTTTGTCACTAAGTAATTAATGTATTTACCTTCTCAAGTTTATGAGCCAAGATGACTGATCTAAATTTCAAGGCCTTCAACCCTTCAAAAGTGCCGAAGAAGGTATTATTTGGCATTGCTGCTATGTCTTCAAGGACTAAAAGTAAGACTTGGGCTTATAAATCCTTCTTTTCTTTCTCTAAGTTTGTGATCCTTTGTTTCATTCCTTGGATTCCATCCAAGGTCATTACTTATTTTGCTACCACTAAACTAGACACATCATCCTAATAGATGGGATGTTCCATTATTTCTTGCCCTTGGATAGGAGTTCGACCAACAAAAGGTTCCACTTTTTGAAAAGTGAATTCCTCAGTGCCAAAGGTGGCTTTCTTTATCACTATTCTCTCAAAACCTAATGTGTCAGGATTGAATTGGACCTTTGTGTCAAAATCCTTGAATTTTGGTTGCTTGAAAACTTCTATATTTGAACTCCTAGAGGCCCTTGGGGTGTCAATCCCATAGCTCTCTTTGTTATGAAGGATTTGGATCCTTCTCTCTAATTTTCTATTTACAATGTCCTAGATCTATAGCTTACCATTATCCTGCATATCTATGCCAACTCATGTTAAGGCCAATGATGGAGAGAGATGATATTTTTGTCATTTCCCATAAACAAACCAATCAAGAATGTATGGTCCATAAATAGGGTTCTCTTCACTGAAGAGGTTAACTTCACTGGTAGGGTGAGTGATGGTTAACCTAGGCTTATTTTTAGGTACCAGGGGAACCAAGGCTTATTTTTCTTGTTCCTTTCCTCCATCTAGTGGGGTAAAATCTTTTATTATTGTATTATAGTGATCCTCCTCCCTATTATAACCATAAGCAACTATAATGTCAACAAGGGCACTCTCCACTATTTCTCCTACCTACATGGCAATCATGATAATAATTTCCATTAGGGAAGGAGGCCTCTATGGTGACATGTGGGGTTGAGGACACTCACCAGGTCTATGTTCTATCTTTATCTCTTTAACCATAACTTTACCCTTTCCTTTTATATCCTTAGGTTGCCCAACCTAGGATTTCTTTGTCAATTCTACTCATTGAGGCTCAGAAGATTGTCCTCCAACATAAGATTCTTGATGAGTAGTCCCAGATGGTCCTATAAATAATTGATAATGTAAGGGATGAAATTTCCATCTCTCTCCTCAAGGTTTATTATCTCTGACCAACATATTCTCCAACTAGATATTATAGCCTTTGATCCTCGATATGACTTCTTCAAAGTTCTTTGCCCTTGTACAGATACCATCTCCCATGATTAGTTGATGTTTGTATTCAATCTTTAGGACCTTTTTATCTCAGATGTGGTTGGTCACTGTGTTATTGGGGTCCCACATCTTAAGGTCATCTAGCTAGAAATTAAAATAATTTATGTGGATCACCATAATTTCTAGTTGCTTCCAATCCTTGATCACAATCCTATCGATGTCTAGTGGAAAGGGGTGGACATGAGCCTTATTATTTTTATTTCATATCCCATCCACACCATGGATGATTTGATAGGTAATATATTATTCTAAAATCTTACTAGGGACATGAATGGGCAATCGATAGGGTTGAATCATGATTCTTTCTTATCACATTACAATCTAAATAGAACCAAACATCCCTCATGGATTATACTTGCCTTTTGATTAAAGGGTGGAGTCTTGGCATAGGTAAAATGATGATTGCCTCATAAATATCTAGGAAAACACCATCATATATAAATTGTATGTGGTTCTTATATTTTAATATATGCAATTTAGAGTAGTGATGATAAATAGTGGTTCTGCCATCAAGGGACCAATTTTAGATGCCAAGGAAGACTACAAAGGCCAAGAGTGAATCCAAAAGATAGGAAATCATATGAAATTATTTATAGGTCCTTGTCTTCATGGATTTGAATTGTTTGGCCAGGAAAAAGCTTATTGTGTCTCCAATGGGAGGGGTTAAGTTCTATTCCAACATGCAGTGAACATAAGATACCCAGACCTTGCATGCATAAGAAGTGGATGGGGCATGAAAGGCTCAATTTAGTAAGTTCATATCTATTATAATGCCTTACCTAAATTGGACAATAGGAATATCATAATCAGGGGACCTAAAAATATGGGATCCTTATATTAGCTAGGGTCAAAAGACTGAATCTAGGTCTTGGGCATTTGCCCACTCTCTCAAGGATGGGAGATCAACATGAGGCAAGGGGAGATTATAATAGGTTTTTAAGGCCATATGGGAAATGAATGAAACCTTATTATTTATTCCCTCTTGACTTATCCATTCTTTATCTATCTTACAATCAATAAAAATGGGAGCAAGGGCGTCAATACAATGTATTACCTCTAGTTTGGCTATGGCATGGTAGAGGCCTAACAACTGAACTAAGACTAGGTAATTGTATCTATGATACATAGAGGTGTTCCTTTTTTCCTCTTTGGAAATTGGATACAATTCTTCCACAAGGAAGAATAAATTAGACTAATTATTGATTCCATGCATGTTTAAGGTTGTCAGGTCCAGCTTTGTGTCTTTGAAGATCCTCTCTTCACTGTTTGAAGTTAGATAAAGTTCTACTTCCATCTTCATTTATTGCATACCCACCACCATTAATGGTATTGATCAAATTTTTCATGGTCTCTAAGGATTTTTCATAATCACCTACCTCTTTATATTTAGTCACGCTTATCCTCGTTGTGTTATGTCTAATTGAACTAGCTTGATACTCCTTTTAAGTTTGGGTATTGCCCTAAGATTTAATGGTGAAATCTTCATGACTTAACTCTATTGTGCTTGAAATTTTATGGGACTCTCTCCCACATATTTTTTGTTATTTTATGCTAATTAAATCATTTGATTTAGAACTTTTAGGCTTACATGGAGTCTAAGTGACCTAGCTTTATATCTTTCATGAAAATTTTCATACTTACCACCATAGACACTAGCCATTGGCTTCTAAATGCCTCTTTATTTAGTTCTTAAAACATAAATCCAAGCCCTTGGATTTAATTGGTCCCTTTATCCTTAATTTCATGGTTATACCATGTTTTGATCTCATGGGGTCTTTGAAAAGCCTTCAGGTTCAATGCATTGTTAGTTGGAGATTGGTGAGCAAGTGATCACCATTAGATATTTAATGAGCCTAGACCATTAATTACATGATTTTATTACATAGGTCCTATTAAATCTTCTCTCTCATCTATCAATAATCCACTTGTTTCCTTTGTGGAACTATATGATCCTTCCTTAGCTTTGTTAGTTATCTTGAGCATGTGTCAGCCATGTATCAAGCTCATGAAGCCTTTGAAAGGTCTTTGAGCTTGATGTACCATTGGATGGATATCATTGATCAAGTGATTTCCATTGGATATTTGATGGGTTTGGACCATTAATTGCATGCTTTTTAGGGTGATTAGTCATGTTTCAAGCTCACAAAGCCTTTGAAAATACTTTCAGCTTGACGTACCATTGGATGGAGATCTATGAGCAAGCAATCATCATTAGATCTACAAAGAGAATGAAAGATAATAATTAGACCCAAAGATATAAATACTTAGGGTAAGCCATTAAGGCTAAGTTTGAGACTAAGTACTGAGGCCTTAATATTAATATTTTATCCTAAGTTAGGTGAATATTTGAAATAAATTTATAAAATGAGCCATTTAAACCCATAGAAAAATATGCAAGAATAGGAAAAAAGGGATAAAAAGAGGCTTGGGACATGTTTAAAACGTGATGCAATATTTTCATTAGTCCTTTTATTAATTTGTTCCTATTGATTTAACTCTAACCAAACTTAAATTTGAACTCTAAAGGTTTCTTATTTAGGAATCCTATCTTCTTCCATGAAACCTATGCTTAGTCATCCAAAGACAATTGTTAGCAAGGTTAATTTATAAATCATATTTAAAACTCTCATAGACACATCCCTTTTTAGGGAGATGATCTTTAGATTATAATAAGAGTAACCCTATGCAAAACTAGACTAGAATACGGAGATTATAAAATGCTTATAAGGGTCCCCATTTGCAAAGTGGAAAAAAAGGGGAATGTTGGTCCCAACAACAATGGCGACTCATAAGTGAAACATAGAAATATGTTAGAACCTAGAAACTCTTATTTAGACCAACACATAAATACTTTATCTCCTTAGATCTATATATCATTACTTAGGCCAATTCAATGTTTAAAAATATTCAAATGCATAAAATTCAAATCTTTAGACCATAACCTAAACATGTTATGTGTGTGCTTTGATTCCATTTACTATTTCATATCCTTTTGTCCATTGCATTTGAATTTGAACATATTTAAATATTCTCTTAGGAATTATTACTCTTAATTTAGGGAAAAATTGAGCATTTCTCTATTGTTAGCCAGGTGTTCATAACCTTGAGAGAGATACCTTTGGCTCCACTCATGGCCTTGCTCCATTTTCATCCAAGCGTTCATATCCCAAGTGAACATTGCTTGAATCAAATTTGGCTTTTGCCACTTTTGATTTAGTATCAATTATCCTTTTTTTTTTTAAATTTACAAAGTTTGGGAGCTAGGATAGCTAGGTTTAAGGATCTGGTCAAATGTTTTGGCCTTAGGATACTCTCCTTTAGTTGAAAATTTAATCCCAAACAAGGATTTATTTTAAGTGTAAGCATGCTTATGCTTTAAATTTTGAACTCTCCTTCCACATACATGATCCTTATTACAATAGGGATTTAGCCTTGGTAACGTTTTCTGAATTCTTGGGGCATAACTGATTTATGTGTGATTTTTTGAAAGTTCCTAAATTATAAATAATATAATATTACTGCCTTAGGTCCTCTTGTGTAGGATTCATATTCTCACTTGATATTCCTAAACTTTAGAGAAATTCTAAATAAAGATAATCCATGAGATTTACTAAAACCAAAGAACACCACCAAGAAAAAATATGAAACATAGACAAAGAAACAAAAAAATAGACAAGCACAAGCAAACAAATATATACAAGGCTAGTAAGAAAAAAAAAAGTAAGAATGAAACTAGATAGTCTATCTACTCCAAACTTAACAATATTATAGATTTATTCCATGAAGACCTCTGGTGGAGAAAAAACAAAATAATGCTTAAGGTATTTCCCATTTGTGGGAAAATTAAAATTTCCCACTTGAAGATATTTTATTTTGAAAGTGTTATTGTCAAAGGTCTCTGCTATTTGGTATGGGCCGATCCATAGTGGTGTGAACTTACCATGTTTGCCTTTAGGCTCTGACACTTTGTCCCAAAGAAGGACCAGGTCTCCTTATCTAAACACTTTTACCTTGGACCTCTTGTCAAACCATATTTTCATAGTTATTTGATGTTTACTAAATTCTATAAATGACTTTTCTCTAGTATCTTCCATTTTAATGATGTCCAATAGCCTGAAATTAGCAATGTCTTGGCTTTCCTCCATATATTCTTTCATGAATGTGAACATAGGGATATTTAAGGTGATTGGAAAGATAGGCTCTTAAACATATACCAATAGGAATGGTGAGGCTTTGAGTTCTTTCATGATCCTTATTCTATTACCCCATAATGCATATTTAAGGAGTTTATACAATGTCTTGGGTTTATCTATTGCTGACTTCTTAATGGCCTTCATTAGATTCTTGTTTTTTGATTCAAATATTCCATTTCCTTTGGTATAATAATTAGAGGCAAAATTCAAAGATATTCCATTATCATAAGCCCATTTCATCATTTTAATAGATATGAAGGCAGATCCATTATCACAAACTATAGAAACTAGGGTTCCAAATCTAGTGCAAATATTTTCCTCTAAGAAATTAATCACCTCTTCTATTCTGCATTACTTAGTGGTTACCACCTAAATCCACCTAGAGAAATAGTCCATAGTAGTTAGGAAATATTTGTGAACTTTAAAATAATTAGGATTAATCACTCCTACAAAGTCCAATGCCCACTATGTAAAAGGTTTGTTTATTATCACTGGTTGCAAAGGCATGGCTACCTTTGGTTCTTTTGTGCTAAATATTTGGCAAGAATGACACTCCCTCGCATGTTTTTATGCATCTTTGAAAAGGGTGGGCCAATAATAACTAGCCTTGAGAATCTTTTGGGATATGATTCTCCCTAAACTATGTACACTACCCAACTTTTCATAGAAAGTAAACATGATTTGAGAGGCCTCTTCTTTCGACACACATATTAAGTAGATCCCTATAAATTTTTTCCCATAAAGGAATCCATATTTCATGAGGTAATGGAATGATTTGAGCCTTAAATCTCTCCTATTTTCTCTAGAGATTCCTAGAGAATAACTACCTCTGATAATAAGATGTATTAAATAGTCAAACCATTCATTAGGTTATAATTTCTATTGATCCACTTGCATGATATGGAGCTTGGGATCAATAATGGAAATAATCTAAACTAGACCTTGACATTTCACTAATTTGGAAATTTTTATCTCTATATCATATTATTATATGATTTCCATCCACTTGCCTCTTCTTTTACCAAGGTCATTCTGAATCAACATAAACTTTATGGCTGGGTCGAGTAAAATAACATGCACCTTGTTTCTAAGGAGGTAATGTCTAAACTTTTTTACTTACTTATGAATGATGGAATAATTTAACACTAATTTTTTGAAGTTGGTGTTCATGAAGGCTTTAGGGTGGTCATTCCCATCAACCTTTTGAGTTAATATAGTAATGATGGTGTGGTCAAAAGTAAATGAATATAAAAAAAAATCCTTTGAAAATTTAGGACATATCAAGAATGGGGCTTGACTGATTACTGCTTTAATGTCTTCATATGCTTTCTTGGATTCTTAATTTTAATAAATTTTAGTATATTTATTAAGCATATCATTCAAAGGTTTGATAATCTCAGTAAAAATTGAAATAAACTTTCTCCCAAAGTTAATCTTGCTAAAGAATGACTTCAATTATTTTTGACTATTGGGCAACCCAATTTTAGATATGGCCTCTACTCTCTTAGGATCTATGAAGATCCCATCTTTGGTAATGACATGCCCTAACAATTTTCCTTTAGTGACATAGAACATGATTTTCTTGATGTTAAGAGATATACCATATTTCCTACATATGTCAAATACTTACCTCAAATGCATGAAATGATCTTCTCTATTCTCAAAGAATACTATGAGATCATCCATATATATGATGATGAATTTTCCCACTAGACTTAGAAAGCATGGTCCATGGCCCTCTAAAAAATTTCCCCAACATTAATTAATCCAAAAGGCACTCTTGTAAGCATATGTTCCCCATTTAATAGTATAATCTATTTTCATCCTATCTTATGGAGCAATAAGAACTTGGTTATATCCAAAAAATACATTCAAAAATGACATCATGGCAGATCCTAAAATAACTTGGATAACTTGGTCAAGAGAAGGCAAGGGGTAATTGTCTTTTTTAGATGTTCTATTTAAATTTTTGAAGTTTATGCATAATCTTATTTCCCATATTCTTTTTTCTTACTAGGACAAGGTTTAAAACCCAAGTGGAATGCCTAATGAGAAACATGATCCTTTCATCCATCATTTTTTTAACCTCCTTAAAGATCATGGGTTTTAAAATAGGGTTAACTAGTCTTTGCTTCTACCTAAACGGTTTGCAACCCTCTTTGAGAGGTATAATATGAGTAATAACCCTTGGATCAAATACTTTCAGATCTTCATAAGACCAAACAATTATATCTTTATATTTTGTAAGTAACTCTCTCACTTTTTGTTTTCCATTTTAGTGGAAGCCTTCCCTATACTCACTATTTGGGGCTGATCATGTGGACCAAGGTTCATTACATGATAATTTGTATTGCTTGCCTTGGGTTGCTTAGGTGCTTCAAAAATCTTGTCATGATCAAATAGCCTTTCTAATGAGATCATCCCTTTAGGTATCTTATTATTATTCAACTTGATGATTTTACCCTTAAGCTCCCATTCAGGGGATCTTTCATAAGCTTCATTGATAATGTGAGATTTAAAGGCCCCAAAATTAATCAATAATTCTAAAATTTATTGATCATCATTAAAAACTTGGAAGTGATTTATGCTGTCAAGTACTAAGGAACATGGTACTAGCTCAATACTAAGGTTCTAAGAATCATGATTGGGTATGAGGTTCACTATATCAGAGGCAATTTCATTAGCAACTTTGTTTTCTTCCCTAGGGACAAACAAGATATTGAAGGCATTGAAAGATTATACCAAGTCCCAAACTCCAAATCTGTAATTCTTAAGGTAAGATCACATGCACTGGTACATTCTTCTTACTTGATTAACTAAAAGTTTAGAATCTCCATAAATAATTAGTTCCTTGAATTTATGCTTGATGGCAAGTTGTAATCCTAGGATGAGAGCCTCATACTCAGCCAAATTATTAGTGTATGGGAATTGTAACCAATAAAATACATGGTATTTTTTCCATAGGGTCTATTAATATAATACCTACCCCTAATCCTAATTTACATCTGACACCATCAACATATAACTTCCATAGGCCAAGCATTGGAGGAGAACTCTTGGAAATAGGTTCATTTATAGTTTCTAAAGTACAAATTCCTAGATCAGAATTTAGGAAGTTTATCTTTGCATTGACAACATTATATTCTATTATCATGTGTTTCATTATAGGTTGTCTCTCCAATCTTATCAAATTTGGAATACCTTTCCAAGGTAGCCACAAGTGTGAGAAATCAGTAGACATGTAACCATTTAAGGCCTTAGTCTATTTTCTAGTCAAGATTAATCCATAAGCATTAGGAATATCCACCACTTATATGTCAATGAATTTTTGAACCATGGGTTCACTATCTAGCTACATATGCACATTTAATAGTTCCCCAATGACCTTGACTCTGGATTTATCTAATTGAGTAACCACCCTATCAAACTTGATTGGTATTAACCCAGGTTATTCACATATCTTGGTAGGCATGATATTGGTTGAGGCTCTAAAATCTAAAAGATAATTATGGACATTATTCCCAAATATATTAACTATAAGCAAGAAGGGTGGGGGCTCTACTTTGGTTATTTGCATAGTTACATTTGCACTATCACTCTTAGGGGACTTCTCAGGATTCTTGGATAAGGATTCCAAGAGTAAGTCTCTTTGTTCTATAATCTGAGTTAGCTCATGAAAAGTGATATTGGATTTAATATTTTTCATATCTTCCATATTATTGCAACCAATTTTTCTTAAAAGATCAACAACAAGTTTGGAAGAGATTCCTTTGGGAAACTCAAGATTATTCTTTGATATAGTGTCTAGAGGGATCCCATAGTTTTTAGGTGGAGTAGAAGTAATCAACAACTATTTATTCTCCCTATTTCCCAGAGGATATGTTTTCATGAACTTCTATAATTCTTGAATTTATTCAAGGATACTCTCAGAATCATTATATTCTTAAAAAGGGAATTAAAATTTTTATACCATGTGTACTTAGTTAGATGGTTTTGATTCAGAAAGGCTTACAATAGCATCTTTGTTTGGAACCACTTCAAATGTGTCAAGTTCCTCTTGGAAAGATTTAAAGGCTTTTCAAAATTCAATGCAGTCAATCTCACCATGCTTGGACGTAGCATGCACCCTATAGTAGTCTGGTAAGGCAATATCATTGAGGTTGATATCCATAGTCCTTTTTCTAGAGGAAGGATTATTAGATTTATTATTGTATAAACTATCATTCTAAAATCTATTTCTAGGCCTATTAAAATTTTATAAAGTGAAGTTCTTTCCAGGGTTATCATTAGCATTACCAAATTGCTTTTATAATTTCAAGAAGTCTATGTTGAGCTTCTACACCATTTTTTAAATAGATTCATTCTCATTGTTTGGATTCTCAAAATTTTTACCTTGGCTATTGTTAATGCCATTGACAGGCACTAAAACCTTTTGGTCATTAATATAAGATCCATTGGTATCTTGATAGCTCAAGAAACCTAGGTTATGATTAGTGGTATCATGGATAGTAGGTAATACATTCAAGGTAGGGAACTAGTTTAATGATGGAGTATTTTGGTTATTATTTTTGAAAAGGTTTAATGCCAACATCTGAGGATTAACATTTGGGATAGAATAATCCATCTATCTTTGGGGTTGCATTTGGTCATTAATAACCACTAATTTATAATAAGTTTGACCTAATGTAATGATAATTGGGATATCCCTTTTAATAAATACAAAATTCATGGGGTCAACAACATCTTTATAAACCTCTAGAGCTAAAGCTTCATTAGGTTTATATGGATCCATGGTCTAACTAAACATCTTTTGGAACCTAGCATTAAAAGACCTAATAGGTTCACTTGTATCTCTCTTAATAGTTGTGAATTTATGATAGATGACACATGGGCTTACAATATTTCCAAATTGATCTATAGAGATAGTGTCACAGTTATTCCATGAGGTAATACAATTTCTAGGCAAATTAAGGAACCATTCATATGCAACATCTTTGAATGTAAATGAAAAAAACCTACATGTTACATCTTCATGATTAAAATTTAACAATATTCATGTATATTTCAAAGATTTAACATGTTCTTTAGTAGTTCTAATACTAGTTGGACTAAATATTGCTAGATATTTCTCAAGATTACATGGTAAGTTTTAAACCACACCTAGTATATTGATAGGGGAACCTCCAAGCCATGCCATATTTGGATGGAGATTGAACATAAGAATCCCTTGCAAGGGTGAAGATGGTATATATTTAGAACACCTAAACCTTCCTCTATCTTTCCTAGTTCTTCTATGGATTTTTAGCTTAAGTAAGGGTTCTCTAGTCTCTGAATGTGATCTGGTCCTGATCCTTGGCAATTTTAGCTTGAAGATTAAAGATCATGTTTGAAATATGATGATTCAAGTTAGATCTTCACATATAACCAACAATAAACTTGTTCACTAATATTATTTTGTAACGATTTTCTCATAAAAAGATAAAGGACATTAATATTTGACCAAATAAGCTCAAAGATGTGTTAAATCACACAAATATGACCATTCTTTGTAACCTATATCCTAAATAAGCTCAAGATTCATAAAGAATCATCTCTATTTAGCCAAAATAAGCCATCCTAGGTTAAAATACCATGAATCATTAAATCTTGAAGCTATTTTACTAAAATTCAATCATCTTTTTGCAAAGAACTAAGATCTTTCCCTGAATAAACATAAAGATACATAAAGATCAAGGATCTTTGCACATAGAGCAAAGAATTACTAAACACTAAGAGCCTTTCAAATTTTTACACACTAACTATCACAATTATGGCCCTCATTCCAATGCCAATGGAGTTTCCTCATGTTGATGCTTCTAAATATACCATAGGTGTTCTTTAGTGTTGATAAATACTTATCATTTTAGGATTTGAAAAATCCAAGGCATGAGTTGTAGTTTATGACAATTCAGTGATGTATGTGGTGGAATAGAAGTAGAGTATGAGAACTATCCACAATATTTATTTAATTTTAGTGGTTAGGAGCCACCAGGGTTTAAATTTTTATGATAGTTTAAGTGGGTAGATTAATCTAAATAGATATTAACAAATATCTTTAAACTAGATGAATTTTAATAAAAAGGTGAAAAAGGAAGGGTAAGGCAGAAAAGGGGAAAGGTGTGATTGCAAATTTTCATCTCAAATATTATGACAAAATTCTAATTAATTTGAGCACACATGAACCAATTTATGATATAAAATAGCATGAAATTAGATTACATCACAAATTAGGCAAAATTTTGAGGAAATGTATAAACCATAAGTAAGAACCAAGTTTGCTTTAAACATTTGCTAATGTGGTATGAATAGCCAAAGCACATCCAAATGCAGAGAAAAATAAAAAAAGTACTTGATATCTTTACAATTAATCTAGCATTATCAAAAATCAATATCCATATGAAAGAAAATGTGACTCAAAATATAGAGAATCATTCAAATTCAAGATAACAATATGCAATTGAGAGATAACATAGACATTTAACAAACTATATAGACAATCTTCTCAGAATTCCTTAGTTATATTAAATGCTCTTGGTATGTAATTTCTCAAAAATTTCACTCCCTTAACAAATGGTAATCCTTTCCTATTTATAGGAAACATAGTTGGTTCACTGGTTAACCTTCTCAAAATATCCACATATAGGATAAGGACAACTATCCTTAATACAAAGACACAATGTGAGAGGCTTTCATGACAATTCTGACAAGAATAAGATTATGCTAATAGACTAGCATATATTTTAAAAATATAATATTCTTTTATGCTACACTAGTGGGGACCCTATCCAAGGATGTTCTTTTCCTTAGTGTATTATTCATTGATGAGCTCAAAATGTATGGTAGGCTTCATCAAATAATCCTCTTCTTAAATTACCAATTTGTCAAATTCCTTGTCACTCTTGGCCTTAAGTTCCTAGATTATTGAGATTTTGCAATCTACTTTCTAGATGTGATAATGATGCTAATGAAATTTTGATTGTCCTTGGTATGCTAGCCCTAGTTGTCCTTAATGTTATGAATGTGGAGGGTAACCCTTTGCCTAAACTCCTCATCCTTTATTAGGATTGTGGCATTGGTCCTGGTTGTCTTTCCAATGTTTCTTTCAAGAGATATTACATCCTTGCAATCAATCCTTTTTCCTCCTTTATGAAACTATAGACCTTATCACACCAATTGCTTAGGTCCAATATGCTATTTTCAATGACTCCTAGAAGGGCATGTAAGTGTTTCAACTTGATGATCTTGATGCCTTGGACTTGTTTGATATTATGGATATTGATCAATTCAATTGCCTAATCTTAAGATCTTTTCCACTAAGTAATTAATGTGTATGCCTTCTCAAGTTTATGAGCCAAAATAATTGATCTAGATTTCAAGAGCTTTCAACCCTTTGAAAGTGCCGAAGAAGGACTTATTTAGCAATGCTACTATATCTTCAAGGACTAAAAGTAGGACTTGGGATTCCAAATCCTATATTTCTTTCTCTAAGTTGGTGATCTTTTGCTTCATTCCTTGGATTCTAGCCAAGGTAATTATTGATTATGCCACCACTAAATTTTCCACATCCTCTTGATGGATGGGATGATCCCTTGCTTCCTGTCCTTATATAGGAGTTAGGCCAACAAAACGTTCCACTTTTTAAAAGGTGAATTCTTCAGTGCCAATGGTGGATTTCTTTATCACTATTCTCTCAAAACTTGGTGTGTCAAGATTTAATTAGACCTTTATGTTAGACTCTTTTAATTATGTCTACTTTAGAACTTCTACATTTGAACTCCCAGAGGCCCTTGGGCTATCAATCCCATAGCTCTCTTTATTAAGAAGGATTTACATCCTTCTCTCTGATTGTCTATTTATAATGTTCTAGATCCATGACTTGGAATTATCATGCATATCTATGCCAACTCTTGTTAAGGCCAATGATGGAGAGAGAGATGGGATTTTTTATAATTTCCCATAAACAAACTAGTCAAGAATGGGTGGTACATAAATAACATTCTCATCACTAAAGAGGTTAACCTCATTGGTAGGGTGAGTGAAGGTTAACCTAGGCTTCTTTTTAGGTTCCAGGGGCACCAAGGCCAATTTTTCTTATCTCTTTCCTCCATCTAATGGGGTCAAATCATTTCTTACTATATCAGAGGGATCCTCCTCCCTATCAAAACCATAGGTACTACAATGTCAACAAGGGCACTCTCCACTATTTCTCATACCTCCAAGGCAATCATGCTAATGATTTCCATTAGGGAAAGAGGCCTCTATGGGGATGTGTGGGGTTGAGTAACCTCACCAAGTCTATGTTATATCTTTATATCTTCAACCACAACTTTACCCTTTCCTTTTATATCCTTAGGTTTCCCAACCTGGGATTACTTTGTTAATTCTACTCATTGAGGCTCATCAGATTGTCCTCTAATAAGCATTTCTTGATGAGCAATCCTGGATGGTCTTGAAAACAAGTTATAATGTAAAGGATGAAATTTACATCTCTCTCCTAAGGGTTTATTATCTTTGACCAACCTATGCTCAAACTAAATATTGTATCATTTGATCCTGAATAGGACCTCTTCAAAGTTCTTTTCCCTTGTATAGATACCATCTCCCATGCCTAGTTGATGTTTGTATTCAATCTTTTGGAATTTTTTTATCTCATATGTGGTTGGTCACTCTATTATTGGGGTCCCACAACATAAGGTCATCTAGATGGAAATAAAAATATTTTTTGTGGATCACCATAATTTTGAGTTGCTTCTAATCCTTGATCACAATCCTTCTAATGTCTAGTGAAAAGGGATGGACCTAAGCCTTCTTATTTTTCTTACATGTACAATCCATGCCATGGATGATTTGATAGGAAATATCTTATTCTACAATCTAAATAGGGACATAAATTGGAAATCGGTAGGGTTGAATCATGATTCCTTCTATTCTTATCATAGTGTAATCTGAATAGAACCAAACAACCCCCATGGCTTCTACTTGCCTTTTGATTAGAGGGTGGATTCTTGGCATAGGGACACTGGTGATTGACTCATATGTAGCTAGTAAAAAACCATCATAGATAAATTGAATGTGGTTCTTGTATTTAAATATATGTAATTTATAGTACTGATGAGAAATAGTGGTTCTACCATCAGGGGACCAATTTTAGATGCCAAGGAAGGCTATAGAGGCCAAGAGTGAATCCAAGAGATATGAAATCATATGAAAATTTTTGGAGGTCCTTCTCTTGATGGATGTGAATCTTTTGGCCAAGAGAAAGCTTATTAAGTCTCCAATGGGAGGCATTAAGTTCTATTCCAACATGTAGTAAATATAAGATACCTAGGCCTTGCTTACATAAGAAGTGGATGGGAAACCAAAGGCTTGATTCAGTAATATGATAAATATAGAGGACAAGAGGGAATCCAAGAGATAGGAAATCATATGAAATTTTTTGGAGGTCCTTATCTTGATGGATGTGAATTTTTTGGCCAAGAGAAAGCTTATTAGGTCTCCAATGGGAGGCGTTAAGTTTTATTCCAACATGTAGTGAATATAAGATACCTAGGCCTTGATTACATAAGAAGTGGATGGGAAATCAAAGGCTTGATTCAGTAATGTGATAACTATCCTTGAATTTGATAATAGGAAATTCATCATCAAGGGACCTAGAAATATGGGATCCTTGGATTAGCCAGGGTGATAGGACTAAATTTAGGTATTGGGTATTTACCCACTCTCTCAAGGATGAAAGATCAACATGAGGTAAGGGAAGCTTATAATAGGTTTTGAAGACCATAGGGGAGATGCATGTAACCTTATTATAGCTTCCTTCTTGAATGATCCATTCTTTATCTATCATACAATCAATGAAAATAGGAGGAAGGATGTTGATATAATGCATTACATATGGTTTGACTACAACATAATGGAGGCCTACCAACTAAATTAAGACTAGGTCATTACATATTTGATGCACAGAGGCATTCCTCTTTTCCTTCTAGTAAATTGGCTGGAAATCCTCAACAAGGAATAATAAATTAGACCAATTCCTAATTCCATGCATGTTTAAGGCTATCAGGTCTAGCTCTATATCTTTGAAGATCTCCCTTCACTATCTGAAGTTAGATAATGTTTTGATTTCATCTTCATTTGTTGCCTACCCACCACCATTGATGGTATTGAATAACTTTTACATGGTCTCTAAGGCTTTTTCATATGCACCTACCTCTTGAGATTCACTCACGCTTATCTTAGTTATGTTATGTCTAATTGAACTAACATGGACATCCTTTTAAAGAAAGTTTGGGTATTTCCTTAAGCTTTAATGGTGGAATATCTAGGCCTTAACTCTATATGTGATTTAGATTTTATGGGACTCTCTCCCACATCTCTTTTGTGATTTCAATCTAAGGAAATCATTTGATTCAGATCTTCCATGCTTACGAGGAGTCTAAGTGACCTAACTCTATATGTTTTGTTGTAATTTTCATACTTGAAACCTTAGGAACTAATCATTAGATTTTAAATGCCTCTTTATTTCATTATAAACACCTAAATACAATCCCTTGGATTTTATCAGTCCCTTAATCCTTAATTTCATGGTTATGCCACATGTTGAGTTTGCACGACCTTTGAAAAGCCTTTGGGCTCAATGCATCATTGGATGGAGATCGATGAGCAAACGATCACTGTTAGATCTTCAATGAGCCTAAACCATTAATTTCACATTTTTATTACATAGGTCTTATTAAATATTCTCTTTCATCTATCAGTCAACTACTTGTCTCCTTCATGGCACTTTATGATCCTTCCTTAACTCTGCTAGTTATCTTGAGCATGGATCTACCATTTATTTAGCTCGTGAAGCCTTTGAAAGGTATTCAAGATTGATGTACCATCAGATGGAGATTAATGAGTAGGTGATCACCATTGGATCTTTGATGGGCCCAAACCATTAATTGTATCCTTCTTAGGGAGATTGACCATGTGTTGAGCTTGTGAAGCCTTTGAAAGGACTTTAAGCTTGATGCATTATTGGATGGATATTGATGATCAAGTGATCACCATTAGATATACAAATATCACAAAATATAATCATTAGACCCACATATATAAATACTTTGGGTAAACAATTAAGGATAAGTCCAAGACTAAACACTGAGGCCTTAATATTAATATTTTATCCTAAGTTAGGTGACCATTTAAAAAAACTTTATAAAATGAGCCATTTAAACCCAGAAAAAATATGAAAGAATGGAAAAAATGGAATAAAAAGAGGCTTGGGCCATGTTTAAGACATGATGTAAGCTTGTATTAGTCCTTTTAGTAATTTGTTCCCACTGATTTAACTCTTGCCAAATTTGAATTTGAACTTTGAGGGTTTCTTTTTTAGGAACCCTATCTTCTTCCATGAAACTTACGCTTAGTCATCCAAAGACAATTGTTAGCAAGGTTAGTTTATAAAGAATATTTAAAACTCATCAAGACTCATCAATTTTCAAGGATATTATCTTCATATTCTAATAAGAGTAACCCTATACAAAACTAGACTAGAATGTAGAGATTATAAGATTCTTACAAGGGTCCCCATTTAGAAAGTGGAAAAAAGGGGGGATGTTAGTACCAAAAACAATGGTGAATCATAGGGGAAACATAGCAATATGTTATAACCTAAAAACTATGATTTATACCAACACATAAATCCTTTATCTCCTTGGATCCATATATCATTACTTTGGCCAATTCAATGTTTTAAAAGGTTCAAGTGCATAAAATTCAAATCCTCAGGCCATAGCCTAAACATGTTGTGTGTGTGCTTTGATTCCACTTACTATTTTTCATGAGACTTTACGAAACAACAACCAAGTTCATATCCTTTTGGCCATTTCATTTGACTTTGAGCATATTTAAATATTCTCTTAGGAACAATTGCTCTTAATTTAGGTAAAGCTTGGGCATTGCTCTACTACTAGATAGGTGTTCATAGCCCCGATAGAGATACATTTGGATCCATTCATGGCCTTGTTCCACTGCCATCTAGGTTTTCATAGCCCTGGTGGAGGTTTCCTAAATCACCTTTGGCTTTCACCTCTTTTGATTTAGCATCAAGTATCCTTTTTTTTTATAAAAAAATTAACAATGGCTGGGAGCAAAGATAGCAAGGTTTAAGGATTTGGTCAAATGTCTTGGCCTTAGGATAATCTCCTTTAGTTTAAACTTTAATCCTAGACAAGGATGTGTTTTAAGTGTAAGCATGCTTATTATTTAACTTTTGAACTATCCTTCCACATACATGATCCTTATTATAATTGGGCTTTAGCCTTAGGTAATATGTTTTGAATTCTTGGGGGGTAATTTATTTATTTGTGAGTTTTTGAAAGTTCTTAAATTATACATAATATAATATTACAACCTTAGGTCCTCTTGTGTAGGATTCATAGCCTCACTTGATATTCCTAAACTTTTGAGAAATTCTAAACAAATACAATCCTTGGGATTTACTAAAACCAAGGAAAAACACCAAGTAGAAAAGATGAAACAAAAACAAATAAACAAAAATAAATATACAATCATAATCGAACAAATATATGCAAGCCTAACAAGAAAAAACAAAGCAAGAAGGAAACTAGCTAGTCTACCTACTCTAACCTTAACAATCTTACAAATTAATTCCATGAAGACCCCTGGTGGAGCAAAAACAAAATAATTCTTAAGGTATTTCCCATTGGTGGGAAAAGTAAACTCTTCCCCTTGAATATCTTTCAATTTTAAAGTGTTATTGCCAAAGGTCTCTGCTATTTGGTATGGGTCGATCCACAATGGTGTGAACTTACCATGTGTACCTTTAGGCTCTAATGATTTATCCCAAAGAAGGACCAGGTCTCCTTGTCTAAAAACTTTTACCTTGGACCTCTTATCAAACCATATTTTCACAATTTTTTAATGCTTACTAAAGTCTACAAATGCCTTTTCTATAGTATCTTCCATCTGAATGATGTCTAATAGCCTGAAATTGGCAAGGTCTTGGATTTCCTCCATAAATTCTTTCATTAATGTGAATGTAGGGAGATTTAAGGTGATAAGAAAGATATTCTCCTAAATATATACCAATAGGAATGGTGAAGTTTTGAGTTCTTTCTTAATCCTTATTTTGTTAGCCCACAATGCATATTTAAGGAGTTTATGCCATGTCCTGGGTTTATCTATTGTTGACTTCTTAATGGCCTTCATTAAATTCTTTTTTGTGGATTCAAAAACTCTATTTCCTGGTGGATAATGATTAGAGAAAAACTTCAAAGAGATACCATTATCATAAGCCCATTCATTCATTTCAATAGATATGAAGTCAGATCCATTGTCACAATCTAAGGAAACTAGGGTTCCAAATCTAGTGCAAATATTTTCCTCTAAGAAATTAATCACCTCTTTGTTCTACATTTCTTATTGGCTACTACCTCATTCTACCTAGTGCAATAGTACATAGCAGTTAATAAAGATTTGTGACCTTTAGAATAATTAGGATTAATCACTCCTATGAAGTACAATCCCCATTATGAAAAAGGTTTGTTTATTATCATTGGTTATAAAGGCATGAATTCCTTTGGCTATTATGTTCTAAATATTTTTCAAGAATGACACTCCCTCACATGTTCATATGCATCTTTGAAAAATGTGGTCCAATAATACCCATCCATGAGAATCTTTTGGGTTGTGGTTCTCCTTGAAGGATGTCAACTTCCCAAATTTTCATGGAAAGTAAACATGATTTGAGAGGCCTCTTCTTTCAACACACATCTTAAGTATATCCCTTCAAAAATATTCCATTAAAGGACTCCATTTTTGATGAGGTAATGTGATGCTTTAAGAATTAAATCTCTCCTTTGTTCTCTAGAGAGTCCTGAAGGATAACTACCTCTAATAATAAGATGTATTAAATAGTCATACCATTCATTAGGTTAGAAGTTCTATTGATTCACTTGCATGACATGGAGCTTGGGATCAATAATGGTAATCATCTAAAATAGGCCTCAACATTTCACTAATCTAGCATTTTTCATCTCTTAATCATATTATGGTAGGATTGCCATCTGTTTGAATCTTCTTCCACCAAGTTCATTCTAACTCAACATAGGCTTCGTGGTTGGGTCAGGTAAAATAACATGCACCTTTTTTCTAAGGAGGTAATGTCTAAAATTTTTTACTACCTTTACCAAGGCATAAGATTGCATATCAATTATGGAATAGTTTACCTATGCATTTTTGAAGTTGGTACTCATGATGTCTATAGGGTGGTCATTCCCATCAACCTTTTGAGTTAATACAACAACCATGGTGTGGTCAAAAGAAAATGAATATAAGAAAAAATATTTTGAAAAGTCAAGAATTATTAAGAATGAGGCTTGACTGATTTCTATTTTAATGTCAACAAATGCTTTCTTGGATTCTTCATTCCAATAAATTTTAACATATTTCTTAAGCATATCATTTAAAGGTTTGACAATCTCAACAAAACCTGAAATGAACTTCCTCATGAAGTTAATCTTGCCAAAGAATGGCTTCAGTTCTTTCCAACTATTGGGTAACCCAATTTCAAAAATGACCTCTACTCTACCAGGATCTATAGAGATCCCATATTTGGTAATGACATGCCCTAAAAAGTTTCCTTTAGTGACATAGAACATGATTTTCATGGGGTTAAAAGATATACCATATTTCCTACATCTGTTAAATACTTACCTCAATTGCATGAAATTATCTTCTCTATTCTTAGAGAATACTATGAGATCATCCATATATATGATAATGCATTTTCCCACTAGACCTTGGAAAGTATGGTCCATGGCCCTCTAAAAAGTTACACCTACATTAATTAATCTAAAAGGTATTCTATTATAAGCATATTTTCCCCATTTAGTAGTAAAAGTTATTTTCATCCTATCTTCTAGAGCAACAAGCACTTGGTTATATCCAAAAAATCCATCCAAAAAGGACATCATGGTAGATCTTGAAATAACTTAGACAACTTGGTCAAGAGAAGGCAAGTGATAATTATCTTTTTTAGATGTTCTATTAATATTTATGAAGTCTATGCATAATCTTATTTCCCCTTTATTTTTTTATCAGGACCAAGTTTGTAACCCAAGTGGAATTCCTAATGGTAAACATGATCCTTACATCCATTAATTTTTTGACCTCCTTAAAGATCATGGGTTCTAAAATAGGGTTAACTAGTCTTTGCTTTTTCCTAAAGGGTTTACAACCCTCTTTAAGAGGTATAGTATGAGTAATAACCCTTGGGTCAAATACTTTCATATATTCATAAGACCAAGAAATTATATCTTTATATTTTGTAAGTAGCTCTCTTTCTTTTCTATTTTTCATTTCAATACAAGCCTTGCCTATATTCACTATTTTGGGTTAATCATGTGGACCAAGGTTCATTTCATGATAGTCTTTACCACTTACCTTGGGTTGTTTGGGTGCTTTAGAAATCTTGTCATGATAAAATATCCTTTCTCATAAGATCATCCCTTTAGGTATCTTATTGTAATTTAGCTAGATGATTTTACCCTTAAGCTCACCTTCAAGAGATATTTCACCAACTTCATTGATAATGTGAGCTTTAAAGGCCCCATAATTAGTCAAAAATTCTATAATTTGTTGATCATCATTGAAAACTTGGAAGTGATTTATGTTGTCAGGTACTAAGGGACATGGTACTAGCTCAATACTAAGGTTCTAAGAATCATGATTGGGTATGAGGTTAGACATAGCAGAGGCAAGCTCATCAGCAACTTTGTTTTCTTCCCTAGGGATAGATAAGATATTGAAGGCATCAAAGTATTCCACCAAGTACCAAAATCTAAACTTTTACTTCTTAAGGTAAGATAACTTGCACTAGTACTTGCTCCTTACTTGATTAATTATAATTTTAGAATCTCCATAAACAAGTAATTCCTTGACTTTATTCTTGATGGCAAGTTGTAATCCTAGAATGAGAACCTCATACTCAGCCAAATTATTGGTGTAGCTGAATTATAACCTATAAGATGCATGGTATTGTTTTTCCATAGGGTATATCAATACAATACCAACCCCTAATCCTAATTTACATCTAGCACCATCAAAATATAACTTATTTAGGCTAGGCATTAGAGGATAACTCTTAGAACTAGGTTATTTTATAGTTTCTAAAGTGAAAACTCCTTGATCAAAATATAGGAAGTTTATCTTTTCATTGATAGCATTATATTTTTTTATCATGTGTTTCATTTTGGGTTCTCTTTCTACTATTATCTGATTTGGCATACCTTTCCAAGGTAGCCACAAGTGTGAGAAATCAGTAGACATGTAACCATTTAAGGCCTTAGTCTATTCTCTACTCAAGAGCAATCCATAAGCATTAGTAATATCCACCACTTGTATGTCAATAAATTTTTGAACCCTAGGTTCACTATCTAGCTGCATATGCACATTTAATAGTTCCCCAATGAACTTGACTCTATATTTATCCAATTAAGTAACCACCTTATTAGAATTGATTGGTGTTAACCCAAGTTGTTCACATATCTCGATAGGCATGATATTGGTTGAGGCTCCAAAATGTAAAAGATAATTATGGACATTCTTCCCAAATATACTAACTATATTTAGAAGGGTGGGGACTCTAATTTGGTTATTTGCATAGTTACATTTGCAATACCACTCTTAGGGGACTTCCCAGACTTCTTGGAAAAGGATTCCAAGAGTAAGTCTCTTTGTTCTATAATATGAGTTAGCTCATGCAGAGTGATATTGGCTTTAATATTTCTCATATCTTCCACATTATTGTAACCAATTTTTCTTAAAGGATCAGTAGTAGGTTTGGAATATTTTCCTTTGGGATGTTCAATATTATTTTTTGATACAGTGTCTAGAGGGGTCCCATAGTTGTTAGGTGGAGTAGAAGTAGTTAACAACTATTTTTTCCCTATTTCTTAGAGGATATGTTTTCAATAACTATTGAAATGCTTGAATTTCTTTAGGGATACTCTTAGACTCATTATCTTCTTGAAAAGGGAATTGAAAATTTTCTACCATGTGCACTTGGTCAGATGGTTTAGATTTAGAAAGACCTGCATCAACATATTTGTTTGGAACCACTTCAAATGTGTCAAGTTCCTCTTGGAAAGCTTCAAAGGATTTGAAAAATTCAATGCAGTCAGTATCACCATGCTTAGAGGTAACATGCACCCTATAGTAGTCTGGTAAGGCAATATCAGGGAGGTTGATATCCATAGTCCTTTTGCTAGAAGAAGGCTTATTAGCTTTATTATTGTATAAACTATCATTTTGAAATCTATTTCTAGGCATGTTAAACTTTTAAAAAGTGAAGTTCCTTCCAAGGTTATCATTAGCATTACCTACTTGATTTTATAATTTCAAGAAGTCTATGCTGAGCTTCTACACCATTTTTAATATAGATTAATTCTCATTCTTTGGAGTCTCATAATTTTTACCTTGGATATTTTTAATTCCAGTGATAGGCACTAAAGCCTTTTTGTCATTAATATGAAATCCATTAGCAGCTTGATAGATCAAGAAACCTAGGTTCTAATTAGAGGTAGCATGGCTAGTAGGTAATACATTCAAGGTAGGGATCTAGTTTAATATTAGAGTATTTTGGTTATTATTTTGGAAAAGGTTTAATGTTGGCATATGAGGATTAACATTTGGGATAGAATAAGCCATCTATCCTTGGGGTTGCATTTGGTAATTAATAACCACTACTTCAAAATAAGGTTGAGCCAATGTGATGATAATTAGGATAGCCCTTTTAGGAAATATAGAAGTCATGGGGTCAACAACATCTTTGTAAACTTCCAGAGATAAATATTCATTAGGTTTATATGGATCCATGGTCTAACTGAACATCTTTTGAAACCTAGCATTGAAGGACCTAATAGGTTCACTTTTATCTCTCTTAATAGTTGTGAATTAATGATAGATGACATAAGAGCTTATGATCTTTACAAATTAATCAATAAATATAGTGTCAAAGTTATTCCATGAGGTAATACAATTGTTAGGCAAATTAAGGAACCATTCATATGCAACATCTTTTAATGTAAATGGAAACAACTTACATGCTACATCTTCATGAATAACATTTAACAATATTAAATTAGCTTTGAAATATTTAACATGTTCTTCAGTAGTTGTAATACCAATTGGACTAAATATTGGTAAATATTTATTATGATTATGTTATAAGTCATGAACCACACCTGGTATATTAATGGGGAACTTCCAATTCATGCCATATTTAGATGAAGATCGAACAAAATAATACCTTGCAAGGGTGAATATGGTAGATATTTAGAATGCCTACACCTTCCTCTATCTTTCATGGTTCTTCTATGGATTTTTAGTTCGAGCCAGGGTTCTCTAGTCTCTGAATGTGATCTAGTCCTAATCTTTGGTAATTCTATCTTGAAGATTAAATATATTATTTGAAATATGATGAGTCAAGTTATATATTCACATATAATCAACAATTAACTTGTTCACTAGGCTTATTTTGCAAGGATTTGATCATAAAAATATAAAGGATGTTAATATTTGACCAAATAAGTTCAAATATGTGTTAAATCACACAAAGATGACCATTATTTTCAACTTGTATCCTAAATAAGCTCAAAATTTATAAAGAATCATCTCTATTTAGCAAAAATAAGCCATCTTAGGTTCAAATACCATGAATCCTCAAAATTTGAATCTATTTTACCAAAATTCAAATGTCATTTTGCAAAGAACCAATATCTTTGCCTAAATAAACACAAAGATCATAAAGATCAAGGATATTTGCACTTAGAGCAAAGAAGTATTAAACACTGAGAGCCTTTCAAACTTTTACACACTAACTATCACAATTATGGCCCTCCTTCTAGTGCCAATAGATACTCCTCCTATTGATGCTTATAAATGTACTATAGGTGCTCTTCAATGTTGATGAAGACTTCTCATTTTAGGATTTGAAAAATCCAAAGCATGAGTTGTAGTTTGTGATAATTCAATGATTTTTGTGGTGGAATAGAAGAAGTGTATGAGAACTATCCATAATATTTATTTAATTTAAGTGGTTGGGAGCCACTAGGGTATGAATTTTTGTGATAAAAAATGTGAAAACGGAAGGGTAAGGTAAAAAATGGGAAAGGTGTGATTGAAAATTTTCATCTCAAAGATTATGACAAAATTTTAATTACTTTGAGCACACATGAGCCAATTTATGATATAACATAGCATGAACTCATATTACATCACAAATGAAGAAAAATATAGAGGAAATGTATAAACCATAAGTAAGAACTAAGTTTACATTAGACGTTTGCTACTGTGGTCTGAATAGCCTAAGCACATCCAAATGTAAAGCAAAATAAAATGAAGTACTTGAGATATTTATAGTTAATCTTGAATTAGCACAAATAAATATCCCTATGATAGAGAATGTGACTCAAAATATACATAATCATTCAAATTCAAGATGATAATATGAAATTGAGAGATAACATGGACATTTAACAAACTATATAAACAATCTTCTCAGAATTCCTTAGTTATATTAAATGCTCCTAGTATACAATTTCTCAAAAATTTCTCTCCATTAAAAATGGTAATCCTTGCCTATTTATAAGAAACATAGGTGGTTCACTGATTAACCCTCTCAAAATATCCACATGCAGGATAACAACAATTATCCTTAATACAAATACACAATGTGAGGGGCTTTCATGTCAATTATAACAAGAATAAGTATGTGATAAAAGACTACATATATTTTATAAAAAGAATATTATTTTATGCTACACTGGCAGGGCCCTTAGGTTACTATCCGAGCATGTTCTTTGTCTTAGTGTATTTTTCATTGATGAGCTCAAAATCTATGGTAGGCTTCATTAAACAATCATCTTCTTGACTTTCTAATTTTCCGAATTCCTTGTCACTCTTGACCTTAAGTTCCTAGATGCATTGAGATTTTACAATATACACTCTAGATGTGATAATAATTCCAAGGAACTTCTAATTATTCTTGGTAAGCTGGCCCTAGTTATCCTTAATGTTCTAGATGTGGAGGCTAACCCTTTGTCTAAACTCCTCATCCTCTATTAATCTTGTGGCATGGGTCATTATTGGTCTTTCTAATGTTTCTTTCAAGGGCTCCTCTATCCTTGCAATCAATCCTTTATCCTCCTTTATGAAGCTACTGACCCTATCACACTAGTTGCTCTGGTCCATTATGATATCTTCAATAACTCTTAAGAGAGCATGTAAGTGTTTTGACTTGATGATCCTAATGCCTTAGAATTGATTAGTGTTATGAATATTGATCAATTCAACTACATGATGTCTAGATATTTTCCAATGAGTAATTAATGTCCATGCCTTCTCAAGTTTATGATCCAAGATAATTGATTTGGATTTCAAGACCTTTAACCCTTTAAAATTACCAAAAAAGGACTTATTTAACAATGATATTTTATCTTCAAGGACTGAAAGTAGGACTTGGGCTTCCAAATCTTGATTTTCTTTCTCTAAGTTGGTGATCCCTTTTTTCATTCCTTGGATTCCATCTAAGGTCATTTATTTTTATGCCACCACTAAACTAGCGACATCATCCTAATTAATGGGATGTTCCCCTACTACCTACCCTTGGATAGGAGTTAGGCCAACAAAAGGTTCCACTTTTTAAAAAGTGAATTCCTCAGTGCCAATGGTGGCTTTCTTTGTCACTATTCTCTCAAAACTTGATGTGTCAATATTAAATTAGACCTTTGTGTCAGACCCCTTGAATTGTGGCTACTCAAGAACTTCTACATTTGAACTCCTAGAGGCCCCTGGGGTGTCAATCCCCTAGCTATCTTTGTTATGAAGGATTTGGATGCTTCTCTCTGCTTGTCTATTTACAATGTCCTAAATCCATGGCTTAACATTATCCTACATATCTATTACAACTTGTGTTAAAGCCAATGATGGAGAGAGAGTTGGGATTTTTTCTAATTTCTCATAAATAAAATAGTTAGGAATGGTTGATCCATAAATAGGGTTCTCATCACTAAAGAGGGTAACTTCAGTGGTAGGGTGAGTGAAGGTTAACCTAAGCTTATTTTTAGGTGGCAAGGGCACCAAGGCTTATTTTATTGACTCTTTCCTCCATCAAATGGGGTCAAATTCTTACTTGCTATATCAAAGGGATCCCCCTCCCTATCAGAACTATAGGTAACTATAATGTCAATAAGGGCACTCTTCATTGTTTCTTCTACCTTGAAGGCAATCATCTAATGATTTCCTTCAGGGAAAGAGGCCTCTATGGGGATGTGTGGGATCAAGGACCCTCACCAAGTATATATTATATCTTTATCTCTTTAACCAAAACTTCACCCTTTCCTTTTATATCCTTAGATTGCCCAACCTGGGATTGCTTTGTCAATTCTACTCGTTGAGGCTCAGAAGAGTGTCCTCCAATAAGGAGTTCTTGATGAGCAATCCAAAATGGTCCTAGAAACAAGTGATAATGCAAGGGATGAAATTGACATCTCTCTCCTGAGGCTTTATTGTCTCTAAATAGCCTATTCTCCAACTAGATATGGTAGCCTTTGATCTTGGGCATGACCTCTTAAAATTTCTTTGCTCATGTATAGATACCATCTCCCACACCTAGTTGATGTTTGTATTAAATATTTGGGACATTTTTATCTTGCATGTTGTTGATCACTCTATTATTGGGGTACCACATCTTAAGGTCATATAGCTTGAAATCAAAATAATTTATGTAGATCACCATAATTTCTAGTTGCTTCCAATCCTTAATCACAATCCTACCAATGTCCAGTGGAAAGGGATGGACTTGAGTGTCATGTCCCCTTTTTAGTTGACATCTTCAGAGTTGATGGTTAGCCTACTATGCGACCCTCATAGGCTGATAGGATGGATAGAGGGTCTTGATGGAGCATGGCTTGGCTTCGAATAGCAAAATTGTTCCAATTGGCTTTTGTTCAGGCTCTTTCAGACATGTATTAAGGGAGATATTAATATTTGATTGATTTAATTAAATATTGATTATTTGGTCTAATTTTAATTAAGAAACCCTAATTAGGGCAAGCATACCTTTTTAAGGGTATAAGGGTTTCTCATGGGAGAAAGTTGGAATGATTATGGATTATTGATTGAAGACAATTTTTGCTATGGATTTTCTTGAGAAGACTAAGCCAAGGGTTCCAGTACTCTATCTGCATTGAAGAATGTCATCTTCAGTGTGTACAATTCAAAGGCTATGAGATATCAATTGATCTATTACCAGGTTGAGAGATAACTTCACACAGAAGTTATCACATGTATTTACAGGGATTTATTTTATTAGGTTTTTGATTTAGATATTGCACAGATAAAGATCTTCCATCTTAGAGCCATATATTTGGAGATCAACTGTCCAACATACAGGTTGTGATATATTGTATTGGCAGCCGTATGAAGTCCGTATAGATCCATGCAAATCTGTACGCATCAGCAAAAAGTGCAGAGACTAACATTGGTAAGCAGAGACTGACAATGGCCAACATTGATTCACCCCTATACCGATGTCGGTAGGTTAACGACACCATTAAACTGATGGTGGAATTATAACCAATGTTAGCGACTATGTTTTTGACACAACAAGCCACGACATACCAGATCTAGGTTTTATTCCTAGTTTGTGGAAAACTCAGGTTTTTAAGATAGTATTCTATATTATATTATATGTAGGACAGAGACTGAATATTTTAATCATCTTGGAGAATAATAAGAGCATTGATTAGTCAGTTGATAGATTATACTAGTGTCTATTTATGTAATTGCATTTATCTTGCAAAATCATATCTTTATTCATGCAAAATATCAAAAAGCAAAATACAGAGAAATAGTCAAAAAATATTTAGTTTCAGAATTCAAGGGAAATAGGGGATATTATAGTGGTATCAGAGCTAAATCCTACCATCCTAAGGGTTTGACAATCTTATGCAGCCACAAGAGTTGGGACCACATAGGTATTTCACATGTAGTAGAGTTTTTCTTGAAGGTGATCAGGTTTTACAACAGTGGCCGATCACCATGAGTGACAGGTGTGAGGGCAGCCCACATAGGGGCCATAGGAATAATGATGATCAAGACACCAGAGAATTCTTTTGAGTTATGGTTACAGACCAGCAACAGATGAATCAGGCAATACAAGCACTCACTACTATGGTATAGAGGATGAACCCACCTGTTAGATAGAATGGGGAACAAGGAGATAATAGGAGTGCTACTGTTAATCAGAGACCATATCTGACCCATTCCAAAACCACTGATAGACCTACATGGCCTACATTTGTATAGGACAAACTAGAAGAAGCACCAGCAGAGGAGGCGGCAGGTGATTCCCTATTTGCAGATGCCCTCATGCCTACAAATGATGAGTGGGACTTATTATCTCCTCATGTTCGATAGAGGATGTCCTTTGATCATTTTGTTAATCAGAGGAGAGAGCACCACAGATTAGTTAGGCAGGACAGGAGGCCTAGAGGTCAACTTAGTGAGCTAAAGAAGGCTACTGGCAAGCTTTCTTTGACCACTTTTGATGGGAGTGGCAAGATGACAGCTCAAGCTTGGGTTCATAAGCTTGATACATTCTTGGCGTTGAGGCCAATGACAAAGATAGAGGCCATCAAATATGCCACTTTGTACTTGGATGGAGTAGCACATGATTGGTGGTACCATGGTATGGTAACAATTTAGCATAACCAGGTGACCGAGTACCAAGACTTCATGGATAGGTTGGTTGAGAGGTTTGATAGGAAAGATCTTGAAGTTTACTTTCAAGATCTGGCATAGTTGAAATAAACAAGCAACTTGGAGTCCTTCATTGGTGATTTTTAGAGATTGGTAGTCATGGTGCCAAATATTTCAGAGCGTAGGTTGGTAGTTCTCTTCATGGAGGGATTGACAGAACCATTGAGAGGTTAGATCAAAGCCTTTGATCCTCCTTCATTACAGGAAGCTATGAAGAAGGCATGAAGTATGGAGATGGCAGCCCCATCTAGTAAATCTAACTTAGGAGGTACTTCTTCATTAGGGCTTCAATAGTAATAAAGAGAGACCAGATTTTAACATAGATAAATTAGGTGTTAAGAATGATTTGAAGGAAAATCCAAAAACACCACCTTTGGATCGAGAGGCTCTTAATGATCTACATAGGAAGAAGCTTTGCTTTTACTGCAAAGGTCCCTATGATGCCAATCACTTCCTTTAGGCCTAAGGGCAAGGCTCAAAATCAGAGGATTCTGAATAGGAGGATAGTTCTAAGGAGTTAGAGGCAGAGGATTCAGAGCCTAAGGTAGAGGTAGATTTAGAGCTTCACATAAAGGCATGCCCTAACATTCAGTCGAATGATTCATTCAAACTCTTCATCACCCTTCTTGATACAGGAGCCACACATAATTTTATAGATGCTAGATTTGTGGAGAATCATGGACTCACTAAGGATTTTGAGGGCATTAGAGTCAAGGTGGCCGACGGTCACACTCCGGATGATTAGAGACCTCCCATTGCATTTGAACAACTATGAGTTCAACGCTAATTATGTGGTGAAAATGGGGGATATAAAATTAGTCTTGGGTATGAAGTGGCTTCATTCCCTTGAGGAAACTCTTCATCTTAAGGACAGGTTCATTTTGATGTTGGTGGGAAGACACATATTCTTAAGGCAATATGGGGCAGCAACATCAAAAATATGTTTTTTCATCAGATGGAAAGACTCATACCACACGATATGGGAGAGTGAATTGAGTGCATGTGGCACCAAATAGGAGAGACATGTGAACGAGCCTTGTCTTGAGGTGAGTTCAGTTCAGGAGTTAGAGACATGTGGCAGGGACTTAGCTTTCTTCTACAGTTGAGTCACATGTTGATATGAGTATGTCTAACATTCACACTCCAAATTTAGAGATTTTAGTGGGTACAGGAGACAGCTGCATATAGTCAGTTGGTATTGTTCACATTATTCAGGAGAGGAGTTTACTTGAGTTTCTAGTTGATTTCCATTCATGGATTGGATGTTGGGATCCTTATCTTGATACTTGGGATGATTTGATGCCAGAGATCTTGGATTTTAGTTGAGTTGCATTCACCAGTTTGATTATGGACTCCTCTTGGTTATATTTTTATTTAGGAGCTTGCGATGATTGTCAATAGCATAGATCATGATTACATATGGGATCCAGGTGGATTGATTGGTTTACCATTCAGCAATTGCTTGAGGGCAAGCATTTTAGGAGGGGTAGATTGTCATGTCCCCTTTTTAGTTGACATCTTCAGAGTTGATGGTTAGCCTATTATGTGACCCTCATAATAGGATGGATAGAGGGTCTTGATGGAGCTTGGCTTGGCTTCGAATAGCAAAATTATTCTAGTTGGCTTTCGTTCAGGCTCTTTCAAACATGTATTAAGGGAGATATTAATTATTTAGTCTAATTTTAATTAAGAAACCTAATTCTAATTTAAGAAACCCTAATTAGGGAAAGCATACCTTTTTGAGTGGTATAAGGGTTTCTCATGGGAGAAATTTGGAATGATTATGGATTATTGATTGAAGACCTAAGGATTTTCTTGAGAAGCTAAGCCAATTATTCTATCTGCATTGAAGAAGTGCCCTCTTCATTCAGAGGCTGTGAGATATAGCTGATCTACCAATGAGAGATAACTTCACACAGAAGTTATCACATGTATTTATTTATTTTATTAGGGATTTAGATATTACACAGATAAAGATCTTCCATCTTAGAGCCATATATCTAGAGATCAGGTGTCTAGCATATAAGTTGTGCTATATTGTATTGGCAGTTGTATAAAGTCTGTATAGATATGTGCAAATCCATACGCATTAGTGGAAAGTGCAGAGACTGACATCGACAGGCAGAGACCGACAATGGCCAACATTGGCCAACCCTTATACCAACGTAGTAGGTTAACGACACCAAGAAACTGATGGTGGTAGTATAACTGACATTGGTGATTGTGTTTTTGACACAGCAGGCTGAGACATACCAGATCTAGGTTTTATTCCTAGTTTATACAAAACTTGAGTTTTTAAGAGAGTATTCTATATTATATTATATCTCAAGGATAGAGACTCAATTTTGTAATCGTCTTGGAGAATAATAAGAGCATTGATTAGCAAGTTGATATATTATACTACTATTTATTTATGTAATTGCATTTATCTTGCGAAATCGTATCTTTATTCATGCAAAATATCAAAAAGCAAAATACAGAGAAATAGTCAAAAAATATTCAATTTCAGAATTCAAGGGAAATAGGGGATATTACATTGAGCCTTCTTATTTTTATTGCATGTCCTATCCACACCATGGATGATTTGATAGGAAATATCTTGTTCTAAAATCTTACTAGGGAAATGAATGGGCAATTGGTAGGGTTAAATCATGATTCCTTCTATTATTATCATAGTGCAATCTGAATAGAACCAAGCATCCCCCATGGCTTCTACTTGACTTTTGATTAGAGGGTGGAGTCTTGTAATAAATATACCAATTATTACATTATATATAGCTAGGAAAAAATGTCATAGATAAATTTCATGTTGTTCTTGTATTTGAATATATGCAATTTAGAGAAGTGATGAGAAATAGTGGTTCTACCATCAAGGGACTAATTTTGGATGCAAGGGAAGGATACAAAGGCCAAGAGTGAATCCAAGAGATAGGACATCATATGAATTATTTAGAGGTCCTTATATTTATGGTTGTGAATTGTTTGGCCAAGAAAAATCTTTTTAGGTCTCTAATGGGAAGGGTTATGTTCTGTTCCAACATGCAGTGAACATAAGAAATCGAAAACTTGATTACATAAGTGGATGGGCCATCAAAGGCTCAATTAAATAAGTTCATAGCTATCCTAATGCCTTCCCTAAATTTGAAAATAGGAATCTCACCATAAGGGGACCTAAAAATATGGGATCCTTGGATAACCAAGGTGAAAGAATTGAATCTAAGTCTTGGGCATTTGCCCACTCTCTCAAGGATGGGAGATCAACATGAGGCAAGAGGAGTTTATAATATGTTTAAAAGGCCATAGAGGTGATGCATTCAACCTTATTAGTGATCCCATCTTGAATTATCCATTATTTATCTATCTTTTAATAAATGAAAATGGGAGTAAGGAGGTCGATACAATGCATTACCTTTACTTTGGCTATAATATGGTGGAGGCCTACCATCTAAATTTAGATTAGTTCATTATATATGTGATATATAGAGGCATTCATATTTTCCTCTTGGGAAATTGGATACAATTCTTCCACAAGGAATAATAAAATAGACCAATTCATAATTCCATGCACAATTAAGGCTATTAGGTCTAGCTTTATGTCTTTGAAGATCCTCCCTTCACTATCTAAATTTAGATAAATTTTTCTTTCCATCTTGATTTTTTGCCTACCCACCATCATTGATGGTATTGAATAATTTTTTAATGATCTCTAAGGCTTTTCCATAAGTACCTACCTCTTTAGATTCAATCACGCTTATCCTAGTTATGTTATGTCTAATTGAACTAACTTGGACCTCACTTTAAACATAGTTTGGGTATTGCCATGAGATTTAATTGGCAAAAGTCTCTAGGCCTTAACTCTATACATGATTTATATTTGATGGGACTCTCTCTCATGTCTCTTTTGTGATTTCAAGCTAAGGAAATCATTTGATTTAGATCTTCCAGGATTATGTGGAGTCCAAGTAACCTAGCTCTATATCTTTCACAATAATTTTCATACTTACCACCTTAGACAATAGTTATTGGCTTTAAATACCTCTTTATTTAGTTATAAAAACCTAAACCCAAGCCCTTGGATTTCATTGGTCCCTTGATCCTTAAGTTCATGATTATGCCACATGTTGAGCTTGTGGGGTCTTTGAAAATCCTTTAGGCTCGATGCATCATTAGATGGAAATTGGTAAGTGATCACTGTTGGATCTTCAATGGGCCCAGACCATTAATTGCATGTTTTTATTATGTCGGTCCTATTAAATCTTCTCTCTTATTTTTTAGGCAAACACTTGTCTCCTCATGGTAATTTATGATCCTTCCTTAACTTTGTCAATTATCTTGAATGTGCATCAGCCACGTGTCAATCTCATAAAGCCTTTGAAAGGTTTTTAGGATTGATGCACCATTAGATGGAGATTGGTGAAAAAGTGATCGCCATTAGATATTTGATGGGATTGAACCATTAATTGCATGCTTATTAGGGTGATTAGCCACATGTCAAACTCATGAAGCCTTTGAAAAGACTCTGATATTGATGAACCATTGGATGGAGATCAGTGAGCAAGCGATCACCATTAGATATACAAAGAGCATAGAAGATAATCATTAGACCCATAGATATAAATAATTGTGGTAAATCATTAAGTCTAAGTCCAATACTAAGTGTTGAGGCCTTAATATTAATATATTATCCTAAGTTAGGTGACCATTTCAAATTAATTTATAAAATCAGCCATTTAAACCCATAGGAAAATATGCAAGAATAGGAAAAAAGGGATAGAAAGAGGCTTGGGCCATGTTTAAAACATAATGTAATATTTTCATTAGCCCTTTTATTAATTTATTCCCACTAATTTAACTCCCACCAAATTTAAATTTGAACTCTAAGGGTTTCTTATTTAGGAACCCTATCTTCTTTCATGAAACAGATGCTTAGTCATCCAAAGACAATTGTTAGAAAGGTTAGTTTATAAATCATATTTAAAAATCATAAAGACTCATCCCTTTTTATGGAGATGATCTTTAGATTCTAACAAGAGTAAACCTATGTCAAACCAGACTAGAATGTAGAGATTATAAAATGTTTACAAGGGTCCCCATTTGCAAAGTGGAAAAAAAGGGGGATGTTGGTCCCAACAATAGGTAGTTACAATATTAAATAAGTAGAGGAATATTTTTCCCATCTTGAATTGAATCTTAACCATTGTGCCTTTGAAAAGAATGATGTGATAACTTCCTCTCCCTTGAGATCTGCCCCCATGATATAGGATGAAGATGCACATAAGGATTCTTGGAAACTGATTGATGACAATGTGAATGTGTTCACTAAGAAATTAGAAAAACTTATGGAAATGGGAGGTTCGGTAGATGTGGAAGATGTCTTGGATTAAATTAAAATGAATAACATGAAAAGTTTATTGAATAGAGTTGATAGGTATTCCCCATAGTTGGTTGTAGGATAGAATGAGGGATATGATATAAATAAAGAATCTACTGAGGGACATGTTAGCATGGACTCAGATGAAGATTTTAAAATGGAATATGCCACTATTTGGAGGGTATCAAATGCTTAAATTATGATGTAGCACCTTTGGGGTGGTGGTTCTAGGATGTTTCTATATTTTATTTTCTCTTGCTATTATTTTTTGGGCCACATACATGGGGCCCTTTTTTATATTTTATTATTAGATAATATGGTCTGATATGATCGAGAGATTCCCCCATAACTACCTACTTTATTTTGAGAACTTTATAACTAATTTTTCCATCACCGATGCTCAAATTTTGTAATCAATTTTATAATATTGAAAAAAAAATGGTAAAGAAGGTAAATATCCACCAAATTAACATAAAGGAACCCCAAACAAGGGTTTATAATTAGGAAAAGTGGTATTATTTTACTTACATTGAATTTTAGCCTTCATAGCTTCAAAGCCTACATAAACTTTGTTAGAAACTTGATCTATCTTGCAAAGATCAATGTTAGACAAGATATTTCAAGAAACCCTTAGCATATTACACTTATCAAAACATTTTAGAGAAAAAACTTGTAAACAATACCTTAATGATGTGTGAATAAACCCAATTCAATTTTCTAAAGCCATGCCTCAATGATCTATCACAAGTAATGAGCTAGACACTGATCTTTACACTCATTTGATACAAGTCTAAAGTTCTTAGTTCAAATAATGCAAATCTTTGCCAATATAGATGAAATAGAGCCTAATATACTCAAATAATTTGCTAACATGCCTATCTTGGTGTTTTTAGATGAATTTTAGACAAATCAAAGGGGTAATCCTAGAATATATTTAGACATGAGCTAGTATTTTAAGGATATTTTGGAATAAACACATTTTCATGGAGATCTTTCAAAGTTTTCATATATCTTATAGAAGATGAAAAGAAACTATAGTTTTTACACCAAAATTTATGTATTTAAATAAATTATTCTATGTTTCAACGAAAATACAATACAATTTTACTCAAAATAAACAATGTGGCCCTCCTTCTAGCATCAAATTCATATCCTGTTGATGTATATCTATGTCAAGGATATAATGCAAAAAGTAGAGGAAATATTTCACAGATTATATAATAGGTCATGGAAGACCTTACAAATTAATTTAGTTTTTATATAATGGTTATGTGGCTACCACCTTTAGTCTACAAGCAAACCTTACTGTAGGGATAGTAAGAGCTCAGTAGTGACACAATCTATCTAAATTTTTTTCATTTTTATGATGTAAATTGATTTATATTTTGCCAATTTATTTCCCAAACTTTAAACAAATAGGTGAATATTTACAATGAGAATTAATCTAAGGTGATTAATGTTAAAAAAATTCAAAAGGGGAAGAAGGGTAGAGAATAAAAGAAGGTTTTCCCTATAACAACAAAGACTAAACAATTTCTTATAGTTATTTTTGATAGTAATGCAAATAAAACTAACATGTATGAGATTTTAGTGATAGACTCAAAATATCATAAATGTAGTGGTGATTCTAGGTAAATACAATGCATATATCTAAAAATTATACTTTATAATAGCTACCTACAATAAATTACTTTAAACACATTTATTTGTGGAGTAGAAGGAAACAAAGTGTACATAGACAAATTTTGTTAGCATAATAGGAAGCACAAACTAATAGAATGAATTAAAAAAACTATTATCAGATTTAACCATTAGATAAATGAAATCCTCTATCATTATCAAAAACTTGAGAAAAAAGAAAATATGAAAATAATGAAATAGTGAACAAATTATAGGAATTATTCTCTTTATTTTCACTAATTTCACAAAAGTTATATTCTAAAGTACAATTACGGGGGAAAACCCCTATATATAGAACTTTTTAAAGCCTAATAAAGTTACATTACATGACACCTATTAGTGAAAAAAATACCTCATCTCCTAAAAACTTAAGAATATTAACTATTCAAAAAAGGAAATCTTTCACATTATATTGAGGGGAATTAAACATGACATTCATTAAGATAAGGCTTGTCAAATGGTTATCTCACTCCTGAGGTGCTAGACTAGTATCATAATGATGTGGATAAGGATGAATCTCCCAATATAGAAGAAGATTAAAGTGAGACCATAGTAGTTGAAGGAGTAATTCCTAGTATTTCTAAAGAAGAAGAAATCCCAAGAGGGGTCAAAGAGGAATAATCTCATGTGGTGACCATGTGGCCTACTACCTGCCTATATATCAGCTTCTATTTATCCTCTCCATACCTAAAAGCATTTATTTTAATCATTATCAATTTAATTCAAATCTATAATGGTGTTATTTAATAATTTGATGGTGAGATCTGACATTGCATCATGTCTAAATAAGAAGGGGCTCATAGCCTCATTGATTTCCATAGCTTTTTTATTCTTTGATTGGCATATGCTTCCAAGTCTACCATATCCTACCCAAAATTCACTCTAAAAAATAGAAATTTATTCCTAAAATTGATCACAAAGTTTTGTAGTTAGGATCTAAAATCATCCTTGCTAACAATGTAATGGTCATGGGTGATTTCAGCCTCTTTAAGTAGATTTATAACTTTGTCACCTAGTTAGGTGAGATACTGTCCTAAGGATCTCATTTCATCAATACATTGGTTCAAATCTTTCCTTATTATGATTATATAATATTGAACAATACTAAAATCCTCCAAGGAGATCAAGTTTATATCTTCAAATTTATTCATTCTAATTAACTTGACCAAGTTTATTACCTTGATTTCATACATCTCATATGCACCTTCTATCTTGAGAATTCTATTTTAGAATTCATCCCCCTTCACTTTGTATTGAGCCAAAGTATTTAGTGTATTAAAAGTGACCTCTAATTACCATTATACCTTAGTTATAGTCTCCTTTGGAAATGTGGATTTATGTTGTTGGTCTAGCTCAGTTGTTCTTTGGTGCATTCCTTTCACCAACTCTATGGCTACATCACCATATGCATTTAGAGATGAGAAGGCATCCTATTTATATTGTTCTTACTAGCTAGGCCTAGTTATTTTCTTCTTAGTCAATTTAAAAAGGGTTTCTTCATACTCATACACAATGGTATGATCTAGATGAGTGACCTTCGTCTTGGTTAGCCTCTCCATTTCTCCATCTTTCTTATCAAATTCTAATAAGACCTGTGAGGGTTCTATTATAACCAAATCCTAGTTCTCTATCATGGCCAATTGCATTTTTTTATCCATATTTTTCTAAAGTATCCTCATGAGTCTGAGTAGATGGAGCCAATTTCTAAGCTACTATCAATCCCTAGAAGGTAGATGTTTGAAAAGCAACTATAGAGGTGACTAAGGAAAATATAGTAATAGGAGATGAGGTGGGAGGGGTCATTCCTATAGATGGAGAGGAAATAATACTAGTTACATCACTTTTTAGGATCAAAGGAGCCTAAGGAATGACAATAATGGGCCTTTTCTTTGGTAATTAGGGACCTAGCCTAGGCATAGGCCTAGGTAGAATTGGAGGTAGATTGGCCATTACAGAGACATTAGAAGTGGATGAAATAATAAAAGGGTTGATAGTGGGTATGGGCATAGTCACTGTCCTAATAAAAAGTCTCATAAGGGTCTTATAAGGCATCAAATTCATGTGATTTGATGTTGGGGGCTCATAGAAAATACCCAAGGGTTGGATATATAAAAATAATGGAGGCAAATAGACACATTATTAATTATAAGTACCTATTTCCTCCTTGATAGGAATCAAGAGAGGAAATTTTGAGGTGGAATTTGATGGTGTTGTAGTAGGTGGTGTTACTTTTAGCACTAAGGATGAATGGGACACCACTAATTGTTCTATAGATGTTTATCATAATATAGAAGCCTAATTGGTGTGTCTTTTAGTGTCAACCTTCCCCTTTCTAAAATAGGATATAATTCTTGAATATCTTCCAACTAAGCTAATCATCAATTGGTATTTCCTCTTCAGCACTAACAACATGAATTATGGATGTAGATTCTCCTACTTGAGCATATTTAGGTTTGAAAACATAATAAAAACTTGCATCTTTAAAACTACCCTTAACTTTTGGTATATTTGACACCTTCAATCTCTACTTCACCTCTATGTCATTGGCTACATTGATGTAGATCCTATTTTCATCTTTAGACTCCTTATGGTAGGTGATGCTTAGGGCTACCCTATGCTTGATGTAATGTTTAAATGTTATATGTTCAAGGTCCCATTCCCTATTATCATCCCTTTCCAAGTCAAAAGTAGGTTTTATCTTGGCACCAACAATGATAGATTTATATTTTAATATCATGAACCAACCAATGTTAGACAATTGAGGGTAAGTCAATCCTCTATTTTTATTCTTTCATAGTTTGTCTACCCCTATGAGTAATTGAAACTCAATTTCTTACTCAACCAACTTATCTAGAACTATGGTGGGAAACTTGAGGGGGGTTGTCTTAATTTCAACTATACTTATCACCATGTAATATAGATAGTAACAGTAAGACCCCAGGGTGCTCAAGGTTGTTCTAATTTCCTTTGATATTCTAGGTATGGGCCTCTCATGTATTTTATTATACACTATATAATAGAAGTGCTTGGAAATTTCCCTCATCTTCTATTTGTATTTTTACACTCTTACCTTCAAGAATTTACGAGGCACAATCCACTTTAGCGTGAGATCCCAATTGGTGAATTATAGGAACTTTTGGGTAGTGTAGATGGCATCCAACAGTTAATACATCATGTAGAAATAATTCCCCCTAGTTGGTCATGACCCTTCTGAACTATGCTACCATGTTATATGATATAATTTATCCTAAAGGGGGAAGCTAGGTATCTTATATTATCATAGATAGAAGTGGAACCCATTTCTCATCTATGTGTCATATGTCTTCAACCCCATGCAATCGATTCATCATAGTCATCCCCATTCACACTCCCTTCCTAAATTGGGTTATAGGGATTTGGCTAATTTTGGATTTGCATACAAATTGTCCCTTTTTTTTATCCCAATCTCTCAAAACCTCCCTGATATCATGTGTTTAGAGCCATTGAGTCATAGTTTCTTGATTGTAAATAATCTTTGCTTTGGGTAGATCATAATAAGCCTGAAATGTTATCCTAGATATGAAAGGAATGTAATGACCCAAATTCAAAGAATTAATCATATTGGTAACACACCTAGATTAGAAAAACATGTGGTAGACTAAATATACGTAGGGGAGTACCTTTGGGTTAGATTTAGCCTTGTGTAACCTTATAGATTTGATTATCAGAATGTCTAACCTATCTTTTGCTTCATTATAACCTTCTTCATCATAATTGTCTTTATCTATAGTCCTTTCAACATGGTAGAATGTTTTTTATAATGCTTGTCTTTAGTGGCCAATGCAATAGAGTTAAAATTGGTGTCCTAAAATATGATGTTTGTTCCATAGGAGTAGAGTAATGGAATTTGTTCTTGCTTTCTAGCTCCAAAAATTCTAGCTTTGGCCATGGTCTCAATTTTGAAATTGATGAGATTGTAGATTGATTTAATGGAAAAAGAATGCATAAAAGTCTTTAGAAAACTTACAAAATGATTCATAATTCTTTACTTGGTAGTAACTGAATGTGAACCCAATGCTTTGAAATAGAAAGCTTTAAACTCTAAATTTTGAATTTTAAATGAATGATACGAGTCATAAATGGAAATTATCTTTAACTTGATTTTATTTAAGGCTCAAGTGGCTCTTTAATTGAAATCAGTTAATAATTACCTTTGCTTTGTCCATGTGGCCTATCATCATAGTCTTGACTTTTTTAGTGAAGTGACTTGGATTTATAACCAAAAAAACAAACCCCATCAACATTTAATTTACACATACAAATATAATTGTATAAATAATTTTGCACCACCTATGTGTTGTACTTGACATGTACTCAAAACTTGGCACTTTTTCATGCATTTTAGCCTTATATTATGAACATTGAACTATCCAGGTGGATTATGAAATACCTTGCCAAGTGTGATCTCTTGATCAGATAGATATTTTCTAATGTTATGTGGTTAAACCCCTTTCATCCTTTGGCTGATGTGGCCTTGGTAATTTTAATAGTTTTCCAAGTGGAAATCCCTCATTAACTCACATTATTTTTTAGCTTCATTGTATGAAACTTTTAATAGACCCAATATGCATGACACTTTACCAAGTGTCATCCTTTGATTTGATCATACAATCATTGGGTTTCATGATTTTATTTGATCATATTATTACCATGAGACAAGGTTCTACATGTTCTTAGCCCATTACCCCAACTATCGAGTGGCTTCCATGTCATTCCTTTCTATTCTAGATTAAATAACTAAATGTCAAATGTCATACTATCATGCAATCGTAATATTGTTGAAATTGAACATTGCACCTTGGATGTGGGGGTGTGGAGGCCACAAATGAGTGTCAAGTGACAAGCTCTCATTTGGTCTTCATATCATAAGAATTTTACAAGGTAATAAGATATTTAGAAGTTTATGATTAGGAACCACATGGAATGCTCCCATTTTTGGTCATTGGGGCCACAAAATTTTCTAATTATTCCTCAAACTTGAAATGTTGTGAATGAATGCTAAGTGGCATGTTGTGATTGGTTCCTGAGGTCATGAGAATTTTAGAGAATAATTGAATCCTTGGAAGGCCATGACTAGATACCACATGTCATGTTCTGATTGATTTGTAACCCTTTTATAAGATAAAATGATGTGACTGAGTGACAAATTATAGACTCCCATTAGGTCATTGGGTCACAAACTTTGTAACTACTTTGTGAACTTAAAATGTTACAATTGACTACCAAGTGGAACATTACAATTAGGATTTTGGGTTGAATTTTTTTTTAAAGGCTAAAATAAATATGAAAAAAATTATAAATTTATGCGTATGAGTGAAAAATGCATGCGACACTACTGCATGTCAGTTGAGTTTGAGCTGGCATCGGGTTCTTGCCAAATGAAAAGTGTGAAAGTTTAGCAAATTATGAGATAAAAAATGGGACAAGTCTAAAATAGTAAAGTTTGAGTATGGAATCTAACTTGGACCTTTGGTCTAAAATTTGAGATTAAAACATTTCATAATATTAAACATGAATTTAAACATAGCTAAAGAAATACCATGATTTTAAAACTTTATTTAACTTCAATAGAGTTTTAAGGATCATACCTTAGATCTTTGAATGTAATCCCTCATAAGAATACTTATAAATAAGATATATAATTATAAATATTAATGGATCATTTATCAATGAAATGTTTAAAATCACTTTTTTAATTATTTGTCATGGACTAACATAACTTTGAATCCTTCAAATCATACGAAGGTGGTTTTATTCATGTGATGCCAATGGTAAGGTATTTCTTAGGGTGCATGACCCTTATTTTTCATGGGGTCTCCATTTTTAAAAAATGAGGGCATGTTAATCTCAACACATCATTTGTATGAAGATCCTGAATCATGACCATATAATCCACATCAATGATCAACTTATCCACTCTACACTACAAAGCCAACTCGATACCCAAAACTAACTCTTGGGCCTTAGCCTTAGTACCATAAAATAGTTTGAGGGAATTTAATCTTATTAGGGACCTATAACCATCCTTTATAATTAAATTAGCACTCAAATCCCTATGGTTACCCTATGAATCATGTCAAAATTCACTTTGAACCAACCAAGTGGAAGTATGATTCAATCTACATTATTTTCCCTTTTATATTGATACTTCAATACCAAATACCCATTAATGAGGATATGATTAAAAACTATTTAATAGTTGCATATATTTATGAAATAAATTTATATTAAAATAATATAAATGCTAAGTGTAGACACTAGAAAATTGTACTAAATGATTTTAGTTGTCATAATGTACCCCTTTGGCCCCCTTGACCCCCTTGGGTTAGGATATTTACTAAAACCCCTTAATAACACCCATTCACCACTTTTAGATAACTTAATTATTTAATTAAGTTAAATAATCCTATCTACTCCTCACCCTACCAAAAACCATGGATAATTGAATGACACATAGCCTTCAGACTATTTCTCACCCTAACATTTAATTCCCTAACCTCTTAGACCTCTTCTTCACACATGCCCATGTTTCCTTTAATAATATCAGACCAATTCTAATGGTATTAACATCCAAACTTAAGTGCAAATGCCTAATTTTGGTAACTTATACTATTTCTCCCTTGACTGATATTGATCACCCCTTGATTGACACTGGTTAACCAAGACTGATGTTAGTTACTTAAGGTTGCCCCAATACCCTTACTTAAGGGTTTGAAAATTTTGAAAAAGAAACAAAACTCTCATGCAAATCCAATATTCCAAACAAAATAGAGAACTAACCTAGAGATAAGAAAGTGTTTCATCACCCCAATATGGATGAATCAAGCACTGTCACTCTATCTACATTATTCTAGGTTCCCAAGTAGCTTACATTCAAATTCAAGAATTCTCCAAGATAAAAAAACACCAAAATCTAAGTATCTTACACTTTTTCTATGTTTAGTCATTTAATTTTAGTAGTTTAGTGCTTACACCCCTTCTAATCTCTCCCCATATATTTCCTTGTGTTGGATTTATTAAACTCATAACACTCCATCTTCCACCAAAAACACACTAAAAATTATCAGTCACTTGAGTATCAAACCCCTAAGTTTCATATCCCTAAGAACCTGTTCTATCCTCATGACTGTTATCCAACTCCAAATAACCCATAAAAACCCTCTTGTAACTATCCCAAAGTCCATTTTGCCCAAAACCAGAACCCATAGTAACTAACATTAGACACCCCCTAATCAGCATCTGTCATCCCTTGACTGACATCGGTTACCTTAATTGGTATCAGTTTTATAATGACTGCATCAATCACTATGTAATTTATTTTTTATAAAATAGTAAACTAGATGCACCCAACAACCCTTATCAAAAGTCTATGTTTTCACTTATGTCACAACACAGAGTCATTAACTATTTTTTGAATCAAGTTTTAAAATTTTAGCATTATTTTTGAACAAGTTAATGCCATTTTGATAAAATCACTCATTTTATCTTAAAAATAATTTCTTTTATTGTGATTGAGTAATTTATATTACATTATACAACACATATCTTTTGATTGTTATAATTTAACTTGTTTAAAGAGTGGATTGATAGCCCTCTAGTGAAGTATAATACTTCTTGGATCTATCATTTGGTAGGCAACCCACCCACCTATCTTATTAATCAATTCATTTCTATCTTCTTTCTTATTACATGTCATCCTCCCAAGCCAAAGAGGAGTTCTCTACATTGACTAGATCACGAGTAGACACCTAAATCTAGGTTATTCTATACCTTAACCTTTAAATTTTTACTTGTTTTTTAAAAATGAAAAAGACAATAAACATAAAACATAGTGAAAAATTATAGCATGGCCAATGGGACCCTATAATTTTCTTGGGTTCGTAATTGTTTTAAGACATTATAGTTGTATTAGTGAAAGACTCATTTATTAAACTTTTTGTTTCTAAAATTAAAACATTCTTTTCTCCATTTCTAAAATTGAAAATCATAACTTTTAATTCTTTATTTTCAAAATCAAGTACTTATTTCTTTACTTTCTTATAAAAACAAAATTCTTCATTTTCCTTTCTTTCTAAAAAGTAAAAGGGCATTCATCGTACGATAGGACTTTCACCCTCTTTTTGTATTTAGGTGCATTCTAGCTGTTTTTTTACTCATTCAAAGAAATCAAAAAATTCCTTTTGGGTTTAAAATTAACCTTCATTCATTGATTTCTTACTTGGTTAGATAACATATCTAATGTAATTAGTAAATCAATCATAACAATCAATTTTATCACACACACAATACCAAACCACTCATACAATTCATTCATCAAATATTGACATAAGGCATAACTAGGATTTCATCACCTAATAACAAACCTTCACCCTTGGCTATCCCACTCAAACTTCACTACCAAGGGGAGAAACCAAAACTCAGTACACTAATTTAGTATAAAATCTGGTAATTGAGTATATCTTGGCTAAGCACTCAACACCCTTACCACTATGGTGTGTGAAGTGAGGGGGTAGACCCCAATATCAAGCCACATACCAATTCTAATATAGAGATCTTGAGAGTCTTAAACAAGCCTAAGGCCATCAATAGACTTGTTATTCTAGTACCTATTCTACAAACCAAGTGGAGTCATAGAAACTTATAAATTGAGGTATAAGCCTAAAAGAGAGATAAAAATAATTCCAAGATTAAATTTACTCTTAGCATGTGTGTAATTTCCTTGAATATTTTATTTATTTTCTCTCTTTTTGAGTGTGTGAGTTTGTTTTGACCAAACTTCCAGACCTTTTCCATCATCTTGAGAAGGAAACTAACTAAAGATCATGTAAACCAAAATCAACCTTCCCACCAACCATCTTCATCTTCCTCATCCATGGAACACACTTCAGATGTGTAAAGTAATCTTGACCATTTTAGAAGTCCTGATATGCCTCGATATTTTTATTGAGGAGATATGTACTTTACCAACCTCATTGATAATAACCCCATGGCCCTTCAACACTATCTTACTATAATTGTTAACCATGCCTATGATTTGTTTCCTTCCATTAAATCACCTTATGGAATGCCCACTTACTTTATGGGTGAGATCTTAGTTTCCACTATCTCTACCACCCAATCCATGGTGATCCAAGCTTCCTCTTCCATGAATAACCCCTCAACCACCATTACCCAAAACTAAGGTTCCCTTCCACTAACCAATTCCCAATCACCCTCTACTTCCACTAACCCCATTACTAACCCATAAAATGTAGGGAAAACTTAGCCTATATAAACCCAATCACCACTTACCATTGAGATGTATTCCACTATTATTAATTCCTTAACATTTTCCACTCAAAACCCAACATCCTCAACCCCTTTCCAAAACTTAGTGGTTTGCATATTGTCTACTCTCCCATGCATAAGCACCAAAGGTAACTACACACCTTCAACCACCCAACCTAACCATGCATCTGACCCAAAAAATGCCTACTGCACCTAACTTAGGCTATATCCCAAACCCGTAAGGATATATGCCTCCAACATCTTCCCAACCTTCCATGGCTAATTACCAATATTTGGCCTCTACCCAACCTTCTACTAATTACCAATATATTACACACTCATAACCTCAAAAACACATACCTTATAATTATGGGGGCGTACCACCACAAACTAATGTCATTAAGATGTTGATGGACAAGGTGGACAATCTATAAACATCCATTTATAGAGCCCATAATCTCTTGTCCTATGATCATATTTTCAATGAGTCCATCCACCCTTTTGTACCAATCCATCCTTACCCTACATAATGATAACTTCCCCAATTTTCCAAAATCCAAAGCAAGGAAGATCCCCAATATCACCTAAGAGAATTTAGGCATTCATTATATCTAATTTCCTATGATGATTCTCTTTTCCTCTAAAATTTCCCCATATCCTTATTATGACATGCATTATAATGGTATAGTGGCATCACTAGGCACTCCATATTCTCTTTCACTCAACTATCTCAAACCTTATTGGACCAATTTTCTATTAATATCTCCAAGAAGGTGTCTATAACTAGCTTATATTCCATTTGGCAATTTGAAGATGAATCTATTTTTGATTTATTTCTTATTGGAGAGGGTTGATCAACTAACTCTCCTAATCCTTACCCTAACCTAAGTTAATTAAACTTTTCTCTCAGGCATGTGATAAACACATCTCATCCACCTTATAGTTTCAAACCTTAAAAACATTTGATGAGGTGTTTATCATGGCTAGAAAGGTAGAAATTTGAGAAATTGATGAGGGTAAACTTAAGTTGAGGAATAAGAATGTTATTTTCAAATCTATTGAAGCTTTTACTAAGCCCAAAAACCACACCAATACCAAATCCAAAGGAACAAACAATGTCATTGTACTTAAAATGTCTCCTCATCTAGTAGTCAACCAGTCTAACCCATCCACTCCTTTAAACCAAAATTATAAATCCCAAAAACTTTTTTTGCAAAATTAATACTCCACTAGGGGAATCTTATGCTTTAATTTTGGATAAGTTATTGAAGGCATACATAATCCAACTTCCTCCAATCAAACCACCTCAAAAATTTGATTCCTCCCATCTTATACCAAGTTGGTATAAGGAAAATGAGATATGCAGCTTCCACCATGTCATTAGGCATAATGTTGATAGATATAAAACATTTGAAAACATTATCTAATACTTGATAGACAAGGGTGAGCTTGTGATGGATAACCCAAATTCATCCCCAATCAAGTGATTTATATATTCTAATAACTATTCCCAAACCACCCACCTTCGACAAATAATGAGGATACTAATGTGAAAACATCCCATAAACATGAGGTGAATATAGTTAATGTTGTTCTTAAGGAGATTGTAGTTAATGAACCCATGACCCAAACCATTTCTTCTTCGCCACTCACTTTTTTAGTGGAGTTACCTACCCTTCCTTTGGAAAGCATAACAAAGGAAGAAAAAACCATTTATTATCCACTCACTTATATAGTATAAATACCCATCTCTTCTTCAGAAATCATAACAAAGGAAGAAACCACTATCCCTTCACTCATTTCCATAGTGGAATCACCTACCCTTTCTTAGGAAATCATAAATAAGGAGGAAACTATCACTTCCATTCCCTTTTCTTCTATGTTAGATCTATCTACCCTACCTTTAAAAAGCATAAGGAGAGATTGTCTCACCTACTCCTTCCATGTTAGAATCATCCACTAAATCCTTATAACCATTGACAGAAGAAAAATAAAATGTTACCATCTCAATTTCATAGCCACTTGGTCTATCCTTAGAGTCCACTACTGAGGGAACTAAGCATATTTATAAACCATTCTCAAAGTTGGTCCAAAATCTAGAATTTTTATCTCAACCAAACCTTATTCGGGCCATGTTTTGGTACCACCTTAGACTTCCATTACCAACTAATAAATAATAACCACCCATACCATTATACACCCAACCTTAAACATACACAACTGAAACCACCACTACCTCAACCAAACCAACAAAAAACTCCACATCTCAAAGTTTAGATAAACTAACCTAACTCATTTAAAAACAAAGTAACCTCCACTATCCCATTAAAACTTATCAAGAACCTAGGTGTCCTTCCCACTAATAATATCACCCATCCTCCCTTTAAATTAGAATTAACACCACCAAAACCACCTAAGAATCCACATACCAAACCAACAAATAATATTAAACCATCCAGGATTTATAAATCTAAAACCATCTTACCTCCCATTTCTACTTTACCCTTGATTTTAGGGTCACATCCATCATCCATTTTAGGACCTCACCCTTACACCTTGTGAAAAAGACCAAGACTTCCAAATAAACCATAATTCCAACCTCCACTTCTAGCCACACCTCCACCTATTATTACCAAATACTCAAACTCAAAACCATCTACCAAAATCATTGCACCACTAAAAGCTCCATTCATTAAGCCTACCCATAATAAGGTATCCACCCCAACTGTCAAAACCAAAACTTCCACCACCTTTCCACCCTTGATAAAATCATATTTTATCATCTTTAAAAGGTTTCTACATGATTCCTACTTATTCCTACTTTGCATCAATCCATTTTATCATCTTAGTTCAAAAATAGTTTGGTTTAATGATAACTTAATTTGTGTACAACATAGGACACCTGGACATGACATAGAGAACTACAAATATCTCTAAGACATAATACAAAAACTATGTGATATAGATGATCTATTAATAAAGGAAATTTACATGAGCCCACCTCAAATCCAAAAACCAAAAGCTACCACTCCATGTCAACCTATCCCCAAACTCTCATCTAAGAGTATGGAGGAATCGAAGTAGCTTGCTATCCCACATACCTTCTAAATCCACACCATTCATATGGCCACTCAATCAAAAACCCAAAAAGATAAAATAAAATACAAAGTATCCATCCCTTTGACATACCCTTATCCCATTTAATCACCACAAACACCTTCACCATATCCTAATATTTCTATCTTGTTTACACCCCAATCCAACCCCTTTGGACTGATACATAGGTCAATTCTAAAACAACTTCACCAAACACTGATGAAGATGACTTTGTGTGAGTTGATCCAAGCCTCACCCCAACACTATCAAGCTATGATGGAAGCATTTTAATTAATATAGGTTTAACCTAAAGATCTATGGCCTCTAGAAGCACTTATTGGGGCCCTTTAGTTATATGCCCTCATCACCTTCTAGTATTCAAAGATATCCCCTATTCATCTAGATGATCTAGATCTTTCCTTATTTATTACCACCCACATCAACCAAAACTAGATCAAGAGGGTTATGATTGATTTGGGATCTATAATTAATATCTTTTCCTCCCATGCGTATAATCAACTTAATTTCTCAGAGAACATCATGTTAGAAACTATCATTGTACTCTAATCTTTTAATGATACCATGGAAACTACCTTAGAGGCAATCATCCTTCATATACATTTGGGCCCTCACACTCTTCCTTAGCTCTTCTACATGGTATAAGGATATTTTTAATATAATTTATTGCTTGGATGCCCTTGGATCCATTTCATGGGTTTTATGCATCAAGTTTACATAGGTGCATCAAGTTTGAGAATGAGGGTCAAGTTCATGTCATTCCAACTGACCCTAATGCTTTCAAGTCATGTAATATGACTTATCAACCCAATGATGTTCTCATCCTATTAATGGATGAATCCCATTAATCCTCCATGAACCAAACTTCTACAAGATCATCCATACCTTCCTCCCAAATCCCTATGAAAGACCCCTTGGAATCTACATTCCAAAATCTCACTTGGAGAGTATCACCTATTAACTCTAGATGCCCTTCCTACTCCCCAAGAGTATGTAAATGTTGATCAACATCTTAGTTATGATTCTAATTTTGGAAGCATCATTCCTTTTAGTCCTCCCAATTGAAAACTAATCTTATCTTTGGGGAACTTGATCAACCAATTTCTACTTCCAATACCTCCTCTCCTGTTAAATTATTCACCTTCAATTTTTATTTCTTGGATAGATCAAAGTTTGCCCAAACATACCTCCATTGGTGTGTTTGGAAGGGATTCAGTTTAGGCTTCTATGAACATGGACCATAGAATTTTATCCCATGTAAAACTCAATTTTCTTGTGAATGATATGGTCTTGGATTCATCCCACCAGAATAGCCAACCAACCCACCTTCCATCATGATCATTGAGGAAGAAATACCATCCTCACCAACCTCTTCCTCTTTAAAATTTGAGGATCTTGATACCATCCCCCGTAACATTTTTTTTATAAATATGATTAGTTTGGGACCTTTGACCTATGAAAAGGATGGGGAAACCATAACCACTCCTGTGACTCATCCTAAGATGGTAGAAGATGATTCTCCAACCATTAATACTATCTAGTGTTATGATGATGATTCCATTCTCAACTATCTTGGTGTTGAATATTCCTCCCTTCATAAATCCCTTCCTCTTGAGACATAAACCATGTTTAATGAAGCTACCATTGACATCAACTTGGAAACTTAGGATAGCCCTTATATAGTCAAAATTAGCCAGTCCTTATATTACTCAAAGCATCAAGTTTTCTCTTCCTTTCTACATGATCGTAGAATATCATTCACTTGGTATTATATTAATATGTCATAAATCAACCCTTTCATATTCATTCATAACATTATCACCAACATAGATGCGAAGCCTATTAGTCAAAAGCTTTAAAGGATGTACCCTTGCATTACCCTCTTCATTAAATAAGATCTATAGTGTCTCTTATCCATCAGCTTCATCTAACCCATTGATTATCCTCAAGGGATCTCTAATGTCATTCCTATCACCAAAAAAATATGGGGACTTTGTATTTACCTAAAATTTTGTGATCTTAACCTTTATTATCCAAAATATGACTTTTCTTTGCCAAGTATTGACCAGCTTGTTGACCAATCTGATAGCCATGAGATGCTATCTCTTATGGATAGATTATTGGGCTATAATTGGATCTTGATCACCCCAAATGATCAACATAATACTACCTTTATCACCCTATGGGGATATTTCTACTATAGGTTCATGCCTTTTGGTCTAAAGAACACTGGTATAACTTATTAATGTGTCATGAACTACATCTTTCATGACCTTATCCATAAAACCATGGAAGACTATGTAGATGAAATCTTTGGAAATTCTAAATGGATTAAGGGATAATTTGGAAATCCTTAAGGTTATCTTTGAATTCCTTATCCACTTTCATGTCTACCTTAACCCAAATAAGTGTATCTTTGAGGTCTTATTAGGAAAAATTATTGGATTTATTATTTATTTCCATGAAATAGAATTTTATCTTGATGAAGTCAATGCAATCCTGGCATGACTTGTTTGAATAACCTCAAGTAACTCTATAGTATGTAGGGTAAGTTTCAATCCATTTTTTTCTTCATATCTCAATTATATAATAGATGTCATCCCTTTCATCACCTCCTTAAAAATTATATCTCCTTTAAGTGGAAAAAAGACTGTCAAAAGGACTTTGACTCACTCAAATAATACCTTCTTTTCCCTCTTATTCTTTTCCCTCCAAAAGAGGATCAACCCTTCTATCTCTACATTTATACCATGGACCATTCCTTAAGTGGCATGCTTGCATATCATGATGATAAACATAAAGAGAAGTAATTATACTATATAAGTCTAACACAAAGAATATGAAACTTGATACACCCATACTAATAAATTATTCCTTGCCTTGGTCTTTATGGCTTCCAAACTCCATCACTACCTCCTTAACTAGAAAACTTTTTTTATCACCAACACTAACCCACTTAAGTACATACATTATAAGCCATATAAAAATTATAATATGGATAGATGGATAATGATTTTATATTATTTCAATCTTGAGTTCCTTTATAAAAAGTTAATCAAATGACAAATCATATCCAATCAATTGGATGAGGCCCCTTTAGCTGAAAACCAACCTCTTCCTCTTGAGTTTCTTAATGAGTCCATCACAACTCTCTCTAAAAAATACATTTCTTATCACATGAACATGTTCTTGGATGGATCAAAGTTTGAATGTGGTGGGGTTCCAACATCATCCTTATCTCCATTAAAGTTAATCCTTTTTCCTTATCCTTCAAACTTGACTTTGATTGTAACAACAACGGATGAATATGAGGTTGATTGTAACAACAACGGATGAATATGAGGCCCTAGTTCTTGGTCTTCAAATAGCTTGGTCTTTAGGAGTTAAATAGATCAACATTTTTGGTGACTTTAAACTTGTGGTCAAACAAATCAATGGTTAATACCAATTTTAAAATGATGTTTTACATAATTATAAATAATTGGTAGATGTACTATTGATGTTATTTGAGCATTACCTTATTCAAGCCACTTTGTATTATACAAACAAGTTTTTTTTGATACCATGGATTTTATTGCTTCCAAAATCATGTATACAAATTCTAATTATAAACTCTTTATCACCATCCATCACCTTAACAAACCCTCTTACACCAAATTAGACCTCCCATCCATTTGTAATGTGAAAGAAGTCCAACTTGATATTTGGTATAAATAAATCTTTGACTAGCTTACCCTAGCCATCATCCCTTCCAATATCTCTAGAAATGGTAGATGATATTTAATATAGAGTACCTTTCATTATACCATGTTATGTGTAATTATTTACAAGCAAGGCTTTAACGATCTTCTTCTCAGATGCCTACATAGTCATGAAATCTCTCATGTACTCAAAGAAATGCATGATGGGATTTATGGAGGATAGTTTAGTGGTGTATCTATCTCTAAATTTATCATTCACCTTGGCTATTATTGTACTAACCTTAACCAAAATTATTGTGATTACATCAAGAAGTGTGTCAAGTGTCAACAACATGCTAATTTACATCACATTCTTAGTCATGGTCTTCAAGTCTCTAATTATTTTTGGGGATTCTCTTATTGGGGGTTAGATCCCATTGGTGAAATTAAACCTAATTCTTCATAGAGACATCATTCTATTATCACTGTGATAGAATATTTCACCAAGTGGGTAGAGTATATTCCCCTCATCTCAATCAAAGCTAATAAAATTATCAACTTCATTAATGATCATATCATTTACCACTTTAGTGTTCCTCACAAAATCATCATTGACAATGGAAAATCATTTAAAAACAAGAAATTAATCAATATTTTCAACACATTTGACATTAAGTGAAGCTTCTCATATCCATATCATCCAAAAGCTAATGGACAAGATGAAGCCTTTAATAAAACACTAAAATAAAATGTTAACTAAAATAGTTAATGAATCTAGTAGAAACTAAAACTTACACATTCCCACCCTATGAGCATAATTTACCAACATTTGAACCCCTATGGGTGCTAACCCTTTCTCACTTATTTTTGGAGTAGATGTTGTCCTACATCCTGAAGTCTAAATTCCCTCCCTTTGTATATCCCTAAAGGATATCATCTTAGAGGGAGATTATCATCAAGAATTATTTAGCCCAACTTGAGCTACTTGATGAGTGTCATTTGGCCATGCGTAACCATCTTTATGTCTATCAAGAATGAATAAAACATGCTTATAACAAGAACCTAACAGATCAATAATTCAATATCAAAGACCTCATGTTAAAGGAAAATCAACATGTAACCAACATGGAAAGAATAAAATAGATCAAGTTTTCTTTAAATTATCTTGGATTGTATATCATAATGCATAAGTATGGGTTGAGAGCTTACCAATTATCATCTATTGAAGGGAAATTAGAATCTAATCCCCTCAATGCTTTACATATATGTCAATTATTTTGTTAAAATAAGTTTAAGCTCACATTATGTCTAACTTAAGCTCATCGCATTTTTTATGAGATTATCAACTTCATCCCCTTACTTTGAGGATAATCGATTAAAGCATAGAATCATTTGATTATCCATCATAATTTTAGCCTCAATCCTAAATATGGGTACCATAGTTCTACCCGTGGCTTGATTCTCATGGATACTTTTCATCCTTTATAATATGGATTCCCATGGTCATTGTCTCTTAAAACATCCTCTCACCCACCCTTTAACCTTCTTGTGCTATAGTTTTTCCTTTATAAAGGTAAATATTAGGCCTATATAAGCAATTGTATGTCTACAAAAAAATATAATATATCTTATGGGTCATTTATAGAATTGCAGATTGCTCCCTTGAATCTCTCTACCAAAATAACTCAAAATTGCTTAAAATAAGATAGACTACTCCCTTGAAGGATAACTATCCAATCCTAACAAATTAAAAGCTTAGACTCCTCCCTTTAAGGATGGATAAGTCAAACATTTTTCAAATAAATAAATCTCATGGCAGCTTCATGAATTGATCAGCTTCCCCAATCCCTCAACAATAATAACATCAAAAGGACCCATAGTCAAAATTCAAAAAGCAAAAAATTATATATGAAAGCTACAATCAACTTTCACAAAATTTAAATAGTTGACTTCCCACATCGATCAGTCTACACCAAATAAGACATAAACTTGTTTTTAATGGGTCTTAGGTCACCTATAAAAGGGGAAACCTATCCCCATAAGTAGGTTCCACTATCATCCATCTCCCTTTTTACCTTCCACAAAACAAGGGATTTTGAGCTTACTTGAGACTATGTGATCAAGACACTTCTTAACAAACCAATTAATGTTAATGTGAAGAAAAAAAAGGGTTTATGTTTATAAGCCAATCCATCTTACTATTTTTTTGGTCCTTGCAAATGAAAGAAAACCACACCTCCTTCTTCTTTATCATGCATACTTGTTGATACATTCGTTAAGGTGTTTGTCTCTTAATTGTTTAACATTCTCCTCTCATTTCTTTCCTATTATTACGTATATATATTTTTATCCAAATTAATATATATGTTAAGGTGGTTTTAAAAATTGTAAAAATCATCTTTCATTATAAATCAAATTAATGACATCATAAATACATTCTTGAACATTATGTGTTTTATTATATGATTGTCACATTTTATTACCATCCACATCATTTATTTAGGTATTTTTATTACCATTAAAACATTCTATTTATCATAATCATCATCATATATTAAATAAAAATATCATAATTAATTTTCTAACATCCCATCTATATATGAGTGATCTTACTTATCATCATGCCTAAATCAAATTAATTCTATCACATAAATTTCATAACAACTTTTTATCATGAATGAACCAAGCAACATTTAATCATTTTTTCTAAAAATACATAAATGAATCAACCCATTATGTTATCTACAATACATATACTTTTAAGTATGATATCACATAGGTTCATTAATTTAAATTTCTACATCTAATTAAATAAATTATGCATATGTTTACTAATAATTAAAATTACTAAATGATAATCTACACATGTCATAAACATCATAAAATGAATAATCACATGAGCATCATCTATAGAATCATAAATAAACCATGATATCATAAATAATCATAAAATATATCATAACTTGAATCAGAATGCCACACACACACACACACACACACACACACACACACACACACACACACATCCATGTCTCTCAAAATGGTATATGCATCTTGCTAAATCGACTCATAGGACAAACTCAAAATCATATTAGTATGAAAGCCTATAGTCTCTGATGTAGGGGAACTAGTATCCCTTAGATCTTGTCTCTATATCATAACTTGAATCAGAATGCCACTCACACACACACACACACACACACACACACACACACACACACACACACACACACACACACACACACACACACACACACACACACACACACACACACACACACACACACACACACACACACACACACACACACACACACACGCACACACACACGCGCGCACACACACACACACACACGCACACACGCACACACACACAAACACACACACAAACACACACACACACACACACACACAAACACACACACACACACACACACACACACACACACACACAATTATAATTTCATAATATATTATTTAAAATAAATAAATTTGATATATATTTTTGAATAAATTTATATTATATATATAAAATAATTAATAATTTTAAAAATTATTAAAAATAAAATAAAATGGATTAATTATTAGAACACCTAATATTTAAAATTTGAATATATATTACATTTTTATATCAATAAGTAACATAGGAAAAATAAATTTATAAAAATTAAAAAATTTCTTTTAAATAATAAATTTTCTTAAAATATTTTATCAACCATTGACATTAAATCATCCTTTATATTGCTTAAAATATAAACACAACTATCATCATAAAAAAATTATTAAAAAAAAATTATAAAAAAAATTAAGGGAATACAAACTATAGACACCTAAAATAAAACACATTGTGTCAATTTTAGCTATCTGCTAATTTCACAAAAACATCATCTCTAAATATAAAATTACACTTCTATCTATAATAGCAACCCTAGCCAATCCAATATTAATCACCTCATACCCAATTAATGTTATCCCTATCATAACCTAACCCCATCCCACCAACAATAAAATCTAGATTAATCACACCAACTAAGCATCTTAATTAGTTGATAATATAGTCCATGCACATTTAATATTTTCATAAAATAAATAAATCCTATCCTCTATCACAAATTCATGATGTCATCACATCATTATCCAAATTGTCATCACATCACATCCCCATATCCTAAAATTCTCATATCACTCAATCTCCCCCAAATCCCTATGCAATGCCCCTTCTTCCAAGGCATGTCATAACCCATGCCTCATCAATGCATCTCCTTACACACTCTAACATCTCACATTTAATCCTTTAAATACCCTAATTTATAAGAATGAAAACTAACCCTCCACCCTTGATCTTCAAATAAGATCAATGGTCCTCATCAGTTCAGGAAATATATAAATAGAGGGATCCTCCTCTCATTTCATAAACTCTTTAAAATTGCAATAAATCTTTGAAAAATATTGAGATAAATCCCATTATCAATAAAGCATCCAATCTATTTAAAAATCCATTTTTTAGGGGTTAAATTATTAGTTTGTTCATGCACCATCCACAGATTCTTACAACTACATCCCAATCACATTTAGATAAAATCATACATCAAGAGGAGTGGTTCTACTTGTGGTTAGTGAAATTATTTCCCTCTTAGCTCAATTTGAGGTATAGGCTTCATTTATTTAGTTAGAAATATAATTTTTTATTTTGTTTGAATATCTAATGATTTATATTTTGTGACAATGATTTCATTGTAACTAAATTTTTCAAAGCTAAAACTATGCTACAAGATTTAACAACACTTTTTAGTTCTCATTCCTAAGAAACAAGGGGATAACCAAATTTAGGATTTCAGTCCCATAAGTCTTTGATCCACTTTTTACAAAATTTTCATGAAAGGTATATTCCTAAGAATTCAAATTTAGCTTGACAAATTGATTACAAAATAATAAGGGGCTTTTGTGTTTGGCAGACAAATTTTAAACGACATCATCATAGCCCATGAAACTATTCATCCAGTGCCTAATTCCTCCCAACAAGGTATGTTCCTCAAATTGGATATGATTAAAGCTTATGATATAGTTTCATGGTAGTTTATGGATAGAATTCTCCTTAAGTTTGGGTTTAATCATACCATCAAAACCCTACTAGCCTCATGAATATCCACCCCTAATATATTTAGTTATCATCAATGGGGTTCATAGGGGTTTTTTCATAGCAAGAAGAGGTATGAGACAAAGAGATCCTATATCTCCCTATTTTTTATCATTATGGATAAAACTTTGAGGAGGATAATTGATATGGCTAGATATTCTAGGGCAATTAAAGTAATCCTAGTATCTCTAAATGCTAGACAAATTTGTGGATGACACTATAATGATGGGAGAAGCTTCAGTTTTTGAAGCCAAATGATTTAGGAAAATCCTTGAAATATATGATATTATTTTTGGACAAAGTTTCAACTTCATAAAAATATCATTATTTTTCATCAACACTCTCCCCTTCCTATAAAAAAAAATCTACATGATCATTGGCTATGTTATTAAGAATCTCCCTTCATCATATCTTGGCATTCCTCTTTTCGATGGCACTATGAAATAAATTTTTTGGAATCCTATCAATGATAGGATTAAAAGGAAGTTATCTAGGTGGAAAGGTAATTTTTTATCTTAGGCTAAAAATTTACAACTTCTTAAGATTTCCCTACAAAGTATACCTATTTACTTCATGTATTTATTTTTTAATCCAAGAAAAGTGGTAGATCAAATTGAATAAATTTAGAATAACTTCAATTAGAGGGTAATGGAGGATAGCTTCATATTTCCTCTCATCTCCTATAAAAAATCATTTATCCCTTCCTCCAAAGGAGGATTGGGCCTCATAAGGGTGATACTTATGAATCAAGCTCTCCTAGAAAAATAAGGTTAGAGGATAATCAAGGAAGATAATCATTGGACCAAGATCATCAAGGCTAAATACTTAAATTATAGGGAGGTTTCCTAGTTTTTTGTTGAATATGGCCCTAGAAATGGTTCAAATTTATAGACAACATTAAGATCTAGAAAGTATATTCTTAGAAAAGGGCTGAAATGGATTAGTGGTAGGGGTAATAAAGTGGATTTTTAGCAGAACCTTTGGATCCAAGCCCCACTAGTTTCCTTGCCTCAAGTAGGGGAGTTGTTCATTTTTTTCAAAGAGACCATCAGCCACAAGGTGTGTGATTATTGGTATAAAAATGTGGAAACCACTCCATAAAGAAGGCCTAAATCAGCACCAAGCTCTTTTATTACAAGAATTAAATATCGTACTCCATAACATTCACATTAGTAGCTTCCCAAAAGAAGATACTCTCATTCAAAAAGAGGATCCTAACAGATTGTATTTAGTTAAATATGGTTATATTTCCCTATGGGAATAGGCTAAAATTGAAGAGAACTAGAATGTCTTATGGATAAAAAATCTTGTCCAAAAATTAATGTATTCTTTTGGCTGGTAGTGTAGAACAAGATCATAACAGTGGATAATCTTATAAGAAGGGAAATTCTAAATCTCCATAGATGTGTGCTCTAAAAATAGGAAACAAAATCTAGAGAGCATATTTTCCTATCTTAATCCTTTGCCTCCTCCATATTTCAATCTTTCTTCAGCCTTTCTAACTACTCTTGGGTAACACCTGACACTATTAAGGATCTGATTTATCAATAGAAGCCCCCTTGGGATTACCCACTACTAAAATTTTGGTGGAATCTAGTCCTTACCCATATCTTTTAGGGCATGTAGATCTCAATAAATTTGATAATATTTGACAACCTTAGGCTTAACTATTCTTCCACTTTCAAGAAAATCATCTCTTTTATTAAAGAAAATTGGATTTCTTATGTCTCATCCTTTGATGGATCTTCATCTCCTCACCTATCCTAGATTATCCACCAGCTAAATCTTGAAATCTCTACTAAACCTCACAAATAGGGAATTTATAGATCTAAGGTCAAGTGGATTATTCCTCCTCCCAATTGATTAAAGTTGAATTTTGACATGGATGATAAAGGAAATCTAGGCCTGATGGGAGTGGGAGGCGTTATTTGGGATACCTATGGAAATCTTAGGTCAACTTATGTAGGACTTCTTGAGATTCAAATAAACCATGTTTGAGAAGCCAAATATGCATTATGGGGTATTAATATCATGGTTAATATTGGTATGGAGTATTTATAGGTGGAGGGGGATTCCATGAATATCATCAAATGTTTAAAAATTTTGACTCAAGCTTCTTGGAATATAACCAAGATAATCAATTATGCAAAAAACTTGGTTACCCACTTCAAGGGAGTGTTCATTGCACACATGTATATAGAGGGTAATAAATGTGCTAACAAAATGGATAACCTAAGGGTATTTAATATCTCACTTACATGTTGGCAAGGTGATGAGTCATTCCTTAATGATGGCATCCCCTTCATTGACCTTGATAAACCTCATTCCTTAGAGTGATATGATGAGCCTATTAATGACTCAACACACTCATCATAAGAGAAGGAACATTCACAAGTGAAAGGACATCATGAACCTTTCAAATCTTTAAGGCTTTACACACATGGATTAATTCTGAACCAAAAAATAATATTTTATACGGCTCCATTTTCAACATCATCATCGCTTTCATCCCTAAGGACTTAGGCCATGAAAATTGTAGTAGAAACACACATGCTAAAATGGGAGGCAATTGTGATTATGTTTAGGCTATCTCTTGTGCATATGTGAAGGAGGATGAATATGTGTGGAAGAAGAAGATCAAAGGGGGGCTAGTGAACTATATGGAAAGGTTGGTTGGTCATGAAATAACATTGTCTAGAGATTTTGCTTACAGGTGGATTGACAGGGAAGTTTGCATGTACAAGTTAAGGATTTTGATGATTGAGAAGATCATAAGGGATATTATTGGCATGGAATACTCAGGAGTTAAGGAATTTAAGGACAAAAAAGGAAATAAGATATATTCAACATCTTCTATAGCAAGGAGAAAAAGAAGCCAAAAGTTTTGACACAAAAAGATTTAATGAGGGTGGATTTTCCTAGAAAATGGACAAATGTGTGTTTATAAATAAAGAGATATATCATGTTGGAATGGAATCACATGATAAATTTATCACATCATTTTCTTTTGCTTAACCATTTTAGGGGTCATACCATCAGTTTACCCTTTTTTCCTTAAATCTCTAGAAGACTTGGTCATAAATTTTAAGAGCAATCCCTCAGTAGACATTATCCACCAAGGGCTCATTTTTCTTCTAGTAAAGAATGTATAACCACTTGGGTCTAAGCTAGTGATGGAGGAAATCAACATCACCATTGAACATGAAGATTCAAGTAGGGATGATGAATTTTTCATAAAATCTAAATCTAAGAAAACAAGGGACAAGAATGATTATGTAGGAGAGGATTTTATGTAGGAGGAGACTAATCCAATAGGTAATAATATGGGGAATATTAGAATTATGACCTAGATAGATAATAGGGGTCAATATTTCCTAAATCCCAAGATGAGAGATGACAATGAGTAGTCCCTTAAAAACCTACACACCAAAGTGATAATCCAAAAACTAGTGTGCATGGAAATATCAAATTAGTTTGAAAAATTGAAATGTATTTTGGATCAAGGTACCTCTAATTTTAAAAATTACAAGGAGGAAGTGGGCATGTATGAGTTCACTTCCCCTATTTTTGGAACCACTCACAGGGGTAGTAATGAGGAAAATAGAAAGGATAGCGAGTAGGTAAAGGAGGGTTTCAAGCCCATTGGAATAAAGTGTAAGAGGCTAGAAAAGGAGAACAAGAAAGGAATTAGGAATAAGACTAGAGGAAGGAAAAACATAGAAGATAACATAGAGACAAATAAATTGGTTTATTACTCTGAGTCTGAGTAGATGGACTAGTCGATCAGTTGTATAGTTCTTTTTTGGTTTTTTTTCTAATTTTTGGTGTTTTTTAGGCTGAAGTTTTTGATCAAATACTAAGTGTTATCTCATTATAGTTTACCAATATATCTTACTTATCTTTCATTTTGTTTTTTATAGGTACGGGACCTATCAACCCACTTATTCACCTATAAAATAATTTTGTTTATATTTTGTGATAACTCAAATATTTATTTTGTGTATACATTTTTCATGCTTGATGGGATAAGATATGTGATCATCGATCCTTTACACATGGATTTTGACTTGATATGTGACAAGATTTTTTTTGTTGTTTTTATTTTTCAAATTTATGTGTGATTGCTTATTTTCCATCTTGATTTTATTTTTTTGCCTTGAATTAGTCCATATGCATATGACAATAGGGTTATCTTGATTTTTACATATCATGGTACCTCTTATCATTCACTTATACTTGAGTCCATTCATCATCCCATATCAACAATGACATCATGATTTTTCCATATAATTTTGTAATTTTTTCATTTCTATGTCATATCGGGGGTCAGTCCTTATGCACACGACATCTAGGTTATCATGGTGCATATTTTCATATGAAAGAATAAAAGTTAAAGTTTAAAATCATGTTAAGACATGTTTTAAACATTGATGCATCTCCTTTGTAAAATTAACATCCATATCTTAACATCCATTTCCTATAAAAAAATCAAATAATTTCATCAATATTTAACAATGTAAAAGTCAAATCATCTAGTCATATTCCTCATTCCTCATCACATGTCTCCCCTAGAGGGAAAACTATATCAGCTTGAGTTCCACTTAGACTATGTAGGCAATGTTAGTCACATAGGGTTTATGAGGTCATGTCAACCATTTTTATTCTTCTTATTTATATTATTTATCATCACATCATCCTTTATTCCTTATTTCATTTCTTGTTAAATCTTCATGTGCTTAGCTTATTTAAGCTTCTTAGTTTTTAAAAAAGTTGTTATACCATCATCACATACTCTAAATTAATCTATTCAATCATTCATGATCATCCCTCAATGTGATTGTATCATCCTTAATTGGTTCAATATTTTAATTCTTTAATTTATTATTACAAATCAATTCATCAATCAGTTAATAAATTAATTGATCATCCATCCAATCCCAACTCATAAATTTTATTACCTTACATGAATCCTTTCTTGGTAAAAATCAAGTGAGTACCTTTTCCATGGGATAGATTGTTCCCAAATCCAAGATCATATCTTTTTAAGATATTTCCTTCCCAAATATTCCATGCTTTAGGTAAACCAAAGTGTGTAGCTCATCTTCGGATGTATCCTTCCCAAATTAGCCATGTTTGGGTAAAATCCATCCATCACCATTAGAAAAAAAAGTTTATAATAGTTATCTCAAGTTGGTTAATCTCACCCATGTGTTAATCTCATAAAATAAATACACCATCATCATGTTATCCAATCATCATCACATCGTACATCTCAACCCATATTTATTCATCACCCACCCATTGATTCTTCCATTCTAGCCTCTTCCTCTCTTTTTCGATAGTCCATCCACATCCTTCTTCTTTGCATGAACTCTTGATGGTTAATCATCCATAAAATTCTCATTATCATCATCATCTAACCTTAATCCTAACATATTATTTTTAGCTTCTTCTTTCTATGAAAAGCCATTAATCCACCCATCATGTCTTACAATGCCCTTTCAATGTGGGGAAAAAATTAGAAACCTAAAATTAGATAGTTCATTTCAATTTTAACTATCCTTTAACTTCAAACTAACATCATCCCTAAATCCAACATTAGTACTCCATATACACTAACAGCCCTAGTTAATCCATTATTCATCACCCCCTAGACAATTAATCATATCCATATATTAACTTTACCCCACCCCACCAATAATAAAAATAGATTTATCACACTATAAAATCATCTTAATTAATTGATAATACAATCCAAGAACATTTCATGTTTTCATAAATCAAATACATCTTATTTCCTATCTCAAATCCATGATGTCATAATATCATCATCCAACTTATCATCATAACACATCACATCTGTAAATCCCAAAATACTCACATCACTCAATCTCCCCCTTCTTCCAAGGCATGTAATAACCCATGTCTCATCCATGCATCTCCATACACACTCCATCCTCTCAAATTTATTTCTCCAACTCCTCTCATTAATATAGTATGACCAATTATCCACCCTCAATATTCAAACAAGATCAATGGCCAAATAACTTAAGGAAATATATAAATGGATGTTTCCCCATCTCATTTCATAATTTATTCAAAATTGTAATGAATCTCTACCAGATATTGAGATCAAGTCCTTCATCAATCAAGTATCTAATCTAGTTAAGAATCCATTTTACAAGAGGTTACATTATCAATTTATCTACACAACATCCACAAAGTCTTTATATTACATCTAAATCACATCAAGATCAAATCATATTTCAAGAGGAGCTCTTCTTCTTTTAGTAAGTGAAGGTATTTCCCTCTTCACTTGTTATAAGGTATAGACATCATTAATTTAGTTAGAAATTCATTTGTGCTTTTTTTATAATATCAAATGATTTAAATTTTGTAATAACTCAAATATTTTTGTTGTGTATACACTAACCATCACATAAGATACTATTTTATTTGTAATCATCATCATCACCATCATCATCCCCCTTAATATAAAACACAAATGTGGCCATCAAATTCATTTCCATCATCCACCTAATGTAATGAACATCTCATTTCCTACAAAAATTGTATTATAATTCACATTTTAACTTTTAAAAAAATAAATAAAAAATAACATACAAGAGGTGTACTTTATAAAGCACTGAATGTTATTGGCATAAGAAAATGTAATTAATTATGTTAATATTTTTAAAAATAGAACCTAATTCCAAATTTATGAAACTAAAAATTAATATTGGAGTTTGAAATTAATATATAATTATTATTTTTTAAATAATTAATTAATAACTACTTGTATGCTTTTTGTAATGTCTATGTTAAGAGTGTTGGCCATCATTATTTCATTACCACTTGTATGTGATCCTCAAGTGGTGAGATATGGAAGTTGTCTTTCTAAAAAAATAGAAGTTATTAATATAACATTAAGGATTAAATAGATAATAATGAAAATGGATTAACATCTAAAAACCATATATGACATTAATTACCTTACACATGTCATTATAACATATTATCGTAAGTGTAGTCATATAAAATGCAAAAATTGGTAACTTTAGAATGGCTAATGACACCCAACCCATAGGTCCCTCTTTCTTGCCCTTATGACCATCATAGGATTTTTTTCAATGATTCCCATTCATCTGTATCCTTTCAGCCATGATCCTAGTTGAGCTAGGACCCTCTTTTCATGACCAATCCATCCCCCCAAGTCCTATATACCTAGGAAAATAACACCACACTAGGAGAATGATACCAATGCCACTCCTATCCACTTTCAACACTATTGTCCAAGCTCATTTTTGGCCCCAATGGTCAATTTTTTCTAGTTACCCATTCTTCTCCTTGTCAGCCTAAAGTGAGCAAATTCAATCCATGACTAATATATCCCTATAAAAGCCTACTCAAAGATCATTTTTAAAGAGTTGGAAAAATATTATCAAGAAAGCAAGAATACAAGTGAAACCACTTAGGCAATCTTCCCTATTCTCTATATACAGTCATCAGGTATAGTCCTAAGCACATCTAAATCTTTACATCAGTCCCTAGTCATCCTCAAAAACTTTCAGTCTAGCATTTATTGCATTCTTATATCAAAATTACACCAAGAACTTTCAAAGGGAGAAATGCATATGGCTTGATCCCTCTTTAGAGTATTCGTATGTAGGCAACATGCCCACACATGAGGTGTGAAACACATACATTACATCTTACACACACTAACCCCCCTCTTGATCAAAATTGGTCAAAGCACAATGGAAGATAGTGTTTGAATAAATAATCTACTCTATAAAGAGATCTATAGACTTTTGACTGATGAAACTTCAAAGATAGGGTCACACAGATCTACCAAGCAAAACCCACAAAGCTCATATCCTTAAGACAACAACATTAGACAAGGAATATAATGTTGGTGCCACTCATGTCTACTTTTGGTACTCTTGTACAATAAAAACACTAAAGTCAAAATCCTATTTGTGACAATGTCCCAGGCTTACATAGTGAATATCAGATCTTGTCTTTGTTAGATTAGCACAATTTAAACTAAGTCTTATTTTCTCCCTCTTATTACTATTTTTTAAAATATCTAATTACAAATAAAATTCACAAATCAGTAGCCTATATATTACATGTTATTTACTAATGTATCAATCTAGACCCTTTAACTAAATTAGGACTAATACACCAATATTCCCAAAAAAATTTAAATCATTTGATGAACTTGACTTCATTTGTGCACAAAAACCCTAGAAACCCTAGGGTAAAATTCATACTAATTTTTCCTATAAATTTTTGAATTTTTACTTGAATATTTAAATCAAACATTCATTTCAAATTTTAAAATTTATTAGTAAATTTTAAAATAATTTTCTTTTAAACCCTAGTTGCCCATATTAGGTCCAAATATTTTTCCAGTAATTTTCCAACAAGTTTTTGAATTTTTACTAGCATATTAAAATCATTAAATAAATTCAAAATTCAATAGTAATGTCAAAAAAATCTTAAAAACCTAGTTACATCTACTAGGTCTTATTAAATCGCAAATTTTTCAATAATTTTCTAAAAATTTAATTGCATATTTTACTTAAAAATTCAATTTTTTTTCAAAATTTCATAGTAATTGTTCAAATAATTACCTTTTAAAACCCTAGTTGCCCATACTAGGTCCCATTGCTTCTTGAGATATCTCCTTGCATGTTTGTGAGCTTTATATCCTTTTTATGCATATTTTAGTTCCTTGTTTATATTATATCCATTTAATCTTTTCTACTATTATCTAAGTTGTTTTAGTTATGGCACCCAAGTTCCTTGCATCTCTTCCTTCGAGATGAAGTGCAAGATTTATTGGTAACCCTCTTGAATTCACCTAGATTCCTTCAATCTGACCATATACCATGGATAAACAACTAACTCAAATTATTATTATAGATTCTACATATCTAGACTATGCTAATTTCAATGAGGATACTTTTGACAATGAGTAGTATGAGAATAATAATAATGGTGATACAAATACCGGTATTCATGATCCACTGCATTAGATGCTTGATCAAATTCCATAAATTATTAATAATGAAGTTGCCTTCAACAAAGATTTTATTTTACAAAGTTTTCAAGAAAGATGATGGGATCAGCCCTGAGATTTTACTCTTGTTTTGAAATGTATCATGGAAATCAAAAAGGATAAACAAGTTGAGTCTTCCATTCTTATAGAGTAACCATTTTTTAATGGCACTATGGGGGCAACTATGTCTCAATAACCCCTTATAGTATCCCAACCTACCTCTGTGCCACCATCTACAGCTAGTGCAACCCTATCTCCTGATGTGGTAACCCTTATGTAAGATATTAGATCTCTTCAATCCAAGGTGATACATCTTGAGTAAGGTGCCACTAAGCCTATGCAAGCTTTAGACTCTTTTGCTCTACTACATATACTATTTACAGATCACATTGCTTCTACAGCCTTACCATAAGATTTTATTCAACCCAATCTTACTCTTTATGATGACAAGGGTGATCTAGAGACATGTTTGAGATCCTTTCATGTATCATGTTTGTACTATGTACCAAATGACTGGATACATACCAATCTTTTTCCATGAAGCCTAAAGGATTATGTCTTATAATGGTTCTACAGTCTATCAAATAATTTGACCAATTCATTTAATCCTTTAGTTGACATGTTCTTAGATCACTTCAGCATCAACATTGGTGATAAGGTTTCATATTCTCAAGTTTCACAATAGAGACAAAGGTCAAATGACTATGTCACAGATTATGTTCTTCAATATAAGACTAGCTTGGCTAAGATGACTATCCCCATGGCTGATCAAGAGTTACAATATTTATTCAAATAGAGTCTTATAATAGTTTTGCATGAATCAATTATGTTCAAAATATTCTCTTCCTTCACTTAATTTCTTCACACACTAAAGGAAAGGGAAGTCACGTTAATTTAAATGGGCAAACTCAAGTACACAAGTATTCCAGACACAACAAAAAAAAGTAATAATAAACTCACATACAAAGTAAATGTTAATGATAACAAGATTCAGAATCAACCTATAGTTAATGTAGCTTCAGAACCCCCTCAGTGAGTGGTTTTATCAACACCTCCTTGGTGAACCTTCACCAATCTACTAGTTTCTCCAGCCAAAGTTTTATAATAGTTATTAGATTGTAACTTCATATCTCTCCCTCCTATTCAAGAAGTTGACCCAATAAAGCATCTTCCATGGGGATATGATTATCATGTATTTTATGAGTTTCATAGGGTACCAGGACATACAATAAACAAATGTACCAATTTGAGACATAAGATACAAGATTTAATAGATGGCAATAATATTAATCTTGGCACTTCAATTGAGCCTCCTTAGGCAAAGCAAACATAGGATAAAGCATTGAAAATATTTTTAGATCCTTTTCCATAGCATTCTAAATATGAGATAGGGAACACATCAGGGGTTCACAATGCATATCACACACATCCACCACCAAATACATACATGGCACCATTGGTTTAGACACATCCTTTAAGAAACATGATTGTTGTATACAATTTTAGAGTTCTAGCTAGACCTTCCATCTCCTTCTCAGAGTAGGAGATCATTGAGGGTGATTCATATTATCATTCAATCTTTATCAAATCTCACATTCATAATCATCATATTCTTAGTGTTATCATAAGTAATGGATCTAGTGTAAACATGTACATTATGACATTAATATAGCATTTGGGATATTTAGAGTAGGATATTACATCGATAGACATAGTTATCAATAAATTTAGTGGGCATATATAGAGTTCATTTGATGAGATTATACTTCCTTTACAAGTTGACCCAATACATGTGGCTACATCATTCACTATAGTACATAGTACAGGAGTTTTTGATATGTTACTTGGTCAACCATGGATTCAAAAACTTCAATCAATACCTTCTACAATTCACATATGCATGAAATTCATTCATGCTAATCAGGTTATTATAGTTGGTGGAGTTCCATATGAGTTACCACTCCCCACTTTAGAGCCATCATCTATAGTATAGTCATCTAGTTTTAGTTCAACATCCAGTTCTAGTTTCTCCACCAATTATAGTTCTTCCTCTAGTTTCTATTTAACCATAGTTGAGGCATCCATCACCATCATAGAGAATTTATACACATCCATAGTTTTAGGATTCTAGATAGTTTCTAGTTATAATTTTCACACCTAGGGAAATATCATTGAGATCTCATGCATCTACTCATAGCGGACATGTTTAAAGAGCTTATCCTGCTACCAAATGTGTCCCTAATAGCCTTACAATTGAATCCAATTCTCAAAGTCACAAAGGGACCCCACATTCAATTTTTACTTTAGATATTTTAGAGAATTTATAGCATATAAAACTCTTAGAGCCATAGTTTTAACATTTCCATCATGTTTCATAATCACACATGATTCTTCTCCTTAATACAAGACACCATGATAGGGAGTCTCCCATGAGATTCATTGGTTAGTATGATCCTTTCCTAGTTTACCTATATATAGTTTTTTATGCTTTATTGTACATTTCTCAAATATTTCAAAAATTCAAAAACAATTTAACATTTCAAAAAAACAAACATTCAAATATGTCAAAAAGAATAAAAACACTTCAATTGTATGCATCATTCATGCTTTACATTTCTACTATTATGCTCAACTTGCACTTGTTGTTCTATGCTTTTTGATTATCAATTTATCTACATTACCATGATTCACTTGATCTTCTTTGAGTGTGTGTAGTAACATCTATCTCTATGATTTATTCACTCTACCCATTAAGGGGGCATCTTACTTCCACATTTGAGACATACATCAATATACATACCCATTAGGGGCATTCTCTACATGACTACACCATCCAAGTTATGTCATTCCTATACCACACACTCTAGTTATCATGTTGATGTACATTATTTACTAGATTACATAGATTACATTATCTAAACTCACTAGTATATAACACTTGTGTATTTCTAAGCATATACCTAGTCTTGTACTAACATGTCTTGCATATATTCACTTCTTGCCTTGATTAGTTATATGCTCTTATATTTCTAATTTCTTACATGATTTATTTGCTCACTTAGTATTAGCTTGATGTGATTACATTTTTTTAGTTCTTATTTATCTCTTGTTTGTGTCTTAGGACATTTGATAATGTTATTTTATTTTATTCATGTGTGTGCCTTAGGATATTTTCCAATACTCCTCTATGTGATTATGGCTTCCATGACAACTTGATTGTTGCAACTGTATGTGTGTGTGGCATTTGAACATGCCTTGTATTCTTGCTTTCTAGTTTGAGTGACATGTGCCCATGTCCCTTGTTTTCTTAGCCCCTTGGCCATTCTTGTATGCTTCTTACTTATTACTTTGTGTGCTTGTTGATTTTTTGCTTCTCAATTGTTTTCAATGCCATGATCCATATCATGCATTATTTGTGTTCTCTTGGATGCCATGATGGACATCATGTTCCATCCCTCCAACTAACAAATAATAACTAACTAGACTCTAAATTTTAGTTTAGTACATTGCACATGATATTAAATTGTTACATCTAGCTAGGCATACCCCTATGGATCTAAAAATTTCACAATACAAATCATGTTATATCTTGAGATATATTGCTAATTATCATTGTTATATCATGTATATTTGTAACATAACACACTTGTAGGGATTTTTCTTCTAAGGGTAGTCACTACAGGTTTTTCATTCCTATCCTTAAAAGATGTGGTAATAAATAGAGGTTTTATCATAGAGATCAAAGCTCTTAATAGTTGAAACAATAAAATTTAAAACACCTAGAACAACAACTAGATAGTAAACCAATCAAATAGACTAGGTAGACAATCAAGAATCTAGAATAGTCATTAGATTTGGCCTATGACAACAACATCAGGACTAGACTATAGAATTGGTGGTGTTATTATCCATTTCAAGTGCTCCTATCCAAACAAAAACAAACTAGATTTTGCAAAAACAAATAGAAAGGTAAGTTTAGTTACAATTTTGTTAGCTACAGTTTAGACCAAAATTAATAGTTTTAGTATAGTTTCATCAAAGAATAAAGATATAGGGAGCATCATGTGTGGAATGATGGATCTCAATTCTAGTTTTAGATAGGTTAGTTGATACAACTTTAAAATTAGAATCCATGTTTCAAACACCAATGCTTGGGGGCAATGTGCATGGCACATTGGTTTTCTTTCTTTTCAAGTTTAACATTACCTAGGCATTCTCAATAGTTACATGCCTTAATTCACTTGTAGGTGGTTGGCATCATTTTGGTTTGGGTTTTATACAATCCTAACTTTAAATTTCCTAAGTTCTTGAGTGGCTTCCACATAAGATAGATTCTCAATTTTGGAGTGGCTTTCATAAAAGCCTAATCTCCATCTTTTAGAATGGCCAAGAGTGGCCTAGTTTTTAGCATACATTTGGCTATCATCCCAACATTATCAGATCATAGTACATTCATGGGATTCAAGAGCCATCTCATATGACACACATTACATTTTTGTATTAGTTTATAGCTTCATTTTATGGGGAAATGATGGAGCTAAAGGGCTAGACTTTGCATTTATGAACCACTTCTAGGGAATTGAGCACTCACCTCCTTTCATGATATTACTCTTGGTACAACATAGATCCAATATCACTTAGCATCACTCAACATCACAATAGGTTTTTTATTGGTTCACATACTCGATGAGGTGTATTCATTCCTTTCTCTTCCTCTATCTCTTTTACCTAGATTTGTACATTCTTATTTTAGATTTAACATATCTAGTAAGAATTGATCTACTCTTTGTTTTCACTTTCAGATTTACACTTTGCACTATGCTCTCTCTATGCACACCCAACATCACATAGCTTCATGTGCTTCACCATTATAGGTAAGATTAGGTACTCTTTCTAATTTTCCTTTATCTTAGTATTTTTATTTGATACATCACTATAATCTATGGGGTAAATTTAGTCATATAAAATACAAAAGTTGCTAACTTGAGCATGGCTAATGACACCTAGCTCATAGGTCCCTCTTGTTTTCCCTCATGACCCTCATAGGCTTGTTTTCACTAATTCCTAGTCATCCATAGCCCTTCAGACCTGATTCTAATTGAGCCAGGACCTTCTTTTCATGACCAATCCATCTACCTAGTTCTCATCTACCTAGGATAATAATGCCACACTAAGACAATAACACCAATACCACTCCTATCCACTTTTAGTGTTGTTGTCCAAGCTCATTTTTGGCCCCAATGGTCAATTTATTCCAATTCCCCATCCTTTTCTTATTCAACGTAATGTGAGAAAATTCAATCCATGACCAATAAATCCCTATAAAATCCCATTGAAAGATCATTTGGAAAGGGTTGGTAAAATATTATCAAGTAAGCAAGAATACAAGTGAAATCAGTCAGGCAATCTTCCCTATTCTTTACATACAACCATCTAGTAGAGTATTAAGCACATCTAAATCTCTGCATCAATCCCTAGCCATCCTTAGACACAACCTATCTAGAATTTCTTCATATCAAAATTGCACCAAGCACTTTCGAAGGTAGAACTACATATGGCTTGATCCCTCTTCAAAGTATTGGTATGTAGCTAGTAGTCCCACACATAGGATGTGAAGCACATCCAGTGAATATTACACACACTAACACCTCCTCTTGCTCAAAATTGGTCAAAGAATAATAGAAGATAGGGTTTGAAGAAAAAATCTACTCTACAAGGAACTCTATAGACTTTTGGCTATTGAGACTTCAAAGACAAGGTCATATAGACCTATCGAATAAAACCCAAAAAAATTAAATCCTTAAGATAAAAACATCAAATAAGGACTCTATTTTCGGTGCGACTCCTATCTACTTTTAGTGCTCCTCTCTAATCAGAAAAATTAAAGTTAGAATCTTATTTATGATAGTGTCTTAGGCCTGTATAGTGAATATTAGATCTTGTCTTAGTTAGATCAACATAGTTTAAACAAAGTCTTATTTTCTCCCTCTTATTAATATTCTTATAAAATCTCTAATTACAAATAAATTTCACAAATTATTAGCCTATTTACTACATGTTATTTATTTATCAATCTAGACCCTTTAACTAAATTAGGAATAATGCACCAATATTCCCAAAATTATAAAATTAGTAAGCTATTTTTTTTAGATATTGAACATACTCATGTTCAACTGGGTTACATTAAAATATCCTATGTTAGAGAAAAATTAAAATCAAAATTCATTAGGTATTCACCAATAAATATATTAAAAAAATCAAATCAAATTATGTGAAAAAAGAGAAAGGATATAAAACTTACAAATTTAGCCAACACTCCTTTTTAGCCTTTTTGCTTATATGATGAGTAACAAGGGTCATTATAATCCTCTTTTATATGGTCTTTAAATACCCACATTGTTGTCTTTCTTAGTGACACTATTTCATTGCCCTTATATATTTTGAGAATACTTTTTCACCCCTCTTTAGTATAATGAGTTGTGTGAAACTTTTTGCATTGGGATTTTGGTTTATTATATTTTTTAATATAATTTCTTTCCTTTAAATTCTCAATACGTTCCCAATGTAAATATGGGTCATCTTCTCAATGAGATTCATCCATTATTCATTTTTTAAAATCTCAAAAGTATGATATTTATATTAGATATGGAATTTGGGTAAGTCAATATGGGTGAGGGCTTTCATTTTAACATGGTGTTTGATCACCTCCAAAACATGATCCATAAAATATCCCATTTGTGTCAAGACAAATTTTTCCTTTTATATTAGAGTAAATGAGGGATTTTTTTAAACCTTTATAAAAAATAAAGTACTTGAGATGCATGCCAACACATCATAAAAGGTGGATAAGGGAATAGTGAGGATCTAATAAATTAGGTCATAATCAATGTGGGTATCCTAAATGTGTACTTACCTCATGATTTATATCCTACATGGTATAATTAACTTAACAACCACACCCATTTTTTTCTTTGGTCTCTTTGTGACTAAAGGAATTATCTATAACTTAAATATGATGCCTAGTTTTTGTAGAAAGTACCTTAATACTAAAAATTTATACTTATTTACAAAAATAGATTAACATTATAAAACAAAAAATTCCCAACTAAAACATAGTTATGTTTGAAAATAATATGTTAACTTCTTAGATTATCCTCTTATTTGGAAGAAAAATTCAAACCAATGGACATGACATGTTTCCTATACCATTCCTTCTGATTAGGGGGTTGGTTGACACTATTTTTGCTTCCATTTCCTTAGGTTTGGTTTTTCTTTTCCTCCCAATTACTATCAAGATCTTTAGAAATAATCACAAATTCAATTGTTGCCACACTAAAAAGTATTTTATAACCCTCCTCTTACTTCCAAAAATGAAATAAGAAAAAAATATTCACTTCTCCCAATTTTCAAGATTTGGAGGCCATTTTATCCAATATGTATATTAGCTTAATGTAATTAATGATGCAATTATGTTAGACCAAACCATGAAATATCATTACATTTTATGTCAAGAGAAAACCATTTTTTTAAATTTTTTACTTTTTAAAATATGATAAATATTTAAAAATGTTAATGCATTCCTTATTTTCCAAAAATTATGGTTTTCAAGTTGTTTTCATGATAATCAAAACACTAAACTCAAATATTTTACCAAAATTATATAATCCAACATTAACTTATCATATTATTCTTATTGAAATACAATGTAAATTCATTAATGGAATGAATTATGCCCCTTATTGACCTAATTACTTGACTAGTTTAATTAAGTATGAAATTAAGGTTAATAAAAATTAAATAATTTATATAATTAAGGTGGTATTAGGATTAAGGGAATTTAATTGAGCATCATTTTCTAATTTTTTTTGTTTTTAAATCATTAATGAGCCTATTTTTGGCTTTAAAAAGGACCAATTAGGTTTGAATAAATAAATTAAGGTGAATATCGAGAAAATATTAATAAAAGGGGTGGTCAGTAATATTTAGGTCTCTAAATCAACCTGTTATACTCACATGATAGGTCTTGAATTGGCCCAAGCTATGTCCCTAATTAACCCAATTCACCAATTAGTTCAATCATTGATGAAATTGGGGTGAATTGAACCCAAAGTATTATTATGTAGTTTAATTATGTTTGTAGGGTTCAAACTAGTACAAACTACATCCCTAACTAATTTAATCAACTAATTGGTTGAATAGTGATAAAATTAGGGTGAATTGAGCCCCAACTCACATTATTTAGAAAATGCTAGTATTTTGGGGCTTAAATTAGCGCAATCTACTTCCCTAATTGATCAAGTGAGCTAATTGTTTATATTAATGATAAATTTAGGGATAATTCAACCTTAAATAGTATACTTTAGTCATAACAAGGTTTAAATATGCATCCCTAATTGATCCACTATACTAACTAGTTTAATTAGTGATGATTTGGTTCAAATTGAGCCCCATATCACATCATTTAGTCATAACTAGGTTCATGGGGCTCAAATTAACCCAAGATGCATCCTTATTTGATCCACTCAACTATTTGGCTCAATTATTAATGAAATTTAGTTGAATTGAGCCTTAAATCACATCATTTACTCACCATTAGGTTCACTAGGCTTAAATTGGCCAAATATGTATCCATAATTGAGGTAAATAACTAATTAGTTCAAGAAATGATGAAATTAGGGCCACTTGAGCCAAAAATTGCATATTATAGTTGTAACTACATTTAGAAGTCTTAAATTGGCCTAATTTTCATCCTTGATTGATTTAATATACTAATTAGTTCAATTAGTGATAATTTTGGGGTAAATTGAGGCCCAAATCAAGTAACACATTCATACTTATGTTCGTGGGGCTCAAATTTCTCCAAGGTGTGTCCCTATTTGATCCAATAAATTATTTAGTTCAATTTATGATAAAATTATAACTAATTGACCAGGAAATCACATCATTTAGTTATAATTAATTTAATGCGACTCAAATTAGCCAAATATGAATCCTTATGTAGACACTATAATTATGCACCATAAATATATTATGGCATGTAAATTACGGCTAACTTTGATACCTTGAAACCCTAAAATAGGTTGAGTCTAGAATATGGTGAAATCCTTTAAAACCTATCATTTTCAATGTAACTCATAGAGATCTAAAACCACTCTCAAACATCCTAAAAGTATATACATAAAATATAATTTAATAGTTTAATTATGAAATATGGTGGAATCCTCCAAAAATTATAATTTGCATTGTAACTCGTAGAGGTCTGAAACCACTCTCAAACATCTTGAAAGTGTGTGTGTATGTATATATATATATATATATAGACACACACTCACACACACACACACACACACACACACACACACACACACACACACACACACATATACACACACACACACACACACACACACACACACACACACACACACACACACAGACACACAGACACACACACACACACACACACACACACACACACACACACACACACACACACACACACACACACACACACACACACACACACATTATACACACACACACACACACACACACACACATATACTTAAAGTATAAGGAAGCATATGTATATATAGTTCAAATGCATAAAAAATACCAAGCTGAACTAAAAGGATCCCTATATACAAACACCCTATTGTTCTAAAGATTTGATTATGTTGAATCAATGGATACACAACCTAAATCTCTAATTACCTTCTACAAAGTTTCAAGCATGAAGTCATTTTTCAACAACCTATCTTTCAACATTTTTTTGGTGAAAGGTATGTATTTTATTTTAATATATAAATCCTTTATGAATTATGAATATCATTAAATATCATCATAGTATAGTAGTGAAGCTCCATCCTTCATATTTTATTATCTTGGTCATCCTTGAAAGGTGTCATTAAGCTACAGTTCTATCGCAATCATTATTTTATCAGGATCAACATTGATTTTGAAGTATTGGCATTGATCCTAAAGGATTGACATCAATCCTAAAGGATAAACATCAATCACTATCAAAATCCTTTTCCTCTTAAGAATCCTTATCAATTAAATTAGTCTAGAAAATAATTGTTTACTTTATCCATCCATATTAGTTTATCTTGTTAATCCTTATCAATTTATCTTAAATAATTAGTATTCATTTATCTTATCAAATTATATTTTACATGATCATGGTATTTTCTTTTACTATATTTATTTGCTTAAGTGCTTATAAAGTGGGATGACATCCTTGTTAGGAAGTTCCTTACTTCCTAAGAGTAGTCTTGTACGAAGAAACTAACTTACATATCCTATTAATCAATATTTTTCAATTTTTCTCTTGTGTGTATTTATTCCTTCCTATCCAAAATGGATCTCTCATATTAATGGATAAATGGTGTGCAATATTTCTAGTCACAGGTAATCCTAAAAACCCTATATCTCAATTTACATTTTTAGTAGTTTATTTTAAATAAGATTGAATGAAAAATACTTTAAACATTATAGCATGCTTAGTGGGACACTTTTTTGGCCTATTTTTTTCTAAATTCTTTCTTTTAATTTATTAGTTTTCTTTTTTGTTTAGTTATACTTTTCTTCAGTTTTCATTAAAGTACCAAAATGAAAAAAGCAAAAAAGTATATAAGTAGATTTCTTTTTTTAAAGAAATTGTCTTTTTAAGTTTTCCTATTTTATAATGACATCAAGTGTAAGTAAGAGGATAAATTTATCATTTTAGTCACACTCTTTTCCACACACTACCAAATCATGATAATAGTAAAATTTGTAATCAAACAAATCCCACCTAGGTAGACCTACTTGGATTTCATCACTAAGGGGAAAGATGGCTTGGTGCTCTAGGAGAGTATAAAAATTGATTGGTAGTATATAGTCTAAGCACATGACACTCTTATTATTTTTGGGTCATGAAGTGAGGGGGTGGGGCCCAATGCCAAGCCATGTACTACTATCAACATAGATTTGGGCATCAATATACCTTTGCATATATCAAAGTTCCTAGCTTTAAACAAACTCAAAACCAAACTTATCTTGCCACTTCTTAGGACCTTTGTTAACCCAACACCCCATCACATTATAAAGTTTATTATAAAATAAAAGTAAAAGTACTTAAGTGCATTCAAATAGAGTGTGTAATTTATCCTCACTAAAATGAGATAATAAAAACAAGTTATGTGTTTTTAAATTTATTTTTTGTTTTTAGTATTTTTACTACATGGTTGTAAAATGATAAAAGTTGATGAGACAAAAAAATCATAGAATTCATCCTCCTCAATGGAATATTTACCAATCCCCCTAATTCTCTTGATTCCATCAGGGGTGGTCTCCCTCAATTCTATCCATAAAGAGACCTCAATTTTTCTAACATTCTAGATAACAACCTAGTAACCCTTAACCACTATATTACATCATGATTAATATATATCAATATTTATACCCATCTTAGATATGATAATTTTATACATATCCCACCCTTAGAAGGGTTCAATGGCCACCTGGAATCTATGTTTTCATCCATGAGCCCCCAAACACCACCACTAACAAATAATAACCCTCCCATTTCCACAACTAATGTTGGAACAAACCAACCACCCAAAAAAGCATCCAACTCTTCCATAATTACCATTAAAAACCACATCACTACCACTTTATAGCCTATGTCTAATGTACCTATTGTAGGTTATAATTTCACCCTTATGGGAGAGTTTTTTAGGCTCTCTCACTCCTAGCTACAATATTGGAACAACCTCAGGCTATGGGTATCCTGTAGTGAGATTGAACCTCTAGTATTTTTAATGAGGCTAGATCCTCAGATGCTTTACTTAAACTTTTTTCCCACACTAAAATATACTAATGACCAAGGAAAAGGGAGAGAAAGATAACATGAAATGGAAATCTAAGATTAGGATGGTGATGCACCAAAATATGAAATGATCCACTTTCAACCTGGCAACCTTAAGAAAATCCCTTTAGGAAAATTATCTTGGCCAATTTGATTTGAAAAATATACCCTTATAAAATAAAGAAAGATTTGCTTGGTACACTTTCCAAGATAAAAATACTTTAAGCCTTTTATTTCATAAAAATGTCTGAAATAATTTTGATACTTAGCCAAAAAGAACCAAAATAAAAATCCTAAAAGAAAAAGGTCTTTAAAACTTGGGCTCCTTCAATTGCATCATTGCGGAACAATTTCCCTGAAAGAATTCATTCTTTGTCTTTTGATTTAGACATTTTGTTCAAAAGAATTATCCCTTCAAAAAATTTGTCTTAGATAACTTGTCTAGGCACTTCTCTAAAAAAGTACCAATTTTTTTTGTTTTAACACTGGAATTCCTTCAAAAAATTTCCCTTCGACCTTTTGTAAAATTCCTTTCATATTTTTGTAAAATACCTTTTAGAGGGTACTTTTTCAAAAAAATACCTTCAGAAAGAAACTCCCAAGAAAATCTTAGTAATGAAAAGGCTGAAAGAATTCCAAAGTAAAGACTTCATCCAAAAGGCTTTGTACTTAGATTTTATAATGTCTATCCCTTCAAAAAAATTGTCTCAAATAACTTTCTAGAATAATTCAACACTTAGCCAAAAAAAGGGTCAGAAACTATCTTAGTAATTGAAAGAATTCCAAAGTAAAGACAGTCCAAAAGGCTTTGTACTTAGATTTTACAACTATAAGCCCTTCCAAACTTTTTCAAAAAACTTCAAGCTTTAGAATTTTTCTCAGCTTATTCATCTAGGCACAAGCTTGGTATTTGGGCCAAAAAGAGCCAACATATTTGGCAGCTCTGAGGGAAGAATGCCTACTATGCTTGAGAAACTAGCTCATTTGCCTCATCTGATCCATTAGACATGAAGGCACTCCTTTGTTTTAAAAGGTTGACCCTATCTGGAAAATCCCCTTGAATTAATAAGGATAAAAAGAACAAAACAAACACTATGCCCAAGGCACTTAGGGAAGGGAAACACAAAACTAGAAAGATGTACACAAGGAACTTAGGAGAAAACATGAAAAATAATACAAAAAGTATAATATATAAAATCACTACAAACTCATCTAATAGAAATGATTTGGATGAATCCCATTGATTAGGATGGGTAGTATCTCTCCATCTAGTTGGGCTAGCTGAAAACATTATGTTGTTTGCATCCATGGATCAAATAAGGACCACTCCACAAGCTATCAAATTTGGTATGGTTTCCTAGCTTGGCCTTGTTTGAATCCCACTTGAGGACTGATCCCCTTCCTTGAATTCCCTTTATATGGCTCTCTTGTCAAAGGCTTTTTTGACTTGAGCTTGATATGATTCTAGTGTTTACATTGCAAATTCTCTCATTTATTCAATCTCCATGAGTTCTCTTAGCCTCACATACATGGGCTCATCTTCCATAAACTCTAGTTAATGGGCTAGATTTAATGTAGGTAGATCAAGAGAAATGGGCAACTTATCTTCCCTTCCATATACTAAAACATATGGATAATTTCTAATGGTAGCTTTAAGAGTCACCCATTCAACCCATAAGGTTGTCTTTAGTTTAGTGTGCCATGTCCTCTGATGCTCTTCCATAGTTCTCCTAATGATTCTTACAAAAAAATTATTTATGGACTTAGCTAGTCCATTTCCTTGACGATAATAGTTGGAAAATGTGTTAAGGTAGATGCCCATCTTGAGATCCCATTCACTCATTTTTAGAATAAGGAATGCTAATGCATTATCATGAATGATAGTGGATGGAACACCAAACCTAATCACAATGATGTCATAGAATTTTAGGACTACACCTTCATTATCTTTTTTCAATGTAATGGATTCCACCCACCTAATGAAGTAGTCAGTTTTAGTAAGCACCCATCTATGCCCTATACTTGATGGAGGGTTGATCATTCTTATGTAATCTATCCCCCATTGCATGAAGGGTTGATTTACCTAAATTGGGTTGAGAGGAAGGGCTGCCAATCTTTGCTTACCCATAAAGAAAGCATACTTTTGACACTTTATTACCCATGCATATGCATCTTTGAAGAGGTTGGGCCAATAATAACCATCCCTCATTATATTTTTTATTATGGTTCTAGGTGCAAAATTACATCCTATAAGTCCATGGAATTACTCTAAAAGCTTAGTCACCTAGTCATTATCTATGTACATAAGGAGTACCCCATATAAGTCTCTTATAAAAAGAGTAACATCTAATAATGCATAATGTATGGAATTAAGTCTGAAATACCTTATTTTTCCTTATCTAGACCCTAAGGGCATTCTACTGTTAGCAAAAAATGTGCCATATCATGGAGCCAACTCTTATGAAGTAGAGGTGCCTCTACCTATAAGTTGTCTTGTATCACCATGGTAACTTCTTTGTCCTCATGAAGTTCATCAACCATATGCTCACATCATCCTTTGCCTCTTATTATCTTAGTGACCTTGATCTCCATGTCATACTCCATGACCTTTGTAATCTAATCATCTCTCTTTTTGTTCAAGTCCTTATTAAGAAGGAAGTATCTCACTCCAACATGAGACACCATAAGATAGATTTTGCTATTGGAGAGCATTGGCCTAAATATTTTAAGGATTATTATCACTATAAGGACTTGTTTTTATAAAAAATTATACCTTGCCTCATACCCATCAAGCCCTTAACTAAAAAATGCTATTAGTTGCTCAAGTCCTTTACCATTATTTTGCATTAGCATGGCTGATATATTGTCAATATTGGAAAAGGTCTACAATAGGAAATCTCCTGAGAAATTAGGATTCATGAGTGTGGGTGATTGGGTAGTGGCCTACTTGATAGCCTCAAGTGTAGATTTAATTTCATTTGACCAAGTGAACACTTATTTCTTCTTCATCATAGTAGTGATGGGTTTGATCAATTTTACAAAACCAAGTATAAACCTTCTCACAAAGTTTATTTTTTGAAGGAAACTCTAGATTCCTCTCTTATGCTTAGGTAAGGATAAGGACAAAATGGCACTTATTCTATCAAGATCAATAGATAATCCTTATTTTGAGATAATATGTCTCAATATTTTAACCTCATAATAAACAAACACACACTTCTTATGATTTAAAGAGATCTCATACTCTTTGCATCTCTGAAAGATCAACCTCAGGTGGTCTATATGTTTGTTAACATCCTTGGAGAAAATTGTGATGTCATCCAAGTAGACTAGCACCATTTGATTTAGCAATCCTTGGAAAGCCATGTCCATTTCTCTTTAAAAAGTAGCCCCAACATTTGATAAGCCAAAAGGAATCTTTTGGTATGCATACATGCCCCATTTGGTGGTGAAGGTAGTCTTGTACTAATATTATTTCTTTAATAATACTTGGTTATAAGTTGAATATCCATCTAAAAAAAAAAAAAAAATTAAACCGAAAACCATTTGAAGAAGCTAAGCCATGGATGGTAGAGGGTAATGGTCCTTCAAGGAGACCTTGTTTAGATCTCTAAAGTCAACATATAGCCTGATCTCACCATTCTTCTTCCTTATAGGCAAAAAATTGGCTACCCATGATGAGTGCTTGATGGGAAAGATGATCTTAGATTTAATTAACTTGGTCATCTCTTTCCTCATTAGCTCTTCAATTTTTGGATTGATAGGCCTCTGATTCTACCTGACAGGCTTAGCATTAGCTTCTAGTTCTATAGTGTGTTGGGGTAGATTAGGATCAAAGCCTCTCAGATCAGTATATTCCCAAGTGAATATTTTTGAATATCCCTTATAAATTTCAATGAAATCATGCCTTTCTAATCATTGCTTACCTTCCTAAGCTTGAGGAGCTTGTCCTTGAAAATAAGGACACTTTCATAGTTCTCCTCATCAGTTGACGTCACTTCCTTATCTTTCCTCATTTGGTCTCCCTCATGTAAAAGAATTTCAAGGGTGACCAGCCCTTTAGGAAATTTGTTAGACCTTATTTGAATAATTTTATCCTCATACTAATGTTGAAATTTACCTTGGTCCATTGAGGAAAACTCTACTTCCTATTGCAAGAAACAAGTAATTTGTTTGTCATTTTTGAAGACCTGCTAGTGGACTTCATTCTCTAGTACTAATGGCCTCACCACCACCTTAACATGTGGTTAAAACTTGGCCTCTTTTATCTTACTTGGAATATAAAACTAGGATCCCAAAGTTACCAACCTATCAACATTCTGATTCTAGTTCCTCGGCATAGCTTGAATGTTGAAGGCTTCAAAATCTTTAATTAGGTCCCATACTCTATTTTTATAAGAACTCATCAAAGGATTATTAATAATGTTTAGGCCTTGACTTGGTTCACTATAAGATCACTGTCTCCATATGCTTTCAACTACTTAATTCCCTTGTTACTAGCCCATTAGAGGACATGGATTAGGACTTCATATTCTACCCGCATTGGGGGAGAAACTAAAATAAAACCTATAAGAAGATAAATACTTATCATCTGAAAGGGGAAACTAGCATTGCCCCTACACCTACTCAATTTTTTCTCCTTGAAACATCAAAGAACAACTTCCACATACCATTGAGGTCTTCTTTAGATCTAATGAGGGAAGGCATGAGTTGATTTTATTCATGTAGCAAATAGATGCCCATGTCTCTTTCTTCAACACCTTCTAAAGGGTTGAAAATTTGATTATCCCCCCTAAAGCTCATCCAAGAATAAATCTAGAATCTCCTCAAGATAAGTATTCAGTTCTTGACCAATTGTAAATTCGTCCTCATCAAGGCTAGTGAAATTAAGGTTTATGTTATCTAGCTAATGAGGCTCAATGTGAAATTGTGCCATAGGCTCAGCCTTGATTGATACCTTAGTCTCATGCCTTGTTTTGAATGCCATGTATTACCAATCTACTATGAAATAGCCTCCTATATTTGCTATGAATTTTCTTGATAAGCATAGAGTAAAATTAGGAGGCACCTCTAGAATCAACACATCTTGAGACACTAAAACACTAGGACAAGCATGGATGGTCAAGCTAAGACCTCTAATAATAATAACTAGTTTGGTGGAATATCCATTAAACTATAAAAATCCCTTAGATTAAGGTTCATACTTTAAACCAAGCTAGTTTTTATTGACTTTAACATCACCAAAGCACTTAATCCATTATCTACCATATAATTATGTACCAAGGAGTCACCAATGAATAATGAAATGTAGAATGGAGGAGGTTTGATCACCTTAGTTGATCCTTCTCCCATAGGACCTTGAGTTGCAATGGTGAGGACCTTAGTTTCTTTGCTTAGTTGTTTTCCTATAGTTGTTTCAATACCTATCTTGGATAAACCTTCTTGAAGGATATTCACTTGACTCAGCATAGAAAACATGTCCCACATTGGTACACTCACATTAGATTTATTCATTTTCTCAACAATGTTGATTGGTGGACCACCAACCTTTGATTATGCTTTGGGAGCCACTAGATGCCATTGGTCATTGAAGCCTAGTTAAAACCATTAGTTGGGACAATGGATCACCCAAAATATTGATCCCAAGGTATGGTCCCTTTAGTCTCTTGAGCCATATTTTTTTGAATAGGAACCAAGGAGTTGGAAGAGCCTACAACATTTGGGTTATATCTACTCTGCTTATTATAGCTAGGTTGTCCTTCCCCTTTCTCATGGTTGTGGCTTTGGAAACTTCCCTTATAGGGTGGCCTATTTTATTGATAAGAATACTATTGAGGCTGATATGGAGCTTAATGAGGTTTATTAAACTGATCTTGCTACCTTTTAACATTTACCACATCATTTACTAAGGATTGGAGCATGATCTTAAGATCTAGTTAGTTTTTTTGCTCTTTGGAATCATTTGATCTGCTAGTGGAGGCCTTTTCCTACTTAGGTGAAGGTATATTAATAATTGATGGAGTTGGAAGAATAACATCAAGTGGAGGAATAACCATAGGGTGTGGTTTGATTTCAGGGAAAAGAGGCATTGGGGGTCAAGGAGCAAGCTTGCCAAACTAACCTAGGCAAATTTCTAATTTAATAACTACCTCATAAACATATGGCAATATGTCTGCTCCCATAGATTGGATCATTATATCTATATTTATATTTAAAGCCTTCAATTAGTAGAGGAATGCAAAGTTAGGGGATGGTCTAAAAGAGGCTAGAATTCTATCCTAAGCTTTTTGGAATCTTGTGTTGAAGTCTTGCATGACTTCATGGGGGGTTCTCTTGACTATGGTAAGTTATTCTACTAGTTAAAATGGTCACTCTTGTCAGCAAATCTATTACACAAGGCCACTCCTAGCTGATTCCATGATTAGATAGACTTAGGAGCTAAGTCTCTATAACAATCTAAAGCTTTTCCCTTAAGGGATATAGTTAACAGTTTAATAGTTATATTTGCTACAATGACATTATGGATATTAAAAAAATTGGTTGTAATTGATGTATTTAGCAAGGGTGATGGTTGGTCTCTTGTAAAATATGGGACACTTTTGAGAGTTAATATTGGCATAGGATCATATTATAGTAGATTTAATAGGCTTTGGCCACTAAAGCCTACAAAATCTCTTTGGGGAATCATGGTAATAGGGGGAACTATCAAGAGGTTGCTTGCAAAAGTAGGCCTTAAGACTGGGTTAGGAAAAGGTTTCCTTACATATGGTAGAGTATTGGTAAACCTTAACCTTTTGGATAAATTTAAGTGGAGTTTAACAAAGTCAAAATGAATACCTCTATAAGCTAATCTTGTAGTGATCTTTGACATGAAAGATAATTACTATTCTACCACTAGATTGTTGAGTATTCTATAGAGTCACTAGATACTTAAAGATGAAAGCTATAACCACTACAAATTAATCAAACCAACATCAAACTTGACTAATCTTCCTTGAAATTGGCCCCACTGAGCATGCCAAAAACTATTGTAGGCTAGAATTTCACCCTTATGGGAGGGTTTTTTAGGATGTCTCACTCCTAGCTAAAATATTGGAATAACCTTAGGCTGTGGGTATCTTGTAGTGAGGTTGAACCTCTAGGATTTTTAATGAGGCTAGCTCCTCAGATGATTCACTTCAACTTTTTTCCCACACGAAATTCTACTTCTAACTAAGGAAAAGGGAGAGAAAGATAACATGAAAGGGAAATCTAAGCTAAGGATGGTGATGCATGAAAATATCAAATGATCCAATTTCAGCCTGGAAACCTTAAAAACTACTAATGAACCTAACAAATACATAGACTAATTTGATCCTAACTCAAGGCCACAAGCATAAGTATTTTGTGTGGAGGTCGAAGGGAAACCTTGTAATTTTAAGGATAGAAAGAAATAGGTCTGTATGAGACACTATAAACTTGTGACACATCAAGAAAGTCACTAATGTCTAACACTACACACAACCTACAAAGAACCAAAATAATTAAAGAAAGATGTGTAGAGAACCAATACATGATGAAAAATGACATACATATGCAAGTTAAACTCTAATAATGTATACTTGACTTCAAACTAGAATCAAAAAAGTTTATCTTATTGCTTCAAGAGAGTGTTACAAGGTGATTTTTATAGAGTAACTCTATCACTAGTTGAGGGATGATTTTTTAGACTCAAAATCCTCTATATATAGTAGAAAGGGATGAGAGAAGGGACTTTCATGAGAAAATGGAGAGGGGGGTCATAAATGGCTGCAACCACCACTATTATCTTCAAGCTCTTTTTCATTTAAAGCATGTAACTACCCTGACCATGAGATAAACCATCCAAGATCACCATAAATATCCTCAATCCCCTCATGCATTCAAGTATCACTTTTTGGAGCTAAGAGAGCCATGTTGTAGGCAACTGTATGCCCCTAACAAGTGTGAATGATTTGATCTTTGCATTTAAAAATTAGCATGGTCCTTTAATTTGTATGTTCTATATGCAGGGTGTAGACTACATCATCAAAGTTGAATGGAGAAGTCCTCATCATCTTTTTTTTGATTGGATGGAGACCCCTTTGATGGATTTTGAATGCCAATGACTATTTTATGAGCTTGAACTTTGACACTAGTGTGAATGTCATGTTTCCTTTGGACACTTTTCTATGCATCTTTTTATTTTGGGCCTTTTTTTGGACAATTTTTGAGGACTTTTTTATTGAAGGAATTAAACTTTGGACCTTTTGAGAATGACCCTTCAGATTTTTAAAATTACTTTGGAGAAGTGCCCTTTTTGAAGGAAAAGTATCTTTTGGCCACTTTGAAAATGACCCTTTCCAAAGCGAAAGTGCCCTTCTAAACTTGAAAAGTTATCTTTTGGAAATCTTGAAAATGTAAATTTTCAAGGGGAAAGGACCCTTTACCTTTTGTCCTTAATCACTTATTTGAAAAAGTACCCTTCAAATTTTTCTATTTCAGCACTTCTTCCTGAAGGAATTCCTTCAGAAGGAATTCCTTTGGAATTTTTCCCTTCGGATTTTTATAAAATTCCTTTTGGATTTTTGTAAAATACCTATTTTATTTTTATCCTTGGGCACTTTTCTAAAAATATACCTTCTGAATTCTTCCTAAGTATCCTTTGGAAATTTTGTTTCAGACCATTTTCTTGAGAAAATCCCTTTGGTAAAATTGTCTTGGCCACTTCGCTTTGAAAAATATAACCTTCATAACTTTTGCTTGGTACACTTTTAAAGAGAAAAATCATTTGGGCCTTTTGTTTTAGAAAAAATTTCAAAAAAAATTCTAATACTTAGCTAAAAAGACCTAAAACAAAACTCCTAAAAGAAAAAAGTCTTCAGGGAAATTCTTTTAGAATAATTTCCCCGAAAGAATTCAGACTTTTTCTTTTGCTTCAGACATTTTGTCCAATAGAATTATCCCTTTATAAAAAAATGCTAAGATAACTTGTCTAAAATAATTCAACACTTAGCCAAAAAAATGGTCCCAAAAGAAACTATCTTAGTAATGAAAAGGTCTAAAGAATTACAAAGTAAAGTGTTACCCCAAAAGGCTTTATACTTAGCTTTTCCAAGGTCTGTAATCCCTTCTAGACTTATTCACAAAACTATTGTTTGACCTTTAAGATTTAGAATTATACTTAGCTTATTCATCTAGGCACAAGCTTGGTATGTGGGCCAATAAATGTCCAATAGTACCACCTACTACCTCCTTACAAAACCTAGTGGTTTATATACCTACAACACTCCCACCAATCTAGACAAATGTGATGATTAGTAATCAACATCTAATATCTCCACCATAATCATCTCAAAAAATACCTTACCAATATCAATATGTAACATCTTTCAATCCATCCAATTAAAAATACATACCTTGCCATTATCATCCATATGTTACCTCAACTCCACCAATCAACACCACAACCATTGGTTATCACCCAACCTAATTGCTTCCCATCTCATTACCACCTCAACAACATATTTAATAGAATTACATCCCTGTTAACATCCTAAGTGGCCTTCCCCCACATAATCTCAAATTGGACATCTCTCACATCCTCATGGATAGGATGTCTCATCTAGAATCATCTACCTCAAGGCATAAAGGTATACACTCTTATGAATAAATCTTAAATGAGGCTATCAACTTGTCAGTCCCCACCTAAACCTATCTAGTGCAATGGGTACTGCCCTAATTTACCAAATTTAAAAATAAATAAGACCTATAATAACACATTATGGCATTAAATCATGCATGTTACCTCATAGCCCATGATGATACCCTCATATCAAGAAATTTTCCAATGTCATTAGCTAAACCAACCTTGGATTGGTATAGTTCCATTCCCTAACACTCTATATTTTCCTTTAGATAATTATCTCAAATTTTATGAGAACATTTTTTGATAAAAATCACAAGTAAAATAACCATCACTAACTTATATTCTATCAAACAATTTGAAGATGAATCCATTTATAACTTTGTTTCCCAGTGGTGTAACATTATCAATCAATTATCCTTTTCTCTTCCCCAACTAGAAATTATTGAGTTTTTTTAGGTCCTATGCTAAGCATATCTCATCTACACTATAAATTTAATCCTTTAAAATTTTCTATTAATCCTTCACTGTGGCCCAAAAACTAGAAATTCAAACCTTTGAGCAAGGTAAGGTCAAATTGTGAAACTAAAATGCCAAACTAGAACCCTCTAAGGGATTCAACAACCAGAGGCCAAAAGACACTGCCAATACTATTATTCTAAACATTTCCCCTCCATCAACATACAATCAATTTAATCCTTCCTCTTCCTAGATTCAACCTTAGGGATCACCAACATAATTTCCCCTAAGAAATTACATTATTTTAGGGGAATCTTATGATTCTATCCTAGAGAGCCTTTTGAAGGCATCTATCATTGAGCTTCCTTTGATTAGGATTATTGATAATTATTGTCCTAAACCAAGTTAGTATAAGGAAAATTAATTTTATGGCTAATATCATGTAATAGGTCATGACATTAATAGATGTTTATTATTCAAAAATTTAGTCCAAAATCTTATCAATCAAGGGGAACTTCAACTAGACAATCCCTATTCTCCCTTGAATCAATCCTTAGATAATTCTAGATAGCCATTTTCCAATCATCCCTCCTCACCAAACTTCATGCAAACACACACTGAAGATCCCCAATAATAAGGAACTCACATGATAAATACTATCAATAAACAAATTTTACCACATGAAGTTAGTGTGTCTTTAGACTCATCCCCTAAAAAACCAAACCTATTTATAGGAGATATCTTGGATATAAAAAAATTTGATCTAATCAAAACCACCCCCATGACCCATTCCAACCTCCCTGATGTCATTATATGGGATAATCTAAAGGAGTAATATTCTAAAGATACTCGCAACTCCACCCTAAAAATATAAGTTGAAAGGATGAATCCAAATAAATACCTTGGTATCCCAAAATAAAAATCTTTCCAACATCCACCAATAAGATTATATCTTCCATTACCATCTAAAGTAATTATCATTAAATCAAGTTACAAAAATATCTCTATCACATCTACTAGCACTAAAAATGGAAAATTAACAACACCCCTAATCCAAAAAAAGGTCATCCACCTTAGGACCTCACCATTCACCCAAAATATTTATCATGATCATTGAATCATCCTCTAAAGGGCCAATCCAAAAATATCTTCCTCTCCTACCACTAAAACCTTCATCCAAACTTTCCACATATAAACACCTAAATATTCCACTTAAAAACACAAAGGAAAAACCTCATACTAAGCCTATCCAGATGACAAATACTAGAGCCAAATTAGCTCAAAATTCCATGCTCTAAAAGGATAAGAATCCAAAAAAATACCCATTAAGAGGATTGTATGATACCATTCTCAACCAAATTTTGTAGACATCTCTCATTTCATTACCACCGATCAAACCTTTCAACTACACACCTAAAGACCTTCATGGTATAGGTAAAATAAGGTGTGCACCTACCATAGGACTCTAAGACATGATATTGAAAATTGTAATGAACTTAATGCTATAGTCTATAATATTTTAGAGGATAATTACTATTTAAATGAGGATTTTTACCTTGATCCCATCCTTGACTAGAAAACATGGCTCACCACTTCCAAATCTTCACAAGATTTACCAAAGCAAACCCAAAATCATTCTCCAACCTCAATAGACACACCATTACTAATATAAACACCAAAAATATAGATACATAATCACAAATCCAAGCTCCTAAATATAAAAATACAACTAAGGATAAATAACCCATCATGGGGGTTCCTACATCTACATTACACCAATGCCTCAAATATAGATATGAAGGCCAAATCCACACTATCCCATCAAGGCCAAAACCTAATAATATTATACTCCCTTTAAAAAATTCAACTCCATTTCCGTCATCCAATGAAGCATTAACTAGTCTGATAATCCCTTCATCATAAATCCCTAATAAAGATTCTATCGATTCCATAGTTTAACAACTCACAATGGGGGATTATTTTTTTCAATGTTTGATACCCTTCCAAATCCCTAATTATATGTGCATCCTACTTGAAAAAAAGCTTATTATCCCACCTTAGAGAGGCTATCTTGATTTGTTCTTCTCATCTCTATACCCATTTAATTTGTAGGGGATCGATCAATCCTCCTCATAAGTCAACATGTCACAAGTTTGGAAAATAGTAATTGAGGAAGATTTTCTCTTATTTGACTTATAATGTATATCTCTAACCATAAATATAGATATAAGGAATACCTCTTGACCTCCCTTGAAGTCAAACTGGAAAAGAGTCTCTCAGTGCTTTACATGTGCACTTCATTTATTTTTAATGGTTTCAGTTATCTGTAATTCAACATAGGATTTCTCTTGATCATATCTATAAAACTCCCCATGTATAACCTATAATGATATAAAATCATGTGGTGATCCAATATTCCTTTATTCATGATCTTAAATATGAGCACCTTAGCTCTGATCATAACATTTTTCTATTGGATACACACTACCTATATGTAGGATAGAGCCCCAAATAATTATTTCCCATAATAAGGATCACAATATCACCTAATTTCATAGATTTTTCTTCAAAAATGTGACCTATGATAACTCAAGCCAAACCATGTTTCCTTCATCCAAATCTGTTATTTGGGATAAAAATATAGTAAAGGGTAAAATTACATACTACTCTCTTGAAAGATAACTATTCAAAAAAGGCATAAAATGCAGACTACTCCCTTGAAGGATGGATATATAAAATTATAAATCAAAAAATCTTCCTACATTGATCAAATTTCCTATCTTATCCAAAATTTAGAAATCATGCCCATAAAACAATAAAAGCACAAGTTGAATAATATCCCAAGAAAGCTTCCTACATCGATCAACTTTCCACAATCTAGTAGACTTCCTGCATTGATCAATCTATGTCAAAAGCAAACATGGGTTGGACAAATTTAGTCCTATTATCACCAATACACCAATACTTAGCCTCTAACCTAAAGAGATAACATAGTCCTAGTTTCATGTCCATATTTTCCTCTATTAATATCATTTCCCATTTTTAGGATACCTAGGCTTGGTTGATTGATGATTACCAAGGCATTCATTAGAATTATACAAGGCTTGAATTGTGCATAAATGAAAAAGGATATCATGCCTCACCATGATCCCAACAAACTAAGGAGTTGAGTCAACTTCAATTACCCCTTTCTCATATATCAACAATATGCAATTACCCAACCATGAGTTGTATATGTCAAAAGCATGAAGTGTCATGATCATCCATCCATCCAACACAAACCTTTCAAATTCATAAGATCTAATTGATATTTATCCAAAGAATAAATGGCATTTAGACCACATTATTTAATACCATAATAACAAATTATGTTGATCCTTTGTGATCAACCTCGATAACTTATTTTGCCTTTATTTACATGCTTCACAATAGATAGTCTTATACCAAATCCAAATAAATTACACCCATTAGAATTATGACACTTTATAGATGACACCTTAGGTTAGTGGAGGATGACCCCTCTAGTCCCACAACCTATTTTGTCTCACCCTTTATTATAAGTCAATCCTTGATGGATCCCAAAAGTGTGTGTTTCACTTTGAGATAATAGTAAATAGGTGGTTCCCTAACTCTTAACATAATAGATGATATAGTTAGACCTTGTTATCATTTTATTTATTGGTAGACCAATTAGTTTTCCACTTATTCATAATGGTGGTAATCTATTATTGGCCTCGAGGAATTTATGTATGTGATTTCCATATCCTTATAAGTGAAAACAAGTTTCTCACTTGAAAATACACGTCATTTACATTTGATTTTATAAATTAGATCCTCATCCTATTCCACCATCAACATCCTTTCAAAACCATCACCACATCATCATACATTCTTAGCTTCCACTTTGAGGGGGAATACCTCCTCACATAAACCTAGAGCATCAAAACAATCTTAGTTTTTATCTCATGACCAGTTATTACAAACCACTCAACAAAAGGGGTAAATGTAGACACTAAAATTATGAACCATAATTCTTTATGACATGTAAATTATGGCTAAGTTTGATATCTTAAAACCCTAAAATAGGTTAATTCTAAAATATGGTAAAATCCTTCAAAACCTATAATTTGCATTGTAACTCATATAGGTTTGAAACCAATCTCAAACATCCTAAAAGTATATACATAACATAAACATTCAAGTACAAGTAAGTAGATGTCTATATGTAAATGTAAACTTATACTTCAATGTTTATTTTATGTATATACTACCTAATTCACCCATGGTAATTACTTTTGCTAATTACCATCATAATCCTAAAAATCTAAAATCAACTAAAAAATCAATAGAATAACCATACCAACAACTTACCCTTTGAATAAATCCATTACCAAAAACTTAACATCCTTTAATCCTAACTTATCCCATGGTTAAAACCACTTTACAATGTGTTTTGCCAAAATAAGTAGAATTGACACCAATCCCCATATCGACATCAATCTAATAAGATCGACATTGATTATATATTCTTAGTCAAAAACGTCCTATGGTTAATGGTTAAAATGCACAAAAACTCCCAAGCTAAACTATAAGGATCCCCATATACCAACACCATGTTACAAGTTTTGAAATATAGTTTTAATCACGACTTTGAAAATGAAATAGATTTATAATTATTGAAAATTCTAAATACATTAAATACCATATAGAAATACATTATTGGTTTGTAATGAGAGTGGGCCCTTACTCACCTTGGGAACATGAATGAAAGAAGACTCAGTAAATGGAAATTAGAGCTTTATTTATTAATCAAATTATATTACATAAATATAAATTTAACTATGTTGGAATATTGATTGAATAAAAATATATTATCTATTTCTTCATATATCTGTCTCATCAAGACATGAAGATCTACTTATATAATTTTGTAATAGAAGATCCCTAGATCTTAGTAGTTAGTCTTATTTTATCAATAAAAATTTCCTAATTTTAGTACTTAAAAATAGGTGATTGACAATTTAGAAAAGGAAGATCCGTCCATTACAAAATCCAATGTATATCTACTAAGAGTGACTTCTTAGATCTACTAGATTGATTTACCTAATAAAGACTATGGACATATTATAAGAGATCCATACTTGAATATTGTTTTGATCACTTACTATTTATAGGATTACTATATATATATATATATATATATATATATATATATATATATATATATATATATATATAATATATATATATAGAGAGAGAGAGAGAGAGAGAGAGAGAGAGAAAGAAGGAAACCATAAAAGTGGTCTCCTTATTCCTTTTACATAATATACCATCAAGGAGTTGTTATCATGGAAGAACTAGGTCCTTGCATGAAAACTACTTCATGTCTGATATTTTGAACAAACTCCTCCTTATTGATAGGTTTTTGGTGTATGAATTATGAAATTAACTCATAAAAATGAGTTATTCCAAATATTCTCTTACCTTATTTAGCAATTCTATATATTTCACTAATGATTGTGATGTAAAATGGAATATTGATACCTCTCACTATAGTGGAGTCTTTTGTTAGATTGGAGAGAATTCATTCACCATAGTTTAACATCATGGCCTTCAATTTTTTTCAGAAAATGATATCCAACCAACCTCCTCAAAAAATTATATAGAAAGTCCTTAGTCATCAATCTAGATTATAAACTCAAGTCTTTTGAGTGTTTCTTATGTCCCATGGCAGCGATAGTAATTTTTCTAAAAGATGGGGGTGGTTTAGTAGGTACAATAGTTAGTTCTAGCAAAAATAATAGCACACAATGAAATTAAAAGGAAACAATTGAAATAGGTATTTTATTTTTGGTGGCTATTGATATGATCTGTAGCACACATGATATGGTGTGGAAATATTAAATGAGACTATCTTTGAAAATGTAATTTCACACTTATGAAACTTGTGTGCCATCAAATAGGTCAACTTTTTTCAAGGTACTACAGAGTGATTCAAAATGGTAGTTTGTACACATAAATAAATTTGATATGATATTCATTTTAGTTACATGTCTTTTAGATAAAGCATCCATTGTCATACACTAAGATTAGATACTATTAGTCTAAGATCCATGACATTATTTAGTCTAGAGGAGAGGTAATGGAAGAAAAATGAAGAAAACTAATAGTAATAATGATTCATATTTGGACTCATCATTTCCCCCATGCTTTACCTTTTGTAAGTCTCTTTTGCAAATTCATTTACTACATGTTCTATCATAACTTTGAATTCTAGATTGTAATCACTAGGTGAGGTCATATATGTCAAATTAATTAGCCCAATGATTATCCAAGGGATCAGTGAAACCTTGATATGTTTTCACCATCTTTTGCCAATTCTAAAATTGTTCATTTGTTTGAGGACTCCATCTATTCTATGGTGTAATAGGAGTTAAAATAAGTGGTGGCCTCAATCTCATGCCAACCCAAATTTATTCACATCTTAAATTAATGACATCAATAATAATGTTATTGATATCTTGTGTTCTTCATAATCTCCATCTTTGATTGGTTCAAGCCAAGGCTCTTTATTCAATATATGACTAACTAACAAGTTGGTTTTCAATTATTAGAAGTATCAATAGTGTCTTGAAAAAGATTTTTAATACACACACACACACACACACACACACACACACACACTACACACACACACACACACACACACACACACACACATAACACACAGAGAGACAACACATATATGTATGTATATGTATGTGTATATACATATATACCCTATATATATGTATATATATGTATATATATGTATATGTATATATATATGTATATATATATATATGTATATATATAAGTATATATATATATATGTATATATATATGTCATATATATATATATGTATCTTATATATATGTACATATATATATACTATATGTACATATATATATATATATACACATATATATATGTATATATATATATATGTATATATATATATGTATATATATATATATATATATATATATATAATATTATTCTTGTAGATATAGGAGAGAGAGAGAGAGAAGAAGAAAACCATAAAAGTGGTCTCCTTATTCTACTATTTTACATAATATACCATCAAGGAGTTGTTTATCATGGAAGAACTCTTTGTTTAGGTCCTTGAGTTCCCTAAACTCAAAACATACTTCATGTCTGATATTGTTGAAGTATTCAACATGAGAAACAATTATTTGATAGGGTTTATCAGGTATATGAATTATAAGAAGATGGAGTTTGCATAAAAATGAGTTATTGCCAAGTATTCTGGAGTTACCTTGGTTTAACAAGTTTAATTCTTATAGATTTCACTAATGATATGTGCTGTAATAATGGACCATGTTGATAAATCATCACTATAGTGGAGTATATTTTTTTAGATTGGAGAGAATTCATTCACCATAGTTTCAGTCATGTGCCTTCAAATTTTGTTACAAAAATGATATCCAACTAACCTTGAGTCAAAGAAGAGTTCTACAGAAATGTCCTTAGTCATCATATCTGAGATTATAGACTTAGGAATATCTTGAGTGTTGTCTTGATGATGACCCTAACCTTAGGCAATGCAAGGATGAGCTATAATTTTGATTTTCTAATGGAGATGGATGATGGTTTATTCAGGTAAACACCATAGTTACCTTCTAACAAAAATCTATAACTAGTCTAATATCAGGATTTAAAGAACATAGAGAGGATTCTACTTATTTTACTAGAATTTATTCTATGAGCATATTTTATTTTTGCTTAGATTCCTCAATAAGAATATCTATTGAGATAGGTTATTCATCAAGAACCACTAATCTTAACTTAGGAATATTTACTGTGATAAATTCTATATTAGGAGCTACTACTATTGACTCAAGAATGCCTACTATGATAGCTTATTCATTAAGAGCTAATGTTATTTTTCTATTAACGTTAGTGAAGAAAATAATGGTGATTATCAAAGGCTATCAATAGTATCATATTTTTTGTTCTCCTCATCATCTTGTGCCAAGATTAATTTTTTGCATCTTCTTTTTATCTGCATAAGGGAACGAAGCTCTTTTATAGAGATATCTTCAATGACTTGTGATACTCTAGTTATTTTGGCTACCTATATTATTCTTAATAAATGGATATCTTTAACTTTAGGGTTTATATTAGACTATGAAACCCTAGATCTTAATTTCCTTTTTGTTGGATCATACTATGAATTCTATTCAATCACAGGTATGGTTTGTGATCTAGTCTATTGTCTATCACTAGACAAAAATCTAAACCTAGAAGAGGAAGCCTCTTCTTTTGTCTTGGGTATTGGTGGTTTTCTAGAAGATTTTAAAACACATGTTGAGGACTAATTTAATTTTTTGTTCCAAAAATTCTTTCATGTTGGTTTACTTTGCTAAAGGAAATGATGTTCAATAATTAAATGGATAAGATAATGATGATGGAGAGAAGTTGATCTATTAGTACCTAGAATCTAAATGGCTCCGTATAGGAATAAGGGGAGGTTAACCTTATGTTGAATTTATTGTTGGACATATTTGAGGTGAAGAATGATATGGATTGTTTCACAACCCAAAACACTATATTTCCCTTCACACATTAACTATTTCATTACCCAAAAAGAAACATATGTACAGGGTTCAGGTAGGGTTTCCCTAATGATCACTTTTTCCTTTACTTGATTTTTATGTACACATGCAACAAAAAATTGTTCATTCTCATTGAATTATGAAATTAACTCACAAAAATGAGTTATTCCAAGTATTTTCTAGCCTCATTTAGCAATTCTATAGATTTCACTAATGATTGTGCTATAAAATGGAATATTGATACCTCTCACTATAGTGGAGTCTTTTGTTAGATTGGAGAGAATTCATTGACCATAGTTTCATCATGGCCTTCAAATTTTTTTCAAAAATGATATCCAACCAACCTCCTCAAAAAATTCTACAGAAATGTCCTTAGTCATCAATCTAGATTATAGACTCAAGTTTTGAGTGTTTCTTATGTCCCATGGCAGTGATAGTAATTTTTCTAAAAGATGGGGGTGGTTTAGCAGGTGCAATAGTTAGTTCTAACAAAAATAATAGCACACAATGAAATTAAAAAGAAACAATTGAAATAGGTATTTTATTTTTGGTGGCTATTGATATGATCTGTAGCACACATGATATGGTGTGGAAATATTAAATGAGACTATCTTTGAAAATGTAATTTCACACTTATGAAACTTGTGTGCCATCAAATAGGTCAACATTTTTCAAGGTACTATAGAGTGAGTCAAAAGGTAGTTTGTACACATAAATAAATTTGACATGATATTCATTTTATTTCATGTCTTTTCACTTATGACCTCTTCTTGTCATCAAATTATACTATTAGTTGACATGACATTACTTTTTCTTATGTGTTCTTTCATTTATGACCTTTTCATGTTAGCAAATGATTTCTTTTGGATTTTACTTTGATAGCCTGTAATATTTATTATTTCTAAACCTCCTCTAAAACATGAACATACATGAACCAGAAAAACTTATATTAACTAATGAAAATAAAAAATGATGCAATTACCAAATCATACTCTTAGCCTTCTTAACTTACTTGCCACCTGATTACAAATAGAGAACAATTGCATGGATTAGTATTTTTAAGAATGTGATACAATAAATACATTAGTGATTTTATTGCTTGAAATAACTAATCAATTTTTGACTATTTTCTATTTATTTTTATTTTTGGTATTTTTCCCTTGACCAGGTCCATTTTTTATTTTCAAGCCAAGGCTCTTTATTCAATATATGACTAGATAACAAGTTGGTTTTCTTATTAGCACTGTCAATAGTGTCTTGAAAATGATTTTCACTATATATATATACATATATATATATATAGACATACACACACCTATACATATACATATACATATGTGTGTGTGTGTGTAGAGAGAGAGAGAGAGAAGGAAACCCTAAAATTGGTCTCCTTATTCTATTTTTACATAATATACCATCAAGGAGTTGTTATCATGGATGTGTGTGTGTGTACACATACAGAAGTAGGTCCTTTCATGAAAACTACTTCATGTCTGAATAAGGAGACCACTTTTAGGGTTTCCTTCTCTATCTCTCTCTCTCTCTCTCTCTCTCTCTCTATATATATATATATATATATATATATATATATATATATATATATATATATATATATATATATATAGAGAGAGAGAGAGAGAGAGAGAAGGAAACCCTAAAAGTGATCTCCTTATTCTATTTTTACATAATATACCATCAAGGAGTTGTTATCATGGAAGAACTAGGTCCTTGCATGAAAACTACTTCATGTCTGATATTTTGAACAAACTCCTCCTTATTGATAGGTTTTTGGTATAATTTGAATCTATGTTCATTGACTAGTAATGTTCAATTCCCATCTATTGTAAATAATTGTATTGATCCATTCTTAAATATATTTTCTATTTGATATGGGCATAACCATTTTGTTCTCAACTTACCTTTTAATTTCTAAAACTTGGAGTCAAATAAAAGTGTCCAATCTCCTTTTTGAAATCTTCTTGCTTTGATGTGGGAATCATGACATGTTTTCTTTTGATGTTGCATCATCTCTATTGTTTGTAAACATTCTATCCTCAACTCATCAATTTCATTTAATTTAAGAATTATAATTTTTTGTGCCCTATCGAAATTAATGCCTATTTTCATTGTTATTATCAAAGTTTGTAATTCAAATTCAATGGAAAGTAAAGGTTTATTACCATACACCAAGTCATAATTTGATAACCCAATGTTTATTTTAAAATTAGTGTTTTAGGTTGATACTAATTTTGGTATTCTAGTTACTCAATCTTGTTTTTTGATACTAACTGTCTTGGTTAGAATATTCTCCAACTCTATGTTAGTAACTTCTACTTGGCCATTAGTCTATGGATGGTAAGGAGAAGATTTCTACTGATTGACTTAGTATACCTCTTTATTAAATTGGTAGACTTCTATAAAATATTTGATCATATTAGACATAAATTATGGTCCTTGGTATAAGACTATCTCCCTAGGTACACCAAATCATTACATGATCTTGAAATACTAAAAACCTACTTCTTATTCTCTATCAAAGGTTGAGGTTTAGAATTCATCCCATTTAGTGACATAATATGTAAATACTTAAAGGTATTCCTTTACTTGACATGGAGGATCTATAGGACCAAAAAAATATATTCCCCATTTTAAAAATGGTTCCAATCCTACCTATGGATGATGAAGCATATCTTCTGATAGTATAGGTTGTCCCATCCTTTGACTTGTATCACATTATCTTATATACATATATATACATATTTAATTTACTATTAAGGGAAGGCTAGTAATATCCTACTCCTAAGATCTTTTGTATGGTTATTTTTTTTGAATAATGCCCTCCTCATGTTACATCTTGGTAAGATCTAACCATGTCATATGCTTCATTATCTATGACATACCTATGAAACACATGATTAGGTCCATACTTAAATAACATTCCACTAATCTATTAAAAATAACTTTATTTAATTAAATATTTTATTTATTTTTTATTAAAATGAGAATAAAACTTCCCTATGGATAAATAGTTGGATATATAAGTAAACCATGGAGATTCTACTGAAACAACAAACAATTGTTAATCTAGAAAGTTATCCTCAACAGGTTCTTCACTACCTAAATTGTTTATTATAGAAAAAAGTCTACAACCACATTTAATTTTCCTAGCTTATCAATGATGGTTATATCAAATTCTTTAAAAAATAACAACCATCTTATGATTCTTCCTCCTACTATAGATTTATTTTTAAGATACTTTATGGCTAAATGATCTATGTATTTAAAGACCTTATAACCTATAATATAGTTTTTTAATTTGTTGATGGCATTAATTATAATAAGTAATTATTTTTTTGTGGTTTTATAATTTCTTTCAATTGGTGTGAGATTATTGTTGACATAATAAATGGCATACATATGATCATTCTCATCTTTTTGTCTTAAAACTATCCCCATTGCATAATTAGAAGCATCAATGTAATTTGAAAGGGTTTTTCACAATTGGGTCATATTAACACTAGTGTATATCTCAATTTTTATTTAATCACTTAAAAAAAACATTGACAATAATCACCCCACATAAATTCACTATCTTTTACCAATAATAAAAACATAGGAACAATAATTTTACTGAAGTTTTCTATAAAATGTTTGTAAAACATAACATGACCTAAAACACTCTTGATATCAATTTGATTATGTGGGATAGGTAGGATGTAAATTATTTTAATTTTATTAGGATCCATTTAGATTCCATTGGTAGAGATGTGGTGTCCTACTACTATACCTTGATCTATCATCATCAAGCATTTTTCATGGCTTAGTGATAGTTTGTATTCTTCACATATAGTTAATACCCTATCAAGATTATGTAAGGCTTCATAAAATGTATATCCATGAGTAGTGAAGTCATCCATATACACTTACACATATTCATTAGTCAAATCAAATAATATGGATAAAATTGCTCATTGGAAAGTAGCTAGGGCATTACAAAGACCAAATGGTAAGACTCTATAATTAAATGTACCCTATGGATAGGTGAAAGTGGTTTTTTCTTGATCCTCAACTACCAGTGTTATCTAGTTGTATCAAAAAAAATCCATCCAAAGATGAAAAGTATTTATTTCCTTCCAAATTATCAAGCACTCGATCAATAAAAGGAAGAGGAAAATAATCCCTCATAATGGCTTTGTTTAACTATCAATAATATTCTCAGACTATCCATTTCATATTTTTATTTTGTAAAATTACTAGTGGAAAACCCTATTATCTATCTAAAATACGGTAATTAAATCTTACATCCAATAATTTCTCAGTTTTAATGTTTACTATATCCCTTAATGATGGGTTTATCTATCTTTATGGCTGTCTAACTAGTTTGTCCTAGCTTGTGTAAATGTGATGGGTAAAAACACTTTGATAAATTACTCCCATATCTATATAATCCCAAGAAAATGCTTTGGTATGCTTTTCTAGGATATCAAAAACTTTCATTTCTTGAGCATGAGTTAACCAACTATTTATGTTTAATGTTTTTCCTAGTAATACCATAACCTATTTAGTATCAACATGGATAAATTATAATTATTTAAATTCATTTATTAAGGAATTAAGAGGACATGGATGTTGTAATAATCGATTAAATGTAATTACATTCCATCTCCTAGAGGAATTATTCTAGCTAATGGACAATGGAATGTGGCTAAAAATCAGTTGATGTGTCTTTTACCCAATTTTAGATACTTTATTATAATATTCTATGGTAATATGTTGAATTTTAAAATATTGAGTCTATAATAACAAGTCTAGTGGATTTTATAGATGATGGACTAGCAGAGTCCAAAGCCAAGAATCAAACCAAGTCCATAGTAGACAACTAGCAAAGTCCATAGTAGAGGGATTGACATAGTCTATGATAGATAAACTGGTAGAGTCCATAAGAAATAGACTAATATATTATATAGTAGATAGACTAACAATTTCCATATTTAGGCTCATGAGTTCATTATCTTATTCAATATCTTGTGATGGCTCACTAGTTAATTCTTGCATGTGTCCTTGTATAATTATCATGGCAAAGAATGAAAGATTATTCTTTTTTGGCTCTAGTTCATCTACCCAAAGTGTTTCAATCTAATAAAATGATGGTTTTTTAGGGGGATATAATGATATGAATTTTGATTTTATACCATTTGAAATAGTCATATCCCCTGATCTATAATTAATTAATGTTGTCGTAATATTTAACCAAGGTCTTACCAGAATGAGGGGGTATCCTAACTTATTAGTTTTAGGTTGTAACACCATTAAATATATTGGATACTCCCATGATTCAATCATTATAATTTATATTCTATAGTACCTTCTAGTTTAATAATTGAGTAATCAACCATTCAAAGAATGACAGAGCTAGGTTGCATCTCCATAAGGGATAGTGTCGAAAGAGTTTTATTTGCCATGGCATTGACTATTGAACCCAAATATAGCATAAAATTGGGTACTTATTTCTTTATTATGGTAAATTTTATAATTGGACTTCCTCAGTCTTCATATTTGGGTAACAATAGTTTTCCTACTAAAAGATCAGCTCGTTTACCATCTACATGTATGGTCTTTGGGTATTGTTTATTTCTTCTAGGTGTCTTGACACACAATATTTTAATGACTCTATTTAATATTGGAATATAATTAATAGATTATAACAAAGGTAATTCAATATTTAATTTTATTAATTATTGAATCAAATCAGATTCTTTCTTGGTTTCAATTTCATTCAATCTATTAGGAAAAGGAATAGGTGGAAGAGTAGTAATATGTTCCTCCATATTTTCTATCACTTTTTTCAGATTCCTCTTTTCTAAATATGGGTTGAGGTGTATCTATTATTGGGTTTTCATTGGGTATTTCAAAGATGGTGATAGGAATTTATTGAATTATTCTTCCTAATCTAAGCTAAATGTTTACAAATTCAATAGCTCCTACATTCATGGTTTCTCCTTATACATTTAATTAAATAGGGACTGATGGTTAATTATTGGGTTTATCCACTAGTTGAGAAGTCAATTGGAGCTGATTAACTTGTTCTACAAGTTGAGCCACAAGAGGTTCCATCAAATCTTGTTGTGGTAGAAACCTTTTGTGGGGGTTAAATTATGGATTAATGTTTCACTATGTGTTTTCCCATTATTTTGATAATGGTTTGGGTATCCATGGTTATTTAGGAATCATCCATGGTTGAGGCATCATCCATTATTTATTATCCCATTATCTTTTTGCTTATCCCCACTTAGGTTGAGGTGCCTGAGTAATCCAAGCTGTCATCCATGGATTAATGGGATTTATTGGGCTAAACTGACCTTGGGTTTAGTTTTATGGAAATGGATTAAGTTTTTGGACATAATTTAGATCTTATATGGGTTTTGTATTTTTTTTCAATTAATTTTTCAAGATATAAAGATGGTTACAATAGTTTATGTCATGATCTTTACTGTCATATGTCCCACATATTTATGTTTTACCTAAAGGATAATATTTGAGAGCATGTTTCAATTTACATTTCGGAAAATAAATGGATAAAGTTTTTATGATGGAATTATATTTTTTTAATTCCATATACTATAGTATTTAATTGGACCAAAGTTTCATTTTTTAAATTAATAAATTCTTCCATCAATCGACTAACTTCACTGGATTTACCTAGTTTTCCTTTCATAATGCTTGGTTTTTTTCTAGAATAGTTAGTACATAGATCTAAAATATGATGTGATTTTCATCTTAAAATTTTTCCCTTACCCATAAAATTAAAATAATCCCTAAATTCATAATCTAATCCCTTAAGAAATATAATTTTCACTACCTCTTATATAAGTGGATAACCACTATGTTTGTGGGCAAATATGAATCTATCCATATAATATTCAAGACTTTCCTCTTAATTATATTTAATATTAAAGAATTATTCTTTATTTTCCCTTACTTTTCACTAATCTTGATATTTATCAATAAATGTAGTTTCAATGTCTCTCCATGTATTGATAAAATCACCTGGAAGGCCCATGAACCACCTTATGGCTAACTCCTTAAGCATAGAATGGAACCATTTGAGTTTTTTACTGTTAGTTGTGTAATTATAAGTTTAGAATAACAATTTGAATTAAAAAAATAATTGATATGGATATTTTGAGGACTTATACATAAAATTTGGTAGAATTGATGGTGAAGCATTTTTTGTAAAGGTTTGATCTATTAGATGTATGACTATAGGAAAAGAAAAGGTTCTATCTTCTTAAAATTGCATTATATTTTATTCAAGATTTTATATATTTCCTTGGTTATCAACCATGCTTTAGTTTCTTCCCAAACTATATTATAGATCCAATTTATTATTTCTTCTTTATCTTACAAAAATTTTGGTCCAAGACCTAATGTTCTAGATAAAAGATCCTTAGGATTAATTCTTTCTATAGGGGAAGATCTTACAAATGCTATTCTTCTTATAGGATTTATTTATGAGGATGATCCTAATTATGGTGATGAATCTAATCATGATTCAATTATTTTTATTATACTTTCATATCTCTTAGTCAAACTTTTATCCTTTCCTCCTCTAGTCCTAACTGAAGATCTTTGGAGATGAACCATTATTTAGCTTCTAAGTCAGTTCATAAATTATTTTTGTTGTTTTTTATTATTTTTTCAATGATTTTAATTTTTTTATTGTAGACAAATAAGAGTTGTCTTAATAAAATCTTATAAATCTCAAAAAATGGTGATAAAAATGATGGTGTCATTAATCCCTTCATTTAATCAACTTTATCTATTGATGTCATTCATATTAGGGGTAGTGTCTAAAGTTCTCTACAGTGAGGCTTATGTTGGTAGGTCTTAAAAATATAATTGGGGGGTTGTCTTTCTAAATATATAATCTAATCTATCCTAGAAAGGATTTTATTATGGAATAAAGAAACACACTTGTAGAATTAAAACACTCTATAATCCAATTTATTGAAAGTAAACACACTTTTTGGAAATGAATAATCTTGAATTAACTCTTAAAACTAAAAGATAATTTTTTGTAGGTTTTGAAATCTATTTATATTTACTTTTTTAAAAATTAAACAGAGTTATAATTAATGAAAATTTTAAATACATAAAATATCATATAGAAATACATTATTGGTTCTTAAGGAGAGTGGACCCTTATCGTCACCTTGGGAGCATAAATGAAAGAGGACTCAGTACTTAAAAAAAAGGAGATTTCTTCATTAATCAAAACATATTACAAAAATATATCTATAATTATGATGGAATATTTATCAAAAATCAATATATTATTTGTTTCTCAATATATCTCTATCATCAAAACATGAATATCTACTTATATAATGTTGTAATAGAAGATCCCTAAATCTTAGTAGTCAATCTTCTATTATCAAGACAAATCTCCTAATTTTAGTGGTTATTAAAAATAGGTGATTGATGGTTTGGAATAAGAGTATCCATCCATTACAAAATCCACTACATATATACTAATAATGTGTAATATCCCCAACCAATTGGGAATATAGAAAAAATAAAGCTCTGAACAAAGATACAAATTTTGCTAAAATAATTGCCAAATAAATAAATAAATCACAATATAGTCTCTCAATGGCAAATCAAAGATCTTATCACTTGTTCTTCTAGATGATTACACAATTGAGTCTCTGTCATACAAATAAAATAATATGAAATATTATGTCTTAAAACCCTGGGCTTTTGCAAATCTGGGAATGAAACCTAAATTCTGTCTTATCTCGGCCTGCTGGGTCGAACACACAGTCACCGGCGTCGATCGATATACTACCAACATCGGTCTCTATAGGTCCTTCTCAATCGACGTCGGTCTTCAATCGACTGATGTTGGTCACTGGGAATCACTATCTACCGAGGTCGGTGTCTGAGTGGATCTGTACGGTCTTGTACGGACTTAGTATGGCTGCTAATTAAACACAACCTGTCTGTTTTCAACCCCTAATAGCTGAACAACCTGATCTCAAGAATATATGATTCTAATATATAAGATCTATATCTGTATAACTTAATGGATCAAAACTAAATTAAGAAATACCTGAAATATTGTGATAACTTCTGTGTGAAGCTATCTCTCAAATCTGTATACCTCTGTGATAACTTTTGTATGAAGCTATCTCTCAATTTGGCAATAAATCATCTGATATCTCATAGCCTCTAAATTACACACAATGAAGAGTTGATGTTCTCCACTGCAATGGAATCCTGGAACCCTTGGCTCAGTCTTCACAGAAGAATTCTTCAATATCAAAATCAATAATCATATGCATAATCAATAATGGCCTCCATGAGAAACCCTTATACCCTCAAAAAGATGTGCTTGCCCTAATTAGGGTTTTCTTAAATTAGAATTAGGGTTTCTAATTAAAAATAGACCAAATAATTAATATTTGATTAAATCAATCAACTATTAATATCTCCCTCAATATATGTCCGATCGAGCCCAAATGAAAGCCAACTGGAAAAATTTTGCTAAACGAAGCCAATCCAATCTCCATCAAGACCTTCTATCCATCCTATTATCCTACGAAGGTTGCATAATAGGCTAACCATCCATTCTAAAGATGTCAACTGAAAAGGGGACATGACATAATGAATTCCTATATCTACTAGATCTATTTGCCTAATAAAGACTATGGACATGTTTACATGTGTGTGTGTGTGTGTGTGTGTGTGTGTGTGTGTGTGTGTGTGTGTGTGTGTGTGTGTGTGTGTGTGTGTGTGTGTGTGTGTGTGTGTGTGTGTGTGTGTGTGCGTGCGTGTGTGTGTATTTATAGATCTACTATTTATAGTAATCCTATAAATAAGAAGTGTTAAAACAATTTTAAAGCATGGATATTTTAGTTCTCCAACCTTAAAATATGGTCTAGAAGAGTTTGGAGTGAATTTGGAAGAGTTTGAAGCAAATCCATAGAAATTTTATCAAAGTTTAGAGAAACTTCATAGCAACTCTAGTAGAGTCTAGAAAAACTCCATAAAAACTTGCTTCAAGGAGCCTAGATGTTTGAAGAAGTCTATAGCGAGGTTGCTAGGCTAGGTGGAATGATTTAATGAGTGAAATTGGATCTTGAATGATTCCATAGCTATATATTGAGTGAGTCCATAACTATTTGATAAGTCTATAGCAATAAATAGTGAGAGTTCATAGCTATTAGACAAGTCTATATCTTGGTCCATAGAAGACTTAAATAAACTAGAAGAGTGTGCAATGAGTTTGTAGCTTGCCAAAATGTTAGAATATTTTCTATAAGTTGCCTTAGAAGATCATAAAAAATGTCTTTATTCATTATAGACTATTGTATCATCTATATATACACAAAATGGAGAGACTAAACATGCAAAGATTTAGAATTAAATGATAGAATTAGTAACTTAGTATTTAATTACATTAAGTAAGATAAATAATCCATTTACTATCCTAGGATTAGACACAAGCCTAAGATCTTTGCATTATTCAGTCAAGAGGAGAGGTAATGGAAGTAAAGCAAAGAAATCTGATAGTAATAATGAGTCATATTTTGGATTCATCATAATTTACATCCTTCATTCATCTAATTAACTAATTAGGTCAATTAATGATGAAATTAGGGCTAATTGAGCTTGAACTTTCATTATTTAGATGCAATTAGAATCACATAGATCAAATTGGACCAAAATATTTCCCTATTTTCTCCATTCAAATAATTATATTAATCAATGGTATGAATGAGGATAATTAAGCCCTAAATCTCATAATTTATTTATAGCTAGGTTTATGAGGATCAAACTAACCCAATCTATGTCCCTAATTGATCTAATAAAATATTGAGTTCTATTAGTGATGAGATTGGGACCAATTTATCACCAAATCAAATTATCTATTTTCAACTAGGATCATGTGGCTCAATTTGGCCAAAGTAATTTCCATGATTCATCTAATTGATTAATTAATTTATCTAGTGACCAAATTTGGGCCAACTGGTTCCTAAATGAAATTTTAAGTCAAAACTAGATTCACGAGGTTTAATTTAGCCCAAATTCTATCCATAATTGACTAAATTAACTAATTGACTTGGTTGGTGATGAAATTTGGATAATCAAGCCCTAAATCATATCATTTAATTGAAACTAGGATAATGGGGTTCAAACTAGCCAAATCTATATCCATAAATGATCTAATTGAATAATTAATTCAATTAATAACAAAATTATGGCCAATTAAACCCCTAATTACATTGTTTAGTCACCACTAGGATTACAAGGATAAAATTATCCTAATATTCATCTTAAATTGATCTAATTAACTAATTTGTTTTATTGATGATGAAAATAAGGTGAATTAATCCTAGAATCACATTTTATAGTCATAATTATGTCACTAGGATCAAATTATCCTAAGTTAAATTTATGATTGACCCAATTAATTAATTAGTTCAATCAATGATGAGATTGGGGCTGATTGATCCACAAATCACATCTTTTAGATGCAACTAGGTTCATGTGGCTCAAATTGGTGCAATCTACATCCTTAAATTTTATAATCAACTAGTTAGTTTAATCAATGATTAAATTTGGGATGATTGAGACCAAATTGCATCATTTAGTCATAATTCAATTTATGGGGCTCAAGTTGTCCCAATCAACATCCCTAATTGATCCAATTGATTAATTGGTTCGATTAGTAATAAAATTCAGGCCAATTGAGCCATAACTCACATTATTTAATTGTAAATAGGCTCAAAAGGCTCAAATCAGCCTAATCTAAATCCCTAATTAATATAATAAACTAATTATTTTAGTTAGAGACAAAATTGGGTCCAATTGAGTCCTAAATCACATTATTTAGTCATAACTAGGTTCATGGGGATCAAATTGTCCATAATATGTCCCTTATTGATCTACTCAAATAATTAGTTCAATCAATGATGAAATTAGGGTGAATTAAGCCCCAAATCATATTATTTAATTTCAATTAGGTTTATAGTGTTAAATTTTGTCCAAGTTACATTATGATGAATCCAATAAAATGATTAGTTTAATCAATGATGAAACTAATGTCAAAATGAACTCAAATTACATCTTTTAGTTGTAACTAAATTGAAGTGGCTCAAATTGGCCTAAGGTGCATATTTGATTGATCTAATCAAATAATTGGTTCAATCAATGAATAAATTTGGTTTTACTAAACCTTAAGTTTCATTATTTAGTCGTAACTAGGTTCATGTGGTTCAAAATGGCCTAATATATGTCCTTGATTAAGAAAATTGACTAATTTGTTTAATAAGTGATGAAATTATGGTTGACTAAGCCAAAAATCACATTATATAGTCAAAATTACATTCTTAGGGATCATATTGGACTAAGATGTGTCCTGGATCGATCTAATTGACTAACTAGTTTAATTAGAGACATAATTATGTGAATTAAGCCCCAAATAACCTTATTTAATCTCAACTGGGCCAACAAGGCTCAAATTAGCATAGTTTATGGTATTTATTAATACAATCAACTAATTAATTCATTCAATGATGACATTGTGTCTAATTGAAACCCAAATCAGATAAATTAGCTATAACTAGGCTCACGTGGCTCAAATTAGAATATCTATGCCCTTGATTGATTGAATTGGATAATTTATTCAATTAATGATAGAATTAGGATAAGTTGATCCCTAAATTATTTCATTTAGATATAACTAGGTTCAAGAGTCCTAAATTTTCACATGTTGCATCCTTGATTAATCTAATTGACTAATTGGTTGAAACAATAACAAATTAGGGCTAATTGAGCCCTAAATTAAATCATATAGTCATAACTAGGTTCATGGAACTCAAATAGACAAAATATGTGTCCCTAATTGATTAAATCGACTAATTGGTTCAATTTGTAATGGAATTGAGATGAATTGATCCCAAAATCACATCATTTAGTCACAAATAGGTTTAATGGGATTGAATAGGCCTAATTTTCATCTATAATTGATTGAATTAACTACTATGTTTAATTAGTGATTAAAATAGGGCTACTTGAGCCCAAACTCACATAATATAGTCATAATTACACTCACGAGGCTCAAATTAGCATAATTTACATCCTTAATTGATATAATCAAGAATTTGATTAAGTAGTTATGAAATTAAAGTAAATTGATCCCTAAAATCATGATTTCATAATTATGTTCATTAGGCTCAATTTTCCCCAAGTTGTAACCCTATTGGATTTAATCAACTAATTATTTCAATCAATAATAAAATTAAGTCTAATTAGTCCCAAATCAAATTAATTAGTCACAAATAGGTTTCAAAGCTCAAAGCAGGAGTTGAGAGAAGGGAATACAAAATCGAGTGCTGATTTGATAGGCATTGGATGGGTAGGATGAGGTTGGAGTGTGAACGTTGCAATAGTTGAGATTGTGCATATACCACTTCACTTGATAGGTAGGTCAAATTGTCATAGGCAAGGTTGAGGAAAACTAAAATTGAAGTAACTGGTCCCCAGCTTATTTGTTGTAGCTGATTGGGTTAAACGGTCAAAGTTGTAGCTCCAATGGCTGAGGAGGACTAAAATCAAACTAATCGATCCCCAGCTTATTATTGGTAGCTGATTGGGTTAATCGATCAAAGCTATAACTCTAATGATCATCGTGTCCCAAGTATCTAGGCTAGGAAGAGCTCTTGGAAAACATGAAAATGTCACAAATATTGGGGATCAACTTGGTCACGATCCGATAATAGGTGTGAGGGTCGTGGACAATTTTCTAACTATTCATGAGGTAGCATATGCAATCAAAACAACCAAGGCAAAGTTGTCTTGATAGTGGTCGTGGTTTGAGGAGATAGTCACAATCTCTGAGGTCGTTTGTTGAGTCAGGCTAAGATATAAGTGATCTCAAGTGTTGTTTATTGTGGTTAGGGAGATGTATGTGATCTCCAATGTGCCCCATGAGAAGTCTAAAGTGACTTCTACAGTGGCAAAGCTGGTTGTTTGGTCATGATTTTGGGCTGGTTTAGATAGTTGGTCCATTAATTAGATGAATGAATGAATGGCTGAGCTAACCTCAGAAGACCCCATGTCAACTGAGTGCTGCCTACATAGCCCTTGTGTTAAGGGCCTCAAGCCAATGTAGTTTTCCCCAAAAGGTAAGAAGAGTCAAAGAGGTTGTTAGTTGGTTTGGTTATGTTTGAAATGATGAGTGTATGACAATGTTATAGAATTTTCCATATTGTGTGATGGTGTATGTTGTAACATAGGTTATGTGGTTTTTCACCCTTAGCAATTTTCCATATTGGTGATGGTGTATGCTAAAAATGAAATGAATTTATTTATGCTTCCGTAGGTTTCCATATTAGTGATGGTATATGCTTAACATAAATTGTGTTTGGTTGATAGTTTCCATGTGTATTATTTTCCATAGAAACTAATGTGAATGGGCTATGATAATTTATATAACACAAATTGGTATTTTCATTAAATAAATCATGATGTTATGTTAGTGGTTTAGAAAATGTTTTGGTTGTGACGAAGGTGTGTAAGAAGTGAAAGGCGTGTTGCTCTTTCATTGACAAGGACCATAATGATAGCATAGATAGGGTTTCTGCAAACAAAAGCCCCATTCATGTATTACGTCATTGACCATTGGTTTGTGTTAGATAAGTACCCTAATAACTTGACGTTAAGTGAGCTCAAAATCCTTTGGGTATTTTAGGGTAATAGGTGTGATTATGTGATATGTGAAGATATCATAACCCTTTTTAGCACGGATAACTTTGCCCCTTTTATAGGTGGCCCTGAGAACGACCATAGGCAAGTCCATGACTTAATAGTTTTGTCAGTCAAGTTTTTTCTTTTGGTAGACTAATCAATGTAGGAAGTCTATTGGGGATGTTTTGCTGACTTATGGTCATGTGAAGCTGATCGATGTGGGAAGCTTCTGAGAGGGTGTTGTTTTTGTAGCAAAATTGGGTCATAGACATCCTTTGAGGGAGTGGTCTATATTTTGCTTTATATGTTTAGATGTCTTTGAATAGCATACTTCAAGGGAGCAGTCTATTAATTACAGCAATAATGTAATTGTCCTTCGAGGGAGCAGTCTACATTTATAGTTTATGACCTTAGGCATCCTAGTTTTATGTTTTGTTTGTTGACTAAACTTTTAGTCATGGACTAGACTATAGAGATTTAGGGGTTTCCCTTTTATTAGGATAAAGAATTAATGCTTAAAAAAGGGTTAATTGATTATTGTAGGGAAAGAGGGTTGAAAGGAATAGGAATGAGGATGACGTGGGTTTCTTAAGGGACGAGTTCAAGTTAAACATCAAGTGAATGATTACTTGGTTAATAGTAGAATGGTCGCAAATGCAAGGCATTAATGGGCTCAAGTTCTGGCTAGCCTTCGAGAGAAGATAGACGATAAGTCCCTGATCCATACTTGTGCATTATTATATAAGGTGTGATCCAATTAGGAGCAAACTTGCCTCATTTTCTTCTTTCCATATTGGTCACGTGTTGGTTTTCTTTAAGGACGAGATCTCTGATTTTGAAATCTTGCTCTTTCAGATTTTTTTTATAGGCACATTTGATGTGATGTTGGATGTGAAGTAGATTAGCATGTTGCTAGCATTTGATACAACACTGAATATGGTTAATGTAGTCTTGGTTAAGAGTGGGCCAATAATATCCTAGGTGGAGGATGCACTTTGCAACTGAGTTAGCACTGAAATGTCCTTCACAAATCCCATCATGGACTTGTTTGATGGCATGAGATGTCTCAGTGGTGGTTAGGCATCGAAGAAGGAGGCCGTCGAAACCTCATTTGTAGAGAAGACCCTTTAGCATGGTGTATCAAGTAGTACTCTTGATAAAATCCTGTCGTCTATTGCTAGAGAGATGAGAAGGAATGATCGAATAAGTCAAGTAGTCAACAAGTTGTTTATACCAAACATCATGTGGACTAGATAGGTTAAGAGGAATTTCCCCCGGAGATGTTGGTTGAGATGTGCCCAAGATAGAAATCTTGGGTTTTGGTGGTTAAGAGGGCTTGGCGAATGGATATATCAAAGGGGTAGAGACCTACTCTTTTCCTTTATCCTTTAGGGTTTGGGACCTGGTGGCCACATTAATAGTGTTGATTTCAAATAAAGGGGGAGAAGGTGGTAGAGGGATCATAATCTCACGTTGGGATCTCTATTCAAATGAGGAGGTTTGAGAGGCATGGGATGGTGTCAATAGTTTGTCAAAAGAATCCCCAACAAGAAGGGTATCCTTTTCCAAGTGTTGGCAAATGACAACCTTAAGGGTGCAGCAATGCTCAGTATCATGCCCAGGTGTGCAATGATACCAACAGATTTGAGTGTCATCAAACCAAGATGGTTTTGATCTAAGAGGTTGGTATGGCTTAATGGGTGGGAGAATGATGCTAGAGGACTACAACAATTGGCATAATAGTGAAGCATAGGAACCCACTAATGGGTCTGCACTCATTGTTGCAGTAGGGGTTGACAACTTCTATTTTGGAGTTGTAGGGGGAGTTTTTCGTACCACCTTTTTAGTTGGTGGTGTGGCCACACGTGTAGATGGCACCTTCTTGATGAAAGGTGTTGAATTTCTTGGTGGAACTATGTTTTTGACAGGTAGAGGGAGTAATGGGGGCAGTTTGCCTTTGTGAGGTGTTGGAATGGGGAACAATCCTGTTAAAGTGAAAGGATGTGGACCCAAGATAGAGAGCAATGGTGAAGGTGGGGGGGAGTTCTCTGATATGGTTTAGCACCCCTCTTTAATATGGTGTAAAGACCACTATTGTGTGGGGTGAGGTTCAAATCTACCTTCACTTATGGGTGAGTGAGGTTTGATACAAGGTGAACACTGAGTGATTTAACCTATTTCAGCATGGTGGATGCCTATGAGGGTTTGAGTTCAGATGTGGAAGGCTAAGCTTCTGATGATTTAGAAGTGGAAGCCCAATCCTTATCAGAGACATTGGGGTGAATTGTCATGAAAGGATTGGAAGTATAAGGTAAAGCGAGATGTGTAAGATAAGGAGCCTTAAGTCGCTCCCATAGCGCCTCATGTTCTAAGTTCTTAGAATGGAGAAATCCTAAGTTTTTTGCCAATCGAGAGAAGGGTTTAGATGACATCGCATGAGGCTTTATAGTCAGTCTTTTGGAGGATTTGGGTGGTTGAAAGAGTGGAAATGTGTTGGACACAATGATCTTGAGTTAGAGGCAAGAGAGAACCATCACTGGATCTTCCTCAGCCGAAGTGGGTGAGGTAGTGAGTTCTTCTCTTGGCAGAGAAGGGATTGGAGAATTTGGCTCTTCAAGAGGATAGAACGTAGGGATGATCATGCCTTCCACGTGTTGTCTAGGAGCGTGGAAAGTATGGTCTTCCATTGGTAATAAGAAGGATGAGGGTGGGGCCACCGGCGTTAGTGCCATCAAAGCATCCTCCAATATGGGAGAGGTCAAAGTAGACTCTCCTACATGTGAAAGAGGGGTGGATGGAGGACTATCCTCCATCGATGGAGGACAAAAAAGAGAGGAAGGCTCCTCTAAAGGGTGAAGTAGAGGGATTATTTCCCCTTCTACATGAGGGTGTGGGGTATGAATGGTAACTTCTTCCATTGGTAGAAGAAGAGGGAAGGTGGGGGCAAGAGGAATAGGTAATACAGGTTCCTCACGAGGTAGAAGAATGGGTAGAGGAGGTGTTTAATGTCGTGGGGGTGATATAGGTGAAATGAGTTCATCCACGCAAGAGAGAGGGTGAGGCAAAGGGAGATCTTCATTGCATGGGGGTGATATGGGTAAAATAGGCTCTTCTACCCGTGGTGGAGAAATGGGTTGACTAACCTCTTTAGATTATAGGAGAGGTTGGATAAGAATGACATGAAAGATCGTGTTGACCATGCGTATGTTGTGTTCTTAACAGTCATCAGCCATCGTCTGAACATTTTTTTGACTTGGGAGATGGTTAGGAAATGGTTTCCTAAAGACATCCATGTTTTGGTTGGTTGGTGTATTAGGGTTATCCAAAACAATGTCCCCTTTGTCTAACATGTCTTGAACAACATTTTTAAGGGTTTTGTAATTATCTGTGTCATGACCCTTGACACGGTGATAGTTACAAAAGTCATTTTCCCTATACCATGCAGGGATGGCTCATGAGGGGTCAAATTGGATTGGTTAGATTTGAGGGAGGTTGAGGACTCCTTGCTTCACTAATTTATCTAATACAAAAGCATATGATTCTCCTATTGGAGTGTATCGTCGATGTTCATACCATTGTTGGAATTGTCTAGTGATGTTTTGCGAAGTGGAGGGCTTAGATTGGTTGGTTGTGGTAGAAGATGGTGACCTAAGGACCATAGAATTTGCTGATCCCTTGGACTTGGAGTGGGAAGAAGAAGGTTTGGAAGAAGAAAGATCATTGGATTTTGTGTTGGTATTTTTGCTACACAATTTAACCCTATCTTCTTCGACTGCATGGAGTTCAAGCTTTCGAGCCATGGTGAAAGCTTCATCGAATGTGTAGAAAGTTTGAACCCGTAGAGTGGATGAGATGTGCTTGGCACATGATCTTGAGAAGATCTCAATGAGCTCAGGTTGAGGTAGTGAGAAGGAGAGTTGGTTGATCAAACCTCTCCAATGAGTGACAAAGTCTGCTATTGACTCATCCTGTTATTGTGTAATGGAATAAAGGTCTGTGATGGAGACCTTCTTGGTAATATTAATTGAGAAATAGTTGAGGAATAGCTGAGCTAGTTGAGTGAAGGAGAAGAGAGAATGACTGGTAATGGAGCTATACCAATCAAGGGTGGAACTAGAAAGTGACATGGGGAATGTGCGAAGTAATAATGCATCATCTTGCGCTATGAGGTAATAAGCGTGTCTAAACACTCACAGATGTTGTTGTTGGTCCTCTTTACTTTGAAAGTGAGTAAATTTTTGGAGTTCCCACTAGCTAGGGTATGGTTGAATGGGAACTGAAGGGTGGATAGGTTCATTGTAGATTTTTTCATATGAAAGAACACTCCTTAAACCTGAAATAGATGTCTCAAGGTTGGACATCTTATCCATCAGCATCTTAATTAGATCGGTAGATGAATTGGCTTGAGGGGTACCCCCTAAGTTATAGGGTACTTGGAAGGCATTAGGAGGGGCGTATGACATACTTGGTTGCATTTCTGTAGGCACAACATACTGGTAGTTTGTCCTAGGGACCAATGTCAAGGCCAAGGGGGCTTGTACCACAAAGTTGGAGGGCACAACTTAACTAGATGCTACCATGGGTGGTTGAATGGTGGCAACACTAGTTAAAGGATAAGTGGTCACTCTTGTGTTTATAGGTGCAAAAGTGGGTGGGATAGAGAAAATCAAGTTCTGGAAAGGTGTCAAACTTGGTTGAATTATTTATGGTTGAGGGGGTACAAAAACCCCAATTAAGGTAGGGTTAAAAAGGATAGAAGGGGAGGCCAAATCTTGAACATTAGCCATGGTTGGGTTACTGGTTAAGGCAATGGCCTAAGTGACCATAGGTTGGGTAGTGGATGCTATTGATATCTTTTCCACTTCAACCAAGGAAGTTGGCATCCCATAAATAGGGTTAACTGAAGGATCTCGCATTTGGCTTCTAGCTAGATAATGTTGGAGAGCCTTGACGTTATGGTCAAGGAATCTCTCAAATTCTTGATCCCCTTCAGGAATAATAGGAGGTTGATCAGGGGTAGGTTGGATAGGATTATGCTCGATATCTGAAGTATAATCCATTAGGTGACTTGGTACAAAGGGCAAAGGTGGGAGTGGCTATTTACTTGCGTGGTCAATAAGATACTTGGCTTGACTGCATGTCAAAACCATCCAAAGTGAAAGGGGTTCAGGTTCCAAAAACTATGTGTTTTAGTTTCAAAAAACTAGAATTTGTGTTTAACAGCAAGAAAGTTAGGTTTTAACCTTGCTATTTGGAAAGAAAATTTATTGACAGTGATCAATGTCGGTCGATTAATTGATATCGGTTAAAAAAATGTCGTCAACTTTGGTGGAAAACCCGATGTCAGTTTTTGTGTAATTCCAAAAACACAAAAAATTGATAGTTTTTGGAAAAAGAAGATATTTTGAGTTGTTTTAGACTTCAGAATGGTATGACCTTACCAGCTCAAACACTCAGTTAAAAATAAGTAGAATAGATGAATAGGCAAGCAACCTCTAAAATTTTAAATTCCTAAGAATAATTTTTAAAGTCATGGTGGCTTATGCCTTAAATAGAATGTGTTGGGAGTTGGACTTGTAGAATGGGTCCTAGAGAGAAAGTCTATGGATAGTTTCAGGTTATGTTTTGGTGCTCAAAGATTTGTGTTAGGTTCAGTACGTGTCCTGGTGTTGGGGCTTTCTCCCTTCACTTCACAAACTTAGAGCCAAGCTGGGCCGCTTAGCCAAAATATACTTTGCCTATAGTTTATACTCTACCAGAGAACATAGTGGGTCCTCCTCTTGGTAGTGAAGTCCAAGTATGATCGTCGGGTGGGGTAAGGTATCTGCTAGGTGATGAAATCCTAGATGGGTCTTGTCTCAAGTAAGTTCAAGTGTTTTAATTTGATGTGATTTTGGTTTGGTTGTGTAACATTTATGCACTACGATTTATTCATAATGCTTTTAATTACTAAGTGGGCTAAGTATGCATCCAAACAAGAATGAAATGCAGTAGTTTTTAGCCCAAATCAAAATATATTGTTCAAATGCAAACAATTGGAGAAGAGGTTAAGAGTATGAGTTTTTCACTACTCTATAATGTAGGCAAGAAGAAAAAGGAATGTTCTTTTTAACTTCTACTTATGATTTCTTTTCGAAACAAAAAGATAGAAGAAGGGATGCAAGAAGAGAATCTAATGCCTATATGAAAATTTGATTTTCTAAAAGAAGAATAATGAACCCAAGGAAAATTCCAGGTGTCCCACTGGGCATGCCAGAATGTTTCTCTATGTTTTTCACTAATTACATTCAAAATAAAGAAGAAACTAAGGTTAAAGGTCTTGGGTTTGACATTACCCAGATTAAGTGTGCACTGTATCCAAGCATTGTGGGAGCTCCTCTTTGGCTGTGGAGGAAACACCTGCAGTAAGAAAGAAACTCAAACAAGGAGAATGTTAGAGGAGGATATGGTGGACTGCCAAGCTATGCGCTCGGTCCCAAAAGCATGAAGCTCTGTAAGGGATGACAACCCACTATTTAGCAAAAAGAGTGTTGTATAAAAAGAAATGATGAAAGACTAAGAAAGAGAAAAATAGATAATGCATACCTGTTCTCTACAGTTAGTCTATCATAGTCGCTAATGTCGATAGTCTTGTTGAGGTCAGTTTGGTATGATGCCAACGTCAGTTTAGTTGCCGATGTCAGTAGGGGCAGTGGGCCTTGGATGGGTTTTGGAATATGTCTGTGGTTGACAGAGGAGTCTAGAAGTTTAAAGGTTTGTGTAGGGTTGTGGGAAAGTGAATAAGGTCTGAGGAAGGGCAAAGGTAGAGGGTAGGTGTAAAAAGAGGGTAAGAATAAGAGGAAGGCTTTTCAGCCTCTTCATGGAAGAAGTTGGGTTTCTCTCAACAGTGTTTAGAAATACCAAATGGAAACTAAGTAACAATGTATTCTAAAACTTTTGAACGCTCCCAGCGCGCGCGCATGCCCCCTACTCCCTGTGCACGCATGGAGACTTTGAATGCCGTGGGTGCTCAGGCAAAAACGTGTTCCTCCTGCTTGGTCCAGGTGACTGCAAATCTGGTGGTTGGTGTGGATGATCCTTTACCAGTGAACAGGGATAGGATTCTGGTTATGGATGGGGGTTTTTCTCCATTAAAGGATTTTGTTAATGGTTCCCCTATTTTTGGGTCTGTCCCTGGGTCTAAGGGAAGATCTTATTTGGACGTGGCTGTATTTGAAGCCAAAATTCATGAAGTGAAACGCCATGCTTCTGCTGGGAGACTTAGCGAATCACCTGTAAGTGCTTTAAAACCTGTCAGGGTTAATCTAGATCCTAATACTGTTAAGGAAATATTTGATCAAGCAGAGTTTTTTTCAAAGTTTGCAGCTATTTGTAGATTTCGTGATTTCTGGCCATCTCATGCCGATTTACATGGCTGGATATCCCAGACATGGCTGCCACTGATTGATGGAAACGTTGAAATTTATCCTTGTGGTAAAGGTTTTTTTATAGCTTTATTTCACATTACTGAGGATAGGAAGACCATTCTTTCCAACAAAAATTTCTTTTGGCAGGGTAAATACCCTCTCTTTGCCAAACGGTGGCACATGGACTTCAATCCTGTAACAGAAACTTTCAACAAGATCCCTGTCTGGGTTCGGCTCCCTAATTTTCCATTGCATCTATGGCATGATTCGGTGTTTAAAATCATCAGAAATGCCATAGGGGAATTTTTATTTATGGATGTAGAAACCAAGAGGTATTTCAGATCAACCTGTGCTCACCTCATGGTTGAGGTGGATGTTTCTAAGGGTCTTCCTGAGGTGATTTGTCTGGATTCCCTTAGGGGATCTTGGACGCAAATGTTAGATTTTGAAGGGTTACCTTTTTGATGTAGAAAGTGTCATCTGACGGGGCATGTTGCAGCCCAGTGCACCACAAGGAAATCCAGACCCAGAAGATCTCCTTCTTGGTGGGCTGAAACTGATCATGCTCACTATATTGTAGAACAACCAGAGGAAGCCTCGACTGATTCTGAGAATGAGAAGGAAAAGAGTATCTTATCTATTTCGATGGATCAGGAGTCTCAGCTGGAGACGGTTCCTATTGAAGGTTCGGAGGAGATTGGAATATGTAATCTATCTGAACTGATTTTTGAGGAGGTGGCGGTTCCACCACCTGTTTCGAAGGTTTCTCCTAGGAGTCAGTCGGTGGCTGGTACTCCTAAGGCTTTGGCTGAGGATTTGTCGCCCACTGGGTTTCATGATTCTTGGCCTTCTGTGGAATGGGCTACTGAGGCAGCCAAGGTAGAGGATGGTTGGACTACTGTTAAGAGGAAAAAATCTAAGCTTCTGGTCCCTCCTCTAGATATGAAGCTTCAGTCTTGTAATAAAAAATAATAACTAATTGTTATTGTTTGTCTAGCTCTTGTAGGCTATTTTTTGATTACTGATTTTTCTGGTTCAGCTTTTGTATGTTCCAGGTTATTTATTTCCTAGATGTGCTTAAGGTTTTTATCTATCTGATGTATAGGGTTTCGGGGCCCCTTTAAAACCTGTTTTTACCTTTAATCTAAAACAATGTATTCTAAAATAGTAAAATAAGAAACAAAATACTTAGCTCTATTCGGTAAAGAACCAGAGGTGTCAGAATGCTTATTCCTATTGTGGCTGATGTTGAGGTCCTCGTACAGTGTTTCAATCCAATGTCTGGAGTGACTTGTGAAGAGCTTCGATAGCCAGGAGAGAGATAGTCAAATTCTAATGATTGGTCTCAGAGTGTGCACGTCGATTAGCAAGAAGGTGGGGGGTAGCTCAATGTTAGAGCTCAGGTTATGTAATCGACATCGGTGATCCCAACAGCATCAGCTGACAGTTGACCGATGTCAGTGGAGAGAGAATGGGTAAAAGGGCTATTTTTAGCTCTTTGCCCGTTTCTCCACCTGCCAAGTGCTTTTTTCCATTGGAAAATGGTCAAAACATGGGTTTATGAGGCGTGGAAGTTAGTTAGGGAGTTAAGAGGGGGTGAGAATAGGTCATGGGTAGTTAGGATGTGGAGGACTTAGTCTTAAGGTGACTCATAGGTTAAGAAAAGGTCTTAGGGTGAGGTGTCCAAGGTGAGGTGTCTAGGTGAGGTCATTAATTTAAAATAAGTAGTTTATTTTAAATTAATAAGGTGTGTAAGTGTTTAAAAGGGGACCAAGGGGGGGTTGACACAATGTTGGTGTCTACATAGAGCTCAAATATACCCAAGATGTATCATTGATTGATCTAACCATCTAATTATATAAATTAGTAAGAAAATTTTGGCTAATTGAGTTCTAAATTGCATATTTTAGTCACAACTAGGTTCATAGGGCTCAAAGTTTCCCAATCTATGTCACTAACTAACCCAATAGATTATTTAGCTTAAATTATGACAAAATTAGGTCCATCTAAACCCCAAGTCACATCCTTTATTTTTTACTAGGCTTGTAGGGCTCAAATTGGCTAGAAATACATCTTTGATTAATCTAATTGACTAATTGGTTCAATACATGATAAAATTGGGTCTAATTGATCCCTAAATCTCAATGCTTAGTCATAATTACCTTCATAAGGCTTAATTGGCCCAAGTTATGTCCTTGATTAACTCAATTGACTAATTTGTTCAATCAATGAAGAAATTTGGAAAATTGAGTAGTAAAATGCATATTTTAATTGTAATTAGGTTCACAGGGATAAAATTGACCCACTATGTGTCTCTGATTTATATATTCAACTAATTAGTTAAATCATTGATTATATTGGGCCAATTAAGCCCTGAATCACATCATTTAGTTGAAACTAGACTCACAAAGCTTAAATTGGCCCAATATACATCTTTAATTGATCCAATCAACTAATTTTGTCAATTAGTGATGAAATTAGGGACCATTGAACCCTAAATTACATAATTTATCTATAATGTCATTTGATATAATAAATATCACTTTAGAACACCCTATCTTTAGCTTAGCCCTAGACCTATATTAAGGCCTCTTTTGATATTTTTATAGCTTATATGTGCTCTCATCCCATGCCCAAATATACCAAAATCCACATTAAGCCATTTATTAGGCATCCCATACCCTTGCTAACATGTACCAACGAATTGGACATTAGCAAAACCCCTTTGGTCTACAACATAGTACATTATTGGAAAAAGGGGTAGCATTATTATCCCTTAGCTATTTCTACCCCCAAAAAATATATTTTCATTTCCCAAGGCATCTTAGGGTTAGCTTAGACTCATATCATGTCTCGGTAAGCACTAGAACATGATATAAAGACCACTCTAATTCATTCATCCATTAGATGTAGATTCTCACAAACAAGCTCAAAAATAATTATGTAAATTATGGTTATTGATACCTATTTAACCTTATTTATGCATATATCCATCTACAATATCCTAGATCTCAATTTTACTTAGATTTCCAATTTCAAATCACACTCAAAGTATTTAGATAGGTATTCATACTTAGGCATACTAGCATCACTCTCACTTTCACTAACACTTAGATTAAAAGAACTACATAGGGATTGATCCCCTTTAGAGTATTGGTATATAGGTAATTATCAACACATTGGGTGTTGAGGTCATGTCTATCCTACCCTTCTAACACCAATCTTATTAAATTTAAGTTTTTCAAAACCCTAACAAGCATGGAGGCCTAGGGTTCTATAGTTAAATCAATAAAAATGAGGCATTTATGACAACCCAAGTCTCAGTCATGTAGGCACATGATTCCTAGAATAGAGTGAAGGTATACCCTAAATTTCACAATTTTATATACATAGGGTCAATAGTGTATCACATAACATCATTAACATAATTCACTATTAGGAAAGAGGGATGCACTACCATCCAAGAAGGGTTTTGACACATGTTCTTAGTTGACAACCTCTTTCTAACCCTATAATTAGTTTCTAACCTACCACTTGTTTATTTTAGTCATGTTTTCTAGCAAAATACACCTTTTTAATTTGTTACTATTTATAGGCTAAGTAAATAAGTCAATTATTGTACAAATCACTTTTTGATTATATTATAGTATTTCATTCCTATATTTATATGCTTAGATATTTATCTACTTAGGTTTTTACATTAATTCCCAAAATAGTGAAATCATTTGGTGAACATGACTTACTTTCAATATATTGCTCAAAAACCTAGTGTACCAATAGGGTTTTCCTTCTTATTTTTAGAATTTGTTCAATTTTCACTCTTCATCATGATCATCATGATGGAATCCATTTTATACTCTTTGGTACAAAGTCTTATGTTTTGTCTTATATGCATATTTATTTCCATTTGTATAAAGATGTACATGCATGCCACTCATCTCATGGATCATGTTAGAACTCAACTTATTTCATACATTGTTCCACCTCATCTTACACCCCCAATGTATGGAGAGAATTATTATGTGGAAAATTCTAACTTACATTTAGTTACTACTCAGTGACATATGTCTTAGATGAATCCTTTTTTTCTTCCTCTACCTATGCCCATTTACTACCTTCACTCACATCCTTCGTCTACTACTCACCCTTGGAAAATAGTATATCCCATTTTTTGAACTATGACTAGATGAAATTGGATGCATCCTTCACTTATATAAGAATAGTGTAATCCCATAATCCTTTCTCATCCATAATAAAATACAATAATACTCGTGTATCAACACAAAGAGTATGATATTGTTGATCAATTGAGAAATACACTAGCCAATATTTCTATATTGGAATTGTTTCACCATGTAACCATATTCAAAGACATTCTTTTTCAAACAATCAATCATACATGTTTTCCTCTTAATATAGAGCCACATGTACACTATAAAAGACATTGAGGATGTTAGATATTTTAGAAATGAGGATTTTCTTTCATAAATAGTTATCGATTTGAGCACAAATTAAAACCTATTAAACAAGTTCTAATTAATAGTGGTTCAGGTCTTAATATATACAACCTCACATTATTATAGACTATAGGGTTGATATATCATTTATTTAGAAGACATATATGACCATTCAAGGTTTTTATGACATTTGCCAATAAGGATTTGGTTCTACTACTTTGGATATCATAGTCAGGCTAAAAACCCAATCCACATAGTTTTAAGTGATGCCTAGTTATTTACATTACAATTTATTATTAGGGAGACCTTAGATACATGACATGGAGGTAGTAAACCTTGCATAGATGCATCATTTTTTTACATGATGGATATTTATACACTAGTACAGCTGATATTTAACCATTCATATATTATAGAGTCATTAAGCCTACTACCCCATGCATTTCTTCAGATGGGACATCTCATATTCTCATAGAGTCCTTAATTCACATGATTCCTATAGAATATATGTATACATGTGAGGTTAGGGAATATATTACCACTATTATCTCATCCATTCTATATCCTCCTATAGTAGAGTTACCTTCACCCATGATAGATGATGAGATATCCAAAACATAGCTATCATTACTTGTTAATTCAAAGGAAATCTACATCATAAAATTAGATACATATTCCCAGACCACCATAAAGGATAATACAACACCCATGAACATTGAGGATTATTTATGCCTATATTAATATTTACACCAATAGGCCTTAGAGAGTACATAAATGATTCTAAGGCACTCATACCTTTCCCTACATAGGCATCACTATCAATTCACCATACCCCAAATAAAGACTCAAACACTCACCTTTAGTTATAAGAAAATTATTATATACACTCAGCACATACGATCACATATATAGATATTGACCCAATCATCTAGATTCAAGTAGACCATAATTGATTTTATAGATATTACTTGATAGAAGATTGACAAAATTATCCAAAATTCACCATAGATCCATTAGAATATTATCATAGTAGGATGATAGACACTTTTATCTCTTTCATAGGATTATTAAACATGATATATATACATGATCAACATTACAACAAAAAATGAATAAACTTGAAGTTAAGGGAACTATCCAAATTACATAGCCTCTACCTCCACTAGTACAGGGACCACATTGGGCTTTTCATCGACCTCAACATTTGAGGAATGATCCATTAACTATCAAGGATTTCATCAAGTACCAATACATCCCTAATATTAATATAGCTAAGGATTTTGATCCCAACACTTATAATTTGGAATTATTATAACACATATGGCACCAAGAAATGGAGCTACAACATGTCATACATTGTTAAGATTATTTATGACATATCACACTACTAGTTGCATGTAGCCCTAAGTGGTCAACAAACTACTTTTTAACATGAGCATAGATAATCACATATAGGTTATACTTGATAATAAATGGTTACATGTAATGAATGACATAATTAATCAAAAATATAAATGTTTCTTTTGGTTATGAGGGACACACAGTTCATATTTAACATGATGACCTAGATGAAAATCATAGATTTCCTATAACCATCCACGGTCCAATGTGGTTTACCCTAGGACCACACAAGATTCTTATTACATACTAGAGCAACATACTATTTGAATACATAGAATCTAGACTAATGCCAATGATAAGGCTATACTTATATAGATAGAATGGAATTATGACCATAATGATGATGATTTATTCAAGTTTAGGTAGATTCAATATCTGACATTAGATGACCTCCCACCAAATCTTCCATTTGGCTATCTGCATCCTATGGATGTACTCTTAGATATTTAAAGTCATTATATTTCATTTGTATATAATCTTATTTACTTATAGTATTAACTGTAGTTTCTCTTATCATGTTCCTTATATATAGTTTCATTTTCATGTTGCTTGTACATAGTTTATACTTAAAAAACACAAAAACAATATAACATGTTGAAAATTATAAAACCATTCAAATATTTTCTCAAAAAAATACAAATTTTAGATTTTATGCATTTCCATGTTTACATTACTTTTATTTGATAGGTACTACATATGCTATTTATGCTAGTATAGTCAATTTTATCATAGATACATGCTTCACTTGTTCTTTTCAAGTGTTCATAGCTTATTAAAGGATGCATGGTCTCCACTAAGATCTAGATTTAATATTATTTTCCCATTGGGGGTACGTACACATATACATAGATTCAACATTGACATATCATCCCATTGGGGGAATCATACACATAACTTATGATATGCTAGGTTATATATTTTTATGCTTTATATCATAAATTTAACAATGATTATATCTTGATACTGATCATCCTATACTACATTGAAATTTTACTGACTACTACTATAGACTTATCTTATGTACATATTTTATGTTATATAGATTTATACCATATGTGTATGCATAATTTCATCTCTAGATTTACTAGTTTATATTTTTGTGTCTCTTTACTCCTACATCTACTAAAGGGCATTTAAATATGCCAATATTCTATGGCTCTACGTGAATTCCTAGCATTGTGTGTATGATTTAGACATGTGCCCATGTCATTGTGTGTGATTTTTGATTGTGTATGCAGATATTTGAACATGTTCTTCCTTGTGGCTCTAAGCTAACCTTAATTTCTCTTTACATATGTGGATATTTTAAAATGTCCTTGTATGGGTTCTCTTTCTCAGATTTAGTGACATGTGCCCATGTCACTTGTATTGTGTCCCCTTGGCCTACTTTGTGTGCCTCATATGTTTGTATGTATACTTTCATATATGCATCATGGCCATGACACTTAACTCTTGCTTGTTACATTCACATCTAGTTAAAATGTCATGAGGGACCTTATACATCTCCCCTTTCTCCTTGGGTTCCCCTATGGACATCATACCCCATCCCCCTAGGAATTTACTAAGATTATATTCAAATTTTAGGTTCATATAAATTTTTACATTGTTATATCTATCTTTATAAACTTATGAATGATAAATCTAAAATACATTGTACATTTCCAACTTATGCTCAGACTATTTTACATTCTGATGTCATGTAAACATATTATAGTGTTTTATCATGTAGCTATCATATAATTTAAATCTAACACACATTATGCATAGATTTTATTTTGAGGATAGTTTTTGTAAAGGTTCAATAACTCCCCTAAAAATGGGGCATTCATAGGGGTTTGTCATAGAGATCAGGCCATCCTAGCACACTCAAAACATAGTTTTCATCATGAAAATATACAGTACAAATCTCAAATTTAGGAAAATCTAGTAAAACATAGTCACACCAAGATTTGCCTCAATTTTCCTTAAAAATAACATGTTTAGTCAATAAGACAATACATTGGTCTATAACATAGTGCACTATTGTCAAAGGAGACCATGTTACTATCCAATAGCCTCAAAATAGAATATTTTGAAATTGTTAGAAAGTGTAAAACAATTATAGTTCATATTTACACAATTCTAATCATAGATTATCAGATAGGTTCAATATATACTAAGTTTTTACATAGATTACATAGGTTTTCTTATATTGAGGGTATCATGTGTGACATGATCACTCACATTTCAATTTTAGATATGCATAAGCATAGATTATAATAATTTGGTCCTAAATCTATATACATAGATATCATAGTTGGGGCATGTATATGACACATTATTCCCTTATGTATGTTTAGTTTGGCACCAATTATCTCAGATGGAATGGCAAATCCATTTCATTATCCATGTTGTATAATCTAGACACCATATTCATCAACTTTTTCGCAAGGATCACACCAGATTGATGTCTTATATCATCTACAATGATTGGCATTCCTAAGTGGCCTAGAGACATTTTTACATTTTAGAGTTTTATATTTAGATGCATCTACTACACATGGGTAGGAAATGATGGATTAATAGCTTAATTGAGTTATTGAGCCACCTACATGAGAGGGTTGGATAAATCATTAGTCCAATCCAAGTTATTCACAGATTATGATCCACCAAATAGGGGTGGGAAATGATGGAGTCAAGGATAGATTGAGTTCTTGAGACAACCACACAAGGGGATTTGGTAAGCCATGAACCCAATATAAGCTATTCACCACTTTGATCACCATCTATGCACATGATGTCACTAGGTTTTTGCATTGGTTCATGTACCTAGTGAGGTGTTTTCATTCCTTTTATTAGTTTTTGTCTTTACTTATGATATCTCTTAAAGAAAGACTGATTCATACATGTTTCATTTGTAGGACATACAATGGAACACTGTACATATACTCAAATACGCATTCATAGGTTTCACCTCTTAGGTAAGTCTAGGTACATCTCTCTTTCCTTTATCCTAATCATTTTACTTTTCTACATTTATAGAATAAAGGGGAGAATGTGGTCATCTAAAATGTCATTTAATGAAATGAGTGTCACTTGAGACCACCCTATCATTCTCTTAGCCCTAGACCTATCTTAGGGCCTCTTTAATCCTTTTATAGCTTATATGTGCTCTCAACCCATGACCAAATATACCAAAAGCCACATTAAGCCATCTCCTAGGCATCCTAGACTGTTTCTCACATATATCAGCCACCTGGACATTAGTGTGGCCCTTTTGGTCTATATTGCAATGCACTAATGGCAAAGGGAGAAGAAACATTATCCCTTAGCTCTTTTTACCCCCAACAAGATATATTCCTATTCCTCAAATCATATTAAGGTTATCTTAGACTCATTTCATGTTTTGAGAAACACCAACACACTCTATAAATACCACTCTCATTCATCCATTCCTTAAATGGTAATTCTCATTAATAAGATAAAAAATAGTTGTGTAAATTAAGGTCATTGATCCCTATTTACCCTTATTTTTAAATACATCCATCTACACCAATCAATAGATTAGTTTTACTTATATTTATAGTTTTAACTCACACTCAAAGCATTCAAAACACCATTCATACTTAGGCTTACTAGTATTAATCTCACTTACACCATCACAAAGATTGAGAGAAATACATCAATATTGATCCCCTTTCATGGTATTAGTATGTAGGCAACACTTAACACATGGGGTGTTGAGGTATCATCTAACCTACCCTATTAATTCCATGCTTCTTACACTTGTTTTCATCAAAACCCTAGAAAACATGGAGGCAAAGGGTTTCACAATGTAATCAATCAAAATGAATCATGGATGACAATGTAGGTCTTGGTCACATAGGCATAGGATTTTAGTAATAGAACTAAGGTCTGCCCTAGATTTCACTATTTTATCTACACAAGGACAATAATGGAGCATATAAGGTCATTAACACAATGCAATATTGAAAAATAGGTTTGTGTTAATGTCTAAGGAATATTCTAAAACCTATTCCCAATTGATGACACTTTACCTAGCTTTAAAATCAGTTTTCATCCTGTCACTTGTCCATTTCAGTCCTATTTTCCAACTAAGTACACCTTTTTCAATTCATTATTTTTATAGGATAATAAAATAATTTAATTATTGTATAAATAAATGTCTATTGATACTATAGTATTTTATTCTCAAAATTATATACTCAATTCTTTATCTATTTAGGGTTTTACATTAATTCCCAAAATAGTTAAATCATATTCTTTATTTGCTATTAGGTTCATCAGAGTAAATTGGTTCAATCAATGTCATTTATTGATTTAACCAACTAATTGGCTCAACTAGTGATGAAATTGGGGCTAATTGATCCCTAAATTGTATTGTTTAGTTGTAACTAAGTTCATGAGGCTTAAATTAACCAAGCTAGGTCCTTGTTTTATCCAATGAACTAATGTTTAATCATTGATAAAATTAGGGTGAACTGAGCCACAAATCATGTTTTTTAGTTGTAATTAGGTTCACAGATCTCAAACTCATCCAATTTATGTTTGTGGTTGATCCAATTGACTAATTGGTTCAATTAATGAATAAATTGGAGCTAATTGAGCATGAAAATTTATTATTTAGTTATAACTAGGTCAATTTGGCTCAAATTAGCCAAAGATACATCATTGATCATTCCAATAAACTCAATGTCTCAATAAGGGATGAAATTAGTTCCATTTGAGCCCCAAATTCTATCATTTAGTTGTAACTAGATTCATGAGGCTCAAATTGACCTAAACTATAATAATGACATATATAATAGCTTGAAAAATAAATTCTAATATTCCACCTGAGAATTAGTCCATTTATAGAGTACTATAATATTTTCCATAGCTAGTTATACAAATCATAATGGATGAGATTAGTTTAGTGGAATTACTGGAAAACCCATGAAAACACTAATGGAAGTGACTAAGATTTTCTATGCACTTGTTTTGTAGTCATAATTTAGATTCTTTCTAACACTCCTAAGTGATTTATAGATATATTTGTGAATTTTAAGGTTGAATTAATCTATGATTTTATGAAATAAATTTTGAATCTCTTATATTTAAAAAATGTAAAGGAGAAAAAATATGGGTTGAGAGTTGAGATCATTATGTAGTTGTTAAGCTCTTAGTCAATTGCTTTTCATTTAACTACTCACAATTCTTTAAATTTATTCAATACTTACTTTCTATATAAAAACATTGATGGGAAGGTTTTAATGGGGAAATAATGTTCATCCACATTCAATCATGTCCTATGAGACAATTATGATTATTATGAACAACATTCATTATGCACAATATATCAATAACTAGTGGTACAGGGATAAATCATTCACCAACCCTAAATAATTAGTGGTATAGGGATAAATCATTCACCAACCCTAACTCCTTGAGCTCCTAAGGTTTATGTTATATTGGTTGGTTTAAAATGTCTGTAATAGGGGTCATAATTAGTAGAGGGTATTTACAAATATTTAACAATGATGATTATGATAATGTGGGTGATATGTAAACAATCATAATAGCTTCACAAAATTTACTCAAGTAAAGAAATTTATAGGAAAATAAAATTTTAGTCATTTTAGCTCTCCTTTTGGCCTTGAATGTATATTTTTTTTCCAAATTTTCACATTTAATTATACCATTAAAGTGGTATGCATAATTTTTGTGGTCATGGTGGTTTTTTTTTCGATATCTATTTTTTTACATTTACTTTTATTTTTTTGGGGTATATACATTTTTTATTTAATTTATATATTTTTTTATTTTGAAAGAAAATCTTGTTAGATATGATGATAGTTGTGATTCTAAATAAGAATATTTTGAAAATATAAAATATTCCCTGCTTCAAATTTATGAATTATTTAAATTAAGAAAAGTGTCTCCCAAAAAAAATTATGGTTGAATGTTATATTTTCACTTATCGGTCCAAAAAAAATTCCTTCAACATATGTCCATGTTTCAACCTTCATGTTTCCTTTTAACAAGAATCACTTTTCCCCTAGTTTCATAAATTTTTCATACAAATATCAAAGTTACAACCATGAAATAATATTTTTGTCCTTTCCATTTTAATCATTTTTCAATCTATTTCACTTCCCATAAGTGTGTATTGTGAAAATAACTAGAGGCAACTGCAAGCAATTGACCATTTTCACATAAATTTTACAGTCCACTAGACAAATTAAATAAATAAATGGAGAGAGCTTATATTCATTTTTTTAATGGACTTCAATTTTAATGGTGTAATATTAGTTTTATATTTTTAAAACATGGTCATAAGCTTTTTTTATATTTAATTCAAATGTGAGGTTTTATACCATTTATTAAATTATATTTTCCTCATAAATTGAAATGTCATAAAGTTTGTAATGAAAAAGATGCATTTGATTTAAGATTGTAAATGGAAATATTTTAAACAAAAATTAGAGATTTAAAAAACATTCAAATATGTAAATCCCACATCACAAACACAATTCTTGATGCAATATGCAAAAATAAACAAAAAAAAAAACAAATTTGGAGCCCTTTTCCTCACCATTTTTAGTGTTAGTCATGACATGACACACTTTGCATCAATACTGATGCACTTTACATAAAAAAAAATATGATACAAACCTATGTCAAGGATCACCAAAAAAAATTAAAGCATAAATTTTATAAATTCATGAAAATATTCCAGTGATATGTTTTCATATTTTATCCATATGAGAATGGATGTTTTTTCCATGATATTTTTATCTTTCATAATGGAAATCAACACTCTCACATAGATTTCAAGGATTACATATGTTTATTATAGTTTACAGGAGTTAGACACTAAGACAAGGTAACCTCTCTTTCCTTTTGACTTTTAGATCACTATTATTCATATATTGACTTGAATAAATCTTAGAGGTTTCATCCAAACCATACTTTATGATCCCTCCTAGGTAACTTATTTTTTAATTTGATGTGTACAAATGCACACACATAAAATTTGGGCATTATGTATACACCTAATATTTGTTCAAAGGTAGTTATAGATGTAAATTTTCATTGGTTAAGGGTACTTGTATGTTTATTTATTATGAAATCATATAAGGCTATTATTATATCATTCTTTGATTATTTGGGGCCCCATTTGATTCTATTTCCTCTTATTTTCCTTCTCTTTCCTATTTTCTCTATATTCCACATGTTTTTGGTTTTTTATTTAGTTTGACCATGACCTTATAACTACACTCTTGGTCCCCTTTGATTTTGGGTCCCTATACCATTCCCTTTGTTTTCCCTAGATTATGTGATTCTTTTCATTAGCTTTCCTACCCTTTTTTGTGTTAGTTTACAACCACTAGGGTTCTAATTTGATTTTGAAAAGTATAAATATACACATGTTCATTATTACATGTATGAAAATTGCATGCCAGTAGGGTTATAATTTTAATTTTAAGAGTATAAGTATACACATATTCATATTTACATGTAGGAAAATTATAAATAAATAAGAAATTGAATTAAAGATCTCTAAGGAAATGTCAAAAGTGATAAGCATAAGATTTCCATTTGACGTGAAAAGCAAATTTTCATTTGTAATCTTCATATTACATCATAATTTATCATGTAGTAAGATTTTATATAAGGATAAGGACTTACATTATCATAATTTCACATTGAACTACATTGAGTTTAGTCTTCAAAATTTTCCACATACAATTCCTTTAATTAATACACCATTTTTTAAGGTTTTGTAAAGGTTTTTGACCTAATTAGAGTTTCAAGGAAGGAAAAAACATTATGATATCAATAGTGAATCCTAAAAATATAAGAAAGGCTCTGAAATCCAAGGAGAATAATATTAGAGTTATAAAATTCAATTTAGGAAATTCCATGATTACCAAGAATAAAAGTTTATATCTAAAATACACCCTTGGCATGACCATGAACATAGTAGTACAATACTTGTTAATTTTTGGAATTTATGAGTCCAAAAAATGGTCTTTAGGTTTTGTTTCCCTTGGTTCTCAAGGATATTTCAAAATAATTTTATCCTTTGACATTCTATGAATTTACAAAAAAAACTATATTATTTTCATTAGCTTATATTTACAAATTTAAACTATTATGTAATATTCATTATTGAAATTAGGTCTTATTTTTATTAGTTTATTATTGTAATACATATATATTTAAATTAAAACATTGTTTATGTATGCACTAATTTATGATCACCCTATTAATTACACTAATTCATGTTGATTTGGCCTAAATCCTATATTTCCTAGCTAAAATAACTAATATGCTATTACCCATACCCCAATCCTATATCCCACATAACCTTTATCCCATCCTAAAACCAATTAATCACCTAATTAAAGATCTAAAATATCCTATTACCTACTAACCTAACCCTTAAACCCACTAGCCAATTTTAAATTCAAAAATATTCCAACTACCCACCCACCACCCTAAACTAGCCTTCACTAAATACCTAAACACTATGGGTAGATTTATATAATTAAAGGATTTTATAAATCTTCCCCAACTTATCCCCTTCCTCTAGAATTTTCCTATCCTAGATATTTCCATGGAATTAAAAATTCCATGAAATTTTCCTAACCATAGACCTAAATGGCACATATTTTAATTTAGACCATAGATCTTCCTCCCATTTACATGTAAAACCTCCCCCCCCCCCACTCTCAAACCATCTATTAAGCTCATACCAAAACCATTCCAAAATTATTCTAGAAATCCTATATCAAATGTATAATCAATCATCAAAGCATCCATTATCATAATCCAACATCAAGCTATTATGGAGTCAATCTGAGTCTAATTACATGTATTTGAATCCTGGAATGGAGGCATGAGAAGGTAAAGAGAATGGTAAGAATGTTATACTAGTTTTGATTTATCTTCTCTATCCTTTCCTATTGGTTCCATCAAGTTTTGAGTTTTATTATAATTTTGATAATATATTCTTGAGATTGAAATTTAGTGCACATTTTGGTGACCACGATGGGACCAACTGCTCCCATTTAATAAATTTTTTATTGTTAAAAATTTTCAACATTTCTTGATATAGTTAGACTTGAAATCTAGAAGAAATAACATGAAGGGGCTAACTACTCCCATTTAATCAACTTTTGCTTGTTAATGTTGTTTCTACTAGCTTACTGGTCTAACTGGATCAAGGAATCTTGAAAATTTTCAAATTTTGTGTACCCAGGTTATAGTCATAGGTTTGCTCTAATAGTCATGGGATTGTCAATCCCAGTCATGATATTTCAAACTGCTAATGGTTTTTGTGTTGTAGGTTTATTTTCAACAATCCCATAATTATCCCAGTAGTGATAGTGTCCTACTAGTTATGGTATTGTCAATCCCAATTGTGATATTGTAAATTGCTACTGGTTTATCTTGTAGGTATATTTTTGAGAATCCCACCACTTACCCAGTCATGATATTGCCCTGGTAATCATGGGGTTGTCATTTTTAGTAGTGATATTGTTAAATCTACTAGTTGGGTCCATAATATATCATGTATCTACTATCCCTTTTCACCTATAGGTTGTTTATCTATACTAGTTGATTCTAAATGCAAGACATAAAGTGGAATAATCTAAAGTCTAGGTAGCCATCTTACTTCAAAAAAACCATGATTCTCCAACTCATGATATTACCCTGATAATTGTAGGATTGTAATTTTCAGTAGCAAGATTATCATTTTTAGTTAGATTTATAAACTTGTAAAACACTATCATTATCTCCTTTACATTATACTTCATAGTGATTTTAGAATATATTTGAGAGGTTCCAAGGATATATAAATTGAAAATATTTAGGAAATTTGATCTTTTTCAAAACATAAAAAAATTCTTATATAAAATATTTGACCTCTCATTGATTAAAGATAGGTGATGAAAAATGATTTTTTCTATCTTACAAGACTTATAAAAATCATAAGAGAAATAAGGTTTCCTAAAACCCATCATACACACTAGATGAACCTCATTCGATAATATCATTACTGCTTCAGACGTGGGTTTGCCCTATGAATAACAACCTTATAACTCTTAGTAGTGAGATTGTTGTATAGAATAGTTAGGAATAGTTATATATTTTTATATTATTTTCATCATAAATAATTATATTAAAAATTTAATACCTATAAATATTTTAATAGTCTTTTTGCCTAAGTCATATATATAAACTATTTTTCTTAAACACTACAATATCACTACTTGATTTTTTGCTACTAGTCATAGGTTTGTCAATCTGAGTCATCATTTTGTGGTTCAAGACAAAAGTACAACTATAATTCCATATCTAATAGTGGTATTGTCATTTTTTGTAGTAGGATTATTAGACAGTCATAGTTTTGTGGTTAACTATCATGATTAGCTAACATCTACAATCTTGCAACTCTCCCAGTCATAGTTTTATCCTGTAAGTCATGATTTTATAGTGTACAATTATGATTTTTTATCCATTTTTGTGTTAAATTTGGTCCTTTTTAAGATAATTTTTTTTGAGTTAATTTTTGTGAATTTTGAGTCACTTCAAGCCTCTCATAAATCCCAAATTATGTTTAGTAGTGAGGGGATCTGCCCCTCGACCCTACCCTATACTATGATAGGGAACACACTAGGGGAACTATTTTCAAACCACACAAGGGGATCTATCCCTTGATCCTAAAAGGGGCATTGGCCCTTCACCCCACAAGGGGGATTGCCCTTTGACCTTGTTGGGGGATGCCACCCCCAGACCCCCGTGTCATGTCCCACTCACCTGAAAGAAGTTATAAATCCAAACCATTATTTTTTATGGTGTTTTATTATGTCATATTTGACCAATATCTTGTTTATTATAAGTGTTATTATGCCAACATCATCTTTTAGGTCATACTTTGGGTCTAACATTTTTGTTTTGTAGGTTACCTCTCTTGAGTACCATATCCAAATACTAACTCGTGTGCTTGCAAGATGCTAGTCAAAGACCCCATTGTGGTAATTTTTCATATCATTTTTTTATTATTTGTATCATTTTTAATCATCTTGTTTTGTGTATATATTTATTTTATATACTTGTGTGTGTTAATTTGTAAATAATTTATTGTATCATGCTCATCGCACATAGGTAATTAGTTGGTTAATTAATCATATCATGTGTTTTCATGTTTTTGAAGCCCTCCCTTAGGATATCAAATGATGTGTAATTGACACCCATGCACAAGATTGGTATATAGGGGTTAGTGTTGTGGATTTCATCACCAAACACTAAGTAAACTCCATGTTTTGAAGGAGTATAATAATTAGGGATAATTGTCATTAGGCTAAGTGATTAACCCCATACAAGTCATCTGTGAAGGGGAAAATTTAACTCTCTAAACCATGTATTATATAGCACCCTATATATACTTATGCCCCGACATACCTTTGTGTATATCGAGTATGCCCCTAGAGAACCCATTTAGCCTAGTATATGACCTTTCACCCATAACAGTTGTTCCACTATTGGCATTTGTAATAACACCAAAGTGACCATCAAGTGCAAGTAAGTTCAAGAGGTTTCAGTTGATTCCATAATGGGTCACCAACCTAAAACCTCACTTGTGTAGCCATTAGATGGTTTGGGCATCACATTACACTCCCATATAGTTTACTAATTAAGGTTGTACTTATGTATGATTGTTTGTGTGTTGTGATGAGACCCATTTTATTTGATAACCAAGTCGTCCACACCCATAAATTTTGTAAATACCTTAGAAACCTATAGGATAACTTCAATCATCCCATCATCATTTGTTCATCTCATTCCTTCATCTCATTATCATCTCCTCTTAACTATCCATATCATATCTTCACTTCCTAGCATTTAACTTAGTCCACATCCTTTCCATTTATTATCACATTCCACATTCATCTTAATATAATCCTCCTTCCTAAATAATTTGTATATTTTGACCATCATATACCCCCCCCCATAATCACACTATATCATTCCATCATTCTACACTTAGTTAATAGTGCCTCTTGTGTCTATACACATCCCATAAAACTTAGCATCTAGTACCTTTTATCACATCCCTTTTAACCATGACACTTCCCCATATCCTTCTATCCATATCATTTTCACTTTCTTATCCTACCCACACCTCATCTGATCCATCTCACTTAGCACCATCATCTTCTCATATCCTTACTTGTGTATTTTAATTAAATCCTTATCATACTTCCATCCATCCTATAAGAATTATCTCATCTATATCCATTCTATAGTATTTAATATCCACTTCCATTTCATATCCTTGTATATTTGACCACATCTTATTCACTCCATAACACATTCCTTCCCCATTTTCCTTATATTGGCCATCCTATTTATGTCTCATAGAATCCCACATATAATGTTTATCCACTTTATATCCATTATATTCTTCACTTATTTCCTTTACATTTTCATCTCATATATATATCCACCTCGTTATTCAGACACATCATATTGCACTTAGTATTTACCTCCTTCCATAGCCTCATATAATTATCATATTTCTTATTTTTGTAGAATAGTTTAAAACATCCCCCTTTACATCATATCTGCCTTCCATCACATCTTTTTGTAATTATTTTATCCCTAAAATCCATAGTTTACACTAATCATCCACTTATCGACCCACTTTATACTTATATCATCTCATCCCCTAACTTTTTTTATCCTCATATTCCATTTATCACATCTATTATCCATTAATCTACCCATTGTATCCTTATATCATCATATTTCATTATAATTCATTTATCTACATAGTCCATTTCTCACATCTATTATTCATCCCTCCATTCATATTATCCTTATATCATCCTATATTCACACAATCCATTATTTACATTTATTATATCCATATAGGTCCATCATTCACATATATCATTCATTTTTTATACACATAATCCATATTTCATAATAATCATCCATTCATCCACCTATCTTATCCTCATATTGACTCATCCCCTTGTATATATATCATCTTTTTGTACATCTTTTTACATATCCCATACTATCTTGTCTTCATCCCATCCTAGTCATACCCCATCATCTTGTACATCCTTACCTAATCATAATATTGTATATCTTTTGCCATACTTTTCCTTGTATATCATTATCATCATCGCTTCTCCTATCTTACATTAGTCATAGCTTGTCATAAGACCACCTCATCCATAATCAATCACACCTCACTTTAACCTTACCTTATCCATCAATCACACCATAGTATTGATCATTCCCATATCATTTTATTGACACCACACCCTTAATTATATAATCATAACCCATCACCTATCCTAATCCCATATTATATCACCATCCACATTCTATCCTAAGTCTACCTCATCCATAGTCCTAATCATCCCCATACCATCTTGTCTCATCATCCCATCACCATATATATTCTTATTTTACCTTCTTATTCATAACTCATTCTCTTGTACATCCTTTTAATAACATATTATCACTATAACCATACATCATTAGTCATCCCCTAATCACATCCTAATCATACCTCATCATCCCCATCTTATCTTAAATCCATACTCGATCACTTGTCTTGTTCTTGCCTTCATCACCCATCTAGTCAACACCTCATTCTTGTCCTAGTTAGCTTATAATTCACATATAGGTCTAAATAATTCACATTTCATTACACCTTTATCATTTCATCATCATACTTATCCTTATTCCATTATCCTAATCACCCTCATCGCTTAGGCACCTACCCCATATTATCTTGAGCAAAATTAGTCTATGGTATTGAGCTAATCCTATCATTCTATCATTATATCCTCTTATCATCCTATCATCTTATCACCATCCTATCATCCTAATCCACTCAGTCAAATCTCATATCCTAATCAATAGCTTGTTAATGTCTTGTCACTTTGTTAGTCTCAATCTAGAAAACCTATCAATCTAATCTAGTCCAATCATCTTGCCTTATTCATAACTAGAACCCATCATATCATCCTCTTTCTAGTTTTAATCTAGGCATCCATCATATCCCAAATAATTATTCTATTTTGATAAATATATATTGTTAATAATTTGTTAGCACTTATTGCACTATCGATCTATAATTTGATCATAGTCCTTAATCCATTAGTCTATCTCATCTCCATCATTACCTATCATACTATTTCAGTATTTTCAATCTATTTTTATTCAAGAACCTTATCCAATCCTTATCCTACATACATCATCCATCATCTATCAACCATCACCATGGAACTAGACCCCACTTTCATTGACCAATACATACATGCCCATAAGGATGAGATCCTCTTGAAGCTTATTATGATGGGTGTACTACTCCCCAAAGGTGTTGACACTCTTCAACTCATTTCACCTCCCATCCAAGCCCCTTCTCATACCAATCCTCCATCTGTTAATGATAGACCACCAACTTCCAATTCCCATACTAGTAAAGGGAATCCAATCTTGGCCAACTCAAATCCATCAACCTAGTTATATCCAAAACCATTTGATCATAAGTTTAATAATTTCACATCAAAGTCACAACATGAAGTGGGTCCTTATACTCCCCTTCCCATATCATTGGAATCCATTTTCAAATAAATTATCACCGCTAACATGATGGCCTATCCACTTATTTGACATATTGATCTCACTAAGCCAAATCCCTCTTGGTATAAAGATAACCAATATTATTCATATCACCAAACCTAGGGGACATACTATTAATCGATGTTGACCTTTCCAAGATTTTTTCTAGGACCTCATTGATCATCTTGATATAGTAATTGATGATGAACCATATGCATCCACATCCTTGGGTGGAAAAAAGAGAAATGCCTAGATTCCTTTCCCAATCATGATCAAGATCCTCCCCTTCCAAGCCAAGGTCAAGACACCACTCCCATCTCCATTAAATCCTTTATAAAATCTAAGCCCATTCCCTATGAGCCTAGTCTACCCATCTCTCATGAATCCTTCCATGAACCTCTTTTTAAATCCATCCTTCATCTCTCATATCCCTCTCACCCATCACATCAAATACCCCATATCGAGGGTTCAATCATGGATAATGTATCTCCTATTAGCAACATTACATATTGCACATCGAAGTCAGCATCAGATTTAGCACGGGACTTATCCTTTGTGGGATCATGTTCAAAACCTATATCCAAATCATATTCCTGATTAGAAACATCATATCTCATTTATGCAAATAATGTCTATATTTTAGAGGATACATATAATTCGTATACCTCTAATTTATTACTAGGCATATATTTTGATTCCATTCTAGATGATGACATTAAAATGAGTTCTTTAAATCTATATCTATCAAATATTATCAGAGCGAGTCTAATCCTCCTTTGGATGCATCTACTATATCTATTCTTAGTGATCCTTTTGTTGATATTGAGGAGATTTTGTTCGATGTTGAAACTAGGTCTCTTAGGAACTGCAATGAAGACTATGTTTCCCCATGACTACTCATTGAACTCATCATTCCCTCACCACCATCTTCATCCATCATTGACCCTTTTATCCTCATCAACAATAATTTAATCACTTTCTACCATAATGATTAACATTAGAATGCATCATTGGACCTTTCCTTGAGTAATATAATATGTGCTACAAATCCAAAGGTCCAAGATAATATTTCAAAACTCATAAATCATAACCAAGTAATATTTGATCCCCTTATTCAAAATCAAGAAGAATAAAATCATCAACCTTATCAAAAAAATATCTATCCCTAATGAATCCCATAAATTGGAACTAGGGACACATCAAAGTCAAAATAAAATATCAATATCCCTTGGTGAAGTCCCAAATTAGGCACCAAGGGGAAATCAAAGTTAAATCTAAGAAAAAGTGCAAAATCATATGGATAATAATCAGTCAAATAATTAGATCAAAGATGAGCCACAAATTCAAATTTTCTTAGATCTCCTATAGTCTTTTATCACATGGAACCAATCAAATGAAACATGTCCCACATCTCTAAAAATGTATGCAAATGCTAGTCCTAATCCTCCATCACCCATCACTCATTTTAGTCCTATTCCTCCATCACCCATTGCACCATCATATCTCAATCCTATCATCCATTCAAGTCCCATACATAAAAATTAAGATATAATTTAATCCATACCCCACATCATTAACCCAAGTAAGATTGTCTCTCTTAGAGGTAACAATGATACCTAGTCTAGATATCTAGAGGGGTCATCATCAAGAATCACTAAAGGCAACCATGACATCTAGGCATCTAACATCCATCATAAAATAGGTGTTGGCTTAAAAATACATCAAATTTACATGACTTATATCTAAAACATCATCTAATAGATTGAGATTCCCAAAAAAAATCCAAAGGTCAAAAAAATATCATTCATCTAATGGTGAAAACTAGTTGTTTGGCACCTTGGGTAAGTACTATGATGAAAACTAGTTTTCAGCATCATGGTAAAATAATATATTATTTTCATTGTTCCTCAAAACTTGGGGGAAAATTCATCCATTTAATATCCTCTCCATCCTTCCCACTTGTCACATCCCTTGTCTACCTTGTCTATATCACCCATCATCTTATCCTTTGATCCATTGTTCCTATCCATCATCTACCATCATACCATGCATCTTGTCTCCTCTTCCTTCATGTCTTAAACTTCATGACAAAGAAAAAGGTGTCTTGATAATTTTACCTACACCATATTAGTATATCCTCTAATGAACACTTGGGTAAATAACCATTTGGTTCCTTGATGATGTGGTCATTGGCTATTCCTAATTCATTCATCCTTGGTCCTTATCATTGTCATCTTTTGTCATCCCATCCATTATCCCTCCATCCTTTTCTTATTTAATAGGCTTAGTATTCCCTTTTCTAGTAACCCCAATTATATAGTGTATATATATATATATATATAATCCCTATAAGATTTGAAAAATGACAAAAACTGTAAAAATCATAAAATTTGAAAAAGCCAAAAAAGAGTCCATGGTGTCTTGTCTTATCCCCAATCTCTTAGTCACATCAATCTCCATCCATATCCTGCCTTCCTATCCATCCCATCTTTGGATACCACATTTAGTATTGAAACCCAATCTAAGTGGTCACCCATCATTTAATCATCCTATTGGCCAACTTTTATCAACATACATCACCTTGTCAAAGACTTTAATATGGCACCCATCAATTCCTATCAAGGCCTTTTCATAACTGGTACCCATCCAAATACCCTTTGCCAGTATGAAAGGTACTTGATCCCATAAATTATTATCAAGGAATTTTCATATTTGGCACCCATACAACTACCCTTTGCCAATATGAAAGGTATTCGATGTCATCACTATCCTTATCATTGCATCTTCATGTCTGGCACCCATCTAGTCACTTTTTATAGCATGAAAGGTATTTAATTACATCATCATTTCCTAGTCTCATTGCTACATTGGATCCTTATAGGGCCTTATCTATTTTTAATCCATGGTCATCACTTATTTAATCACCTTCTTTGGCCACTTTTTAATTTGATTTAAATACCAAGTCAATATTCAAAGACCTTATCACATCATCCATCCTTATATGTTAAACTAAGGGCAACACCTCAGCTTCATTCTAATCATCATCATCTTATCCAAATAGAAGTCTATCCTCTATCCCCATCACATCATGGTTATCCTAATCTGACCCATCATCTAATCACCCATCCTATCATTAAATAAGACATTATGACACTGCATGTAGATACTTGTGTGTGTGTGTGTGTTACTTGTTTTTTTTGTTTATCTTGTTTTCATGTTATATGCATATCTTGTTTGTCTCATGTTTTTTCTGTCTCTTTTTATCTATTGGGAAATGAATGAGGATGCTATGAAGACACTAAAAGTGCCCTCGAGCATGTAGAATTCATAATTTTCCCATACACTTTGGTAGTATGTCATCTTGGTTGTATCTATATCATGGGGCATCTTATCAAGTGCTATATTTTATTTGAGTCATTAGATTATCATGAGAATTATGAAATTGTGATGGCTTGATCAAACCTACCATCATCATTCCTCTAATCATCTCATCATCCTTAATCTAATCCTCTTGACTCATCCAACTAACATCCCATATTTTATCTTTATCATCTTCATCTTATCAATTATATCCTTCAATTACTAATAATTATAACCATCCTCATAATCATCACTTTATAATCAGTAATCATCATCATTATCATCATCTCCCAATCAAAAATACATTAGTTTAAGGTCTTTTCATACTATGTAGGCAACACTTGGTCATGTTTAAATGTCTAAGGATAACTCAGCCATTATCTCTAACATCTATCCTCATCCCAAATTCTGTTGGTCACTAAATCATATTGATTATTTTCTATCATTACCTACATCATCATGATTGATTTAGATTTGAGCTACACCCATCCTTAACATTAATCCTATCATCAGTCTTATCTTGGCCAATAACTCTCCCTTACATGTGTCCTTACTTGGGATACATCTAAATCTTGTGACCTTTTAATCCTATCATCATCTTATCATGGTTCATTCCCACTTGGGATGTGTTGATAATATTCACACCCATCATCTCTATTCCATATACATGTGTCCTTGCCAGGGGCATCATTATCAATTTGTAGCTCATTTCTCAATGTTGACCTCATCTTCTTCATCTTCTATCCCACATCTATCATCCCATCCCCTCATCTATCCATCTCATCCCACCCATAATTTCTTATTTTGAGTGGCCATCCATCTCATTCTTCCTCACATGTCCCCTTAAGGGGGAATCATATCCATCCACTAGCATTCATCTATAACATAGTTTTTATTTGAAGACCATTACTCCTTCCACTTCACTCCATTTGCAATGCCCTTTCAAAGAGGGGAAAAATGTATGCACTAATTTATGCTCGCCCCATTAATTACACTAATTCCCACTAATTTAGCCTAAATCCCATATTTCCTAGCTAAAATAACTATTATCCTATTACCCATACCCCATTCCTATATCCCACATAACCTTTATCCCATCCTAAAACCAATTAATCACCTCATTAAACCTCTAAAAAATCCTATTACCTACTAACCTACCCCTTAAACCCACTATCCAATTTTAAATTCAAAAATATTCTAACTACCCACCCACCACCCTACACTATCCTTCCCTAAATCCTTACACCCTATGGGGAGATTTTTAGAATTGGAGGATTCTATAAATCTTCTCCAACTTATCCCCTTCCTCTAGAATTTTCCTAATCTAGATATTTCCATGGAATTAAAAATTCCATGGAAATTTCCTAACCATAGATATAAATGGCCTAAATTTGAATTTGGACCATAGATATTCCTCCCATTTGCCTATAAAACTCTTTCCACCCACTCTCAAACCATATATTGAGCTCATACCAAAACCATGTCAAAATGATTCTAGAAATCCTATATCAAATCTATAAGCAATTATCAAAGCATCCATTATTATAATCCAACATCAAGCCATCATGGAGTCAATCTAAGTCTAATCACATGCATTTGAATCCTAGAATGGAGGCATGAGAAGGTAAAAATCATGGTAAGAATGTTATACTAGTTCTAATTTATCTTCTCTATCCTTTCCTATTGGTGCCATCAAGTTTTGAATTTTATTATCATTTTGATAATATTTTCTTGAGCTTGAAATTTGGTGCACAATTCATGATTAAGAGTAGTGACTATTGATGTAAAACAACTTTACCATATAGAAACATGTACACATACTATGTAAAAATGATTTTCATCATCATATAAAGATGTAAACATAATATTCACTCATGGCCACTTTTTTAGACATTATATCATATGATAGAATGGTGTCATGAAGAAGTGAGAGAAATGTATATATGTAGAAACCTAAATTTGGCACATTACCCTTATCCTTAGTGTATTTTCCCTCATTTATCATATTTGATTTAATTTTACTCTATTACTTATTTTAAGACTTTTTCATACCCAATTTGAGATTTGTATCAGTCCTTTTGTCTCATAAAATGTATAACACTCATTAAAACCTACCCATTAGCTAAATATCATACATCTCCATGTTTTGTCTTGAGATATGAGCCATATTTATCCCTAGTCAAACTTATAAGCCATACAAGTTTGCCCTGGGTAAACATGTTTTTAACCTTTTGTTTGATGATATTGGATCTTTTATGGTTCCTTATTCTATTTTTCATCCATCATGTGTCTTAATACTTGGATATTATCATTATTATAGTTGGCCTATAAGTGTGGATTATCCTAGGACATCTTAGTTATACAAATTCATATAAATTCATTTCATAATCACAAAAATAAGAAATAAATAGAATCTACTTAGGAGAATATCCTTTATAAGAGACTAGTCAAGCCCTAAGCTTCATCATTTCTCTTACTTCAAGTTGACCTTAAAATATTAATGTCTTGCACACATATGATGGAGTTTTTCATATTGGTCTCCCATCACTTTCTTGTACCAAAGAAAGGGTTAAATTTTTATGTAGCCACATAATCACTTTTAGGAAAGAATAGGTTCAAAAACCCTTGCTCAATATATTACATTTACAGATACTCAAAAATATGTTGAGGTATGATTATGGTATGTGGGATACATAGTTTAAAATCCAAACTTGGTAGTTCCCTAACTCCATAACCCTTTATTTTTTATGAGTGAAGAATTAGGTCAATAAAGAGACAATAAAATAAGAGATTATGACTAGTGAAATAGGAATGCAAGCACACATGATATATCTAAATTAGACAATGAAGTAGTAATAGGAATAAGAATCCATAAAACTTATGAAAGTTAGATTCGGTGGACGTAGAGAGACTCAGTGCACATATATACCCAAGTCAAAATCAAATCAAGCAAAGAGTCTATATCAGAGACTCAAATTATATACATAGATATTATAAAATCTAAATAATAATATTCATATTAGAATAATTTATTTAATATGTCACACTAGCATAATAATTAGTGTGTTAATGTTGTAGGTGAGTCATAACAACTCACATGGGCATAGCGTTATAAAAAATTATAGGTATTTTTAAATAATAATGGCTCTTTATTTATAGGATATCTCTTGAATATATATAATCATATTTTAATGAATAGTATTAATAGATAATATTTTTTAATCATAAAATTTTACCTATCATTTTTATCAAATCAAGGAAGATATATGGATTTTAAAGGTTGATTTCAGAGTAACTTAACTATGTTATGTCCTTGATTGATTGAATTATTCCATATTAGATTTTGATTATATTTTTGTAGTATAAATTTTTGATAGTTATAACTAGACAAATAGAGGAGAATAATTTCATAATGGCATGGGATCGTAGCTTGAAATTACATAGAGAGATGATGCAACCCATATTCCAAAAATGCCATAGTGGGATGTCTCTATGAAAAGAGACATGATTATTTAAAAATATGTTTTAGATAACACAAGGAATAATTTTAGATCCATTTATAGTAATCCTCCATTGTCTCTTATTTTTTACATATGTTTCATTTATTATTATTTTTTCCATACTTGCATGTACCAATAATCACAAACTCTAAGTCAAAATTCCATATTTTGGATGATTTCCAAATCCACCACCTATAATAGTTCCATAGTGTGTATTTTATTTTAAACATTTTGTTTATAGTTTTAGTGGTTTATTAAAATAAATAATATTGTTGTTTTTCTTTTAGATTAAATGAGTAAAGTATTAGTTTTTTTATTAGTATCTATTTTATTTCATCATAGGTTGTTTATGAAATTTTACAAATAAAATTTTGTTGTCTTTCATATTATTATTTAGAGTTTTTATGATTTTTGTCTACAAATACAATAGTTTGGTGTTTTTAATAAAGTTTATAGTTTTTTTAATCATCATTAAAACAAGATTCCTCATTTGTGAAAAAGCACATTATTTGGAAAACTTGATGTCCCATCAAATATGTCAATTTTGTGAGGGTGGAGTTATTATAAAAAATGACATGCATTTGAACTTCAAGATAAAATAATTATATACCAAATTGAGTAATATCTATAATGATAGTTAGTATAGTGTTTTTCATTTATGTTATCCATGATTAGGTGGAAATGATCAATGATAAAGATTACAATTGAAAAAATGTAGTTAGAATCCTCACACTCACTATAAATAAATGTATACATCCCCTATTATTAAATTATATTAGAGAAGGTATATACCACATGTATTGTGGGAAATATGTGTTCTTGATAAATATTTTAGGAGGGCCATTCCCACTACTTTTTATTGGTTTGTTTGGTGTGTTCCCATGAATTGGTTTATGTTTCCCTATTCATGGAAGATGTGTTCCCACAATCAGTGTGTGTATCAAAAATATGTTTAGTTCAATTCTTGCATGTTATTTTCAATCCATGTTTATAATAATGGGTAAATTTTGGAATAATTTATTTAATACATCACATTTACATTATAATTAGTGTGATAGTGTTGTGCATGAGTTATAAAAAATCATCTAAGAATAAATGTTATGAGAGATTATAGGGATTTTGTTGATAACCATGAATCCTTATTTATAGGAGATCTCTTCCCCATGTGTAGTCATATATTAATGAATAATATTCATAGAGTTTATTGTGTAATTTGAATACTATACCTATAAATTCCATGTTTAGATTTATATAGACAGTTAAGGTGTGACTATTACAACTCATTTATTCTTCTTTACATTACATTTATCATTGTTATGGTACACTTAATCTATGTTATTGATTTTGACACTAAATTAGATCTCATTTTTTACTTGGATATTATATATGTTTAGATATTCATTCATGTAATTAGTTTTCCTTAATTTTCATAAAATTAGAATTAACATAACATAAATTGTGAACAGTAAGATTTGATTTCATACAACCTAAGGTTTCTTAACACTTAATCATCCCAAGGTTTCATGGATGATTTCATATTATATTTTTAGAACTACATTCTTCCCTTATATTCTTGATCAAGTTGTATTTCCATTTTCTCTCAAGTACCTAAATTATTCACATGTTACTTGGGGTTTGACCATATTTTTTTGTATCTCACCATACATTTATCATTGATACTACCTATGATGTTAATCATTTTATGGTTGATATTGATGACAAAACTTAATCCCTTTCTGATAAAATGCTAATTGATATATTTTATGATAGTGATAATCCAATCTATGAATATCTTGACAATGAATAAGAAGTGGATATGTGTAGGGTAGCAACACCATATCATTTAAAAAACTTAAATGTACTAAACCCAAGAAGTATAGAGAAATGATTCCACAAATTTAATAAAACTTAGGAGAAGGTTAGAGGGTAAGCTTATTTAAATGAAAAACCATCATTGAATGCCTTTACTCCTTTTAAATAAATATTTGAGGCTAGTTCTCTTCCTACAACCAATATGCTTAAGCCTCCACCTAGAGAACCTACACATTATCTATTGGATACTTTTGTTAATGTGATTTTACCCAACAACCCACAGACTAGTGTGCATATAATGAATACATGTGTTATTTATCTTGGTTTTGTGTATAATAACAACATAAACTATGCTTCACATAATAATATCAATCATATAAAGGCACCTCTCATTATGTAAACCAATATTGATACCATTACCAACATTAACTCTAAATCTAGTGGTGTATATACCAATTAAATAATACAACATCAAATTAATGACATGAGATGGAAATTGTCACCAATATAATAAAAATATAAAAATTAAGCCATGTGGTGTCATTTTTAGACATAATACACCACCCTATGGCTTTGGCAATAATTTTTTTCCTTCTCCCCATCAATTCAAGTGCCTAGTTTTAAAAATTTCAATGGAAATAGGGATCCATTTTTTCACAATAAATATTTATTTGCGTCTTATATTGAGATTATGTTGGGTGTAACCAATAATAATTACTCATTGCTAAATTATTTCCTATAATTTTCATAGGATATGCCCTAGAATGGTTATATTCCTTACTTGACAGATACATGCATAGATTTTTTTATACTCCAAAACACCCCATTTTGAAAATTTAAAATAGGGACCTACTTACCTTATAATTTTTTTCAAGACAAAGTCTAAAGACATGCTATATTGAGAAGATAGCCTTAGTGTCCAAATATTGACATATTTCATAAATGCTAAGGATAACTTGTTAATTTTTTATTTCAGAGTATTATGTTATTTTATTAAAATTCAAAATTGAAACATTGTTATGAGCATTTTGAGTTTCTAACAAGACTAATTTTTTCAAGTTTTAGTCTATGTATGCTTGGTCGGTTTATCCTATGTCAGTTATTCCATGATCAAGTTTTTTTCCATTTCATATCTAGGATGTTTCTAAGCTGATCCAAATATGCCAAGTGTCATTATATGTATCATCTATGGCTTTGAATGATCAACCAATTATTAATACTTTTGAGTCTCTAGGATTATGACAAGTGTCACCATCCCACCCTTCCATAACTATTCAATACTTAAACATATTCTAAAATATTTTAGGCCTTTGAATCATAAGTATTTTTCCAAGTGTTATCATATCGCTAACCCTCATCCCAAAGAAAAAGTACACAACATAAAGTCATCTTAGAGAGTCAAGTAGTGAGATATTTTCAAGTGTCACTATCTCACTCATCCTAGATAGGGATATTTACATAGTTCACCAAGTTAAATGATCCTTTGAGTCACTGAGATTAATCCATGTTTCATGATCATAATAACTCATTAATGATGTTAGTAAATTATATTATATGGTCATTTAGGCAAGTAGAGTAGTGAGATCCATCTAAGAGGAATCATCTTGGGAACTTATGGTCTAACATAGAGAGGTACAAAGTTAGATTTCTAATATCCTCCAGATTGCCAAGATTACTCCATGTGTCATAATTCTTCTAATTTGTGAACTACATAGTTTACATAAATTATCTATTCACTTTGGGCAAGTGGAGATATGATATCCATCAACATGGCATAATCTTGAGAGCTCAATTTTGAAGAAGCAAAGTATAAAGGAACAAAACTTTGCACCTAGTGGAAAAATGATATGTTGACACATTTCATTACTAAGCAAATTAATATTAAAACATGAAAACAAATATAATAAAATGTGATAATAAGACATTTGTCATACCAAGATGATGAGACACCCAAAAGAAATAAAAAGATGACACATGGTAATTCAATCCACATAGGTTAACAGTGGAAAATGAAAATTTAAATAAGTAAAAGAGTAGATGTGGAATGGAGAAAAAGTTTGTATTACATTTAATCCACATGGATTGGAAACTAAATACATTCAATTTTCAAATCCAATTAATCTAAGAGATATATTTGGTTTATTAAAACTTGACTTCAATTCATTTTCTTCTAACTATTTTGTGAAAATTAAGAATTTGAGCCCCCAAGTGATTAAGAAACTTCAAGTTTTTCAAATAAAACATAGAGTATTTATATTTTTTCAATGGCTTCATCATCTCAAATTCCTCCTCCCTCTATTTATTTAATTTCATGCATGATTAAATACATGGATATATTATTCAATTAAATAACATTTCAAAACTATTTTAAACACTATTCAGTCATATGGGAAGATGTCGGTATTAAATCCATACGTAGAAGGGGATAAACCATCCATATTCATGAAATAATAAAAAATTGACATTTTGGATATCAAGGAAGTAGGTCTGCACAACATTATAATAAAACCCGAGGTAATGCCCTGCATTGACTTACTTCATGATTTGTTTATAAATGGGAAAAAATTTGGCAAGATATTACACTTTATGCTCAGTAATACCCCTAAGGCTTACATAGGTGGAAATGTATTCAAAATATATTATGGGTTCCTTATCCCAGAGATAACTTATGGCCAATCCATGATAAATTTATGGTTGTATATAAATACAATCCCTAGTAAATTATAGCAATGGGCTAACAATATAAATAATTTTTTAATTAAAGGTCCAATTTCCTCTCTTCCCATAATTTATTTTAGGCTAGGGATAAGAGTTACAATGGATATACTGAACTGATTATATGGTTTTTCCATCATTTCCTATGCTCATGAGATATGGGTCCTACTATTGGATATTATTTTGAGTTCAAAAAAAATCTTTTCCCTTAGATAAATCATCAATTTCAACTTAATACATCAAGTTGATAACCCAACCAACCTGCATAATGGAAATTTATACATGATGTCTTACATATTGGATGCTATAATTACTATAGTGTACACTTCCTATGGATAACCTTTGGAACCCTCCATAGAATATCCTAAGAATAGAGTGTGTGATGAATTTAACATCATTCACATATACATATTTAGAAAACAAACTCAAATGATCACATATACATTTTACCCTATGGTATATAGGGATATCTATGGGAAAAATATGCCTCGATTATTAGACCATATCAAGATAAGCATCAAGATAATGAGTGAATATTGATATTACCTTTAGTAAAACTAATTATAATTGAGGATACTACATCACCATTGTTATACTTTCCACACAATGTTCAATATAAGGTGGTTGAGTAAGATGTTGCACAATTGGATGATAGTGTATACGTATAATTCAAAGGTGCTAGACAAGCAGATTTGCATACAAATATTATTAGTATAGGTTAAATATAATATTAAAAAATGGATCACTTCAACTCTATCAACAAATCTAGAATGCATTATGTTTTGAAGAGGACAACATTCATATACTAGGATCTTAGGGGTGACGCCAAAAAACATCTCAAGAAATATGAGAGGAAAGTTAATATTTTCTATGGACACCAATGGTATAATCATGATTCCATTTTCATGAGTGTTGAATATGACATTGATGTTTTTATTAAAATGTACAAATTTAATATGTCCATGATAATGGCTCAAGTGATCCAATATGATCCCATTATATAGAAGAAGATGCAAATAAAATAAATAGGGAGTAATGGAATTTAACACTGGTTCATGGGTCTCCTCTCCAATTAAGGTTATAAATTAATATAAATAATATTTTTGAAGATGTGGGAGAATTTGGGGACATAAACCTGTAGACACCGAAATCATGTCTACTCCCTTGGTCATCCTCTCCCATACCTATTTAGCCCCTCTCGATCGTTTTCCCATGAACCTTGACCCTGGTAGCATGTAAGAATGGGCAGAAGGCTAAAATTAGCCTCTGTCCCCATTCTACAGCCACCGATGTCTGTCACTATTCGGCCAACATCGGCGGTTCTACCGGCATTAGTTACCCTTAAAACTGTGTCCCTTATCTATTTCCCAATCCATTATCCATTATCCATTTCCTAATTAGTTGTCCAATCTGTTATCGGACTTTCTTTCAAGATGTTCTCGGATCGGACCTCAGTCAGAACAATCAACAATCAATCTACAACAAAAATCTATCTCTCTCTCCTGGGCATAGGTACTCTGCTTCAGTCACCTTGCTAGAATTCTTCTACATCAAACATCTGCAACCAGTCTGCAACACACAATCAACAATCAATTTGCAACCATGTCTCCTACTCTCCCTTCAATAGGAAACAGGTAAGCAATTCTTCTGTGCTTTCATTTTGTTTTCTGGTTATTGCTTTTAAGTGATATCACCACCTAGATTTAGACTATCAGACCACAGACTAGACTTGACTTCCTCCCAGCAAGGCTGAAGAGGCCTTCCCATATCCAAACATATAGTCTGCCCAAACCTCCTACATAGACCATTAAACAAACTTAAACTCCTTTAAACCATTCTGCAGCCTTGAACCCAGTCCAAAACTCACCCAGACCTCATCCCCAGACTACTACCCTAACCAATGCCTATCCTTTCCCCCACTGATGTCGGCAGACTAACCGACGTCGATAGACTTGAAAAACCGATGTCAGTAGAATAATTGATGCCAGCGACTGTGACCAGGCTGATAGCAGCATTTAGGTAAGCATTTGCTTCCATTTCCTTTTCAGTCTTTTATCATTCTACCTTTTATTAGACATTATTTTTATCAATCAGTGGGTTGACATCCCTCAAGGAAGTCTTTGTACTTTTGGGATCAAGCTTTCACTTGGCAGCTCACCATCTCCTCATCTAACGCCTTCTTTTTAGTCTCTTTCTCCTACAGGTGTCATCCTCCACAACCAAAGAGGAGTTCCTTCTATCATCTAAATTTGGTGCGCACGACTTCATCCAGGTACATACAAGCCTTAGACCATTTCTCTTAGTTTCTCATTTCCTTCTTGAATGTGAAAGCAAAAATTGTATAAAAACATTCTGGCACACCCAGTGGGACCCTAGGGTCTTCCTTGGGTTCTTTTATTTCTATTCATATAGGTGCATTAGGTTTCTCCTTTTCACCTCTTTCTTCTATCTTCCAAAAGACATCATAAGCAGGATTAAAAATAACTCTTCTTTCTTTTATTGCATCATAGACTAGTCAAAAGTCATACTCTTTACCCCTTTCTCAACTTATTTTCATCCGAACTCACACTTCAATCTTGGGCTTAAAACACATTGCATTTCATTTCTGTTTGCTTGCATTTCTTAGTCCACATCTAGTAATTAATAACCACATCATGAATTAATCGTAGTCCACTTTATGTTACACAACCAAATCACTTACACAAATCAAACATCAAACTCACCTGAGACAAGGCCCGACTGGGATTTCATCACCCAGCGAATGCCTTACCCGTCCTGGCAATCCTACTTGGATTTCATCACCAAGGAGAAAGCCCACTCTATTCTCTAGTAGAGGATAATCTCTAGGGGAAGTATATTTTGGCTAAGTGAGACTAGCTCATCACTGGGCTTGTGAAGTGAGGGGAGCTTGCTCCTTAGCACCAGGCCATGTACAGAACCTAACCCAGACTCTTGAGCACCTAAAAAAACCTGAAACCATCTTTAGACTACCTCTTCTAAGACCCATTCTGATAGCCAACCTCCCAAATATCACTTTAAGGCATAAGCCACAGGATTCTAAAAGTTGATTCTTAGGATTTAACGCTTAGGGCCTGCCTATCTCCTTCTCTATTTTTTTGTTCTTATCTGCTTGTTTGAGCTAGTGAGGATGCTTTCTTCCTTTTTTTCCAAAAACTCTTCAAATTTTCTGAGTTTTTGGAAACCACAGTCACTGGCGTCAGTTTTACCACTGACCTCGGCAACCTTCCATTGTTGGCATCAGTTATCTAACTGACGTCGGCCATTTTTTCTCACCGACATCAGTTTTTCAACTGACGTCGGTCACTGTCACAGTCTTTTTTTTCAAAACAACAGCCTAAAACCCGACCCTTTTTCTACCAAAACCACATTCTGAGTTTCTAAAATTGAAAAACACATTTTATGAAACTTGACCCTTCTTGCCTTGAATGGTTTTGATACGTAGTCAAACCAAGGCTCTTCTTGACCACGTGAGGTATCAACCACTTCCGCCTTCCCTGTCCATAACTAGTCCTATAATGGAGTTCCACTCAGAGACTGAAAGAACTCCTACTCGACTGACCCTGACCTAGACTCCCATCATCCTTGAAGGGGACCAAGATTTTGAAAGATTCTTGGACCTCAATGTCAAAGCCCTCCAAAACTATCTCGCGAGAAACCAAATGCAGAACCTTTCAAGCATAGCGGCAATGACATCGACGTCATCCGCTACCCAACCCATCATGACTCAGCCTATTGTCTTGAATAGTCACTTGGCCATGGCCAATACGCAAAGTTTGGCCTCCCCATCTATTTTTGAACCTACCTCCATCGGGGTGCCATTACCCCCTCAACCTCACGCAATTCAACCAATTTCTACATCATACCAGAACTTGATTGTCTCGACCTCACCCACTCTTACACCTATACATGCGGGAGTGATAACCTATCCTTTTACTAGTGCCGCCACTCAACCACCTCTGGTGGTATCTAGTCAACTTGTGTCCTCCAACTTCATGGCACAAGCCCCTTTGACCACGACATCTATCCCTATGACGCACTACCCATATATTGTGCCTACACAAGTGCAACCAAGTACGTCATATGCCTCTTTGACCACCTTCTAGGTATCCTAAAACTTAGGGGGTGCCCCATCCACCAATCCATCAATAGATCTCATCAAAATGCTGATGGATAAAATGTCTAGTCTCGAGACCTCTATTTTTGGTTCACACAATGTCCTTTCCTATGACCAAATTTGCAACGAACCCATTCATCCCTCCATCCCTATCCAACCTTATCCCAACCAATGGGAGCTTCCTAGATTTACTCGCTTCCAGAGTAAGGAAGACCTGCAATAACATCTACGAGCATTCAGACATGCTTGTTATCTTATAGCCCATGATGATGCATTACTTTTACGCATGTTTCCCATGTCACTTTTTGGCCCCGCCCTTGACTGGTATAGCTCTCTTACCAGACATTCTATCTTTTCATTCACTCAACTCACCCAATTATTTCTCGACCATTTTTCTATCAATATCACCAAACAAGTCTCAATCACAGACCTCTACTCCATCAGGCAATTTGATGACGAATTGATGGCTGATTTTATCGCCCATTGGAGAGGCTTGATTAACCAGCTCTCCTTCTCCTTGCCTCAACCCGAGCTCATTGAGCTCTTTTCTCGATCATGTGCCAGGCACATCTCTTCTACCTTGCAGATTCAAACATTCCACACTTTTGACGAAGCTTTCACCATGGCCCAAAAGCCTGAACTCCGCGCCATTGAAGAAGACAAGGTCAAATTGCATAATACCAATGCAAAAGCCAATGACCCTTCTTCTTCCAGACCTTCTTCTTCCCATTCCAAGTCCAAAGGAGTGGCCAACATTGTGGTCATTATATCACCATCTTCGACAATAACCGACCAATCTCAACCTTCTACATCTCAAAGCATCACTAAACAATTCCACCAACGGTACATCCAGCATTCATACACTCCACTTGGAGAATCATAAGCTTCCATTTTGGAAAAACTCATCAATCAGGGGGTCCTCAATCTCCCTCCAATCTGACCACCTCAATTCTACCCTTCAAAATCCCTCCCTGCATGGTATAGGGAGGCCGACTTCTATCACTTTCACCGCATCCAAGGCCATGGCATCGACAATTGCTAAACCTTCAAAAACATCATTCAAGACATGATAGACAGGGGTGATCTTGTCTTGGACAACCCAAACGCCCCACCCAACCAAAACATTGACATTTTCAAACAACCTTTTCCTAACCATCCTCCTACTCAAAACAATGTCTAGACCATGACCAATGACCCTCAAGACCATAATATACGCACGGTCAACACTGTCTCTTCTCTGATCCCTAACCAACCTCTTTCACAGGTGGAAGACCCTTCTTCCCCTATTCCTCCTCCACAGGTAGAAGAATCCTAGTCCTCCATCCACTGCTCTTATATGGGGGGGTGCCTTGACCATAGCGATGCCATTAGCCCCACCTCCATCCTTCCTCCCACCAATGGAGGACCCTATCCTTCCTACTCCTCAACCACAAGTAGAGGGCACAATCATTCCTTCCCTCTGCCCTCTTGAGGAGACGCACTCTCCTATTTCTTCTCCACCAAGAGAAGACCCAGTCTCTTCACCCATTTTGACTGAGGAAGACCCAGTCACGGTTTTCTCTTGCTAGTTTGCCTGAGATTGTTACATCTCGCTCACCTCCATCCACATCCGAACTCAAACTCGTATCTAACCTCGCCTCACACAATGGTGGCCCTCAACCCAAACCAAAGAGAGCCACTAAACCACACCGGAGGACTCCTCCCCCACCTTCATCATTACCTTTAATTTTGGGCCCGCATCCGTCCACTTTAATAGGAGTGCTTCCTACTCCCATACTTCACAGAGGTAAGTCACCTCCATTACTCTCTCAACCCATTAGACATATATTTCCTCCAAAACATCCAACACCTATCACCACCAAAGTGCCATCTACACGTGTGGTTACACCACCCATGAAAATGATGGTACGACCAATGCCTCTTATGCCTCTCAAACCAAAGTCATCGACCCCCACTGCAACAAGACACACAGACCCATTAGCAGGTTTTTATGCCTTGCTGTTATGGCAATTATTGCAGTCTTCTCACATCAGTCTCTCACCTCTTAAACCATATCACTCCCTCAGACCAAAACCACCCTAGTTTGATGACACTCATATTTTTGCGTATCATCACACGCTTGGGCACGACACTAAGCATTGTTGTGCCCTCAAGGTTTTCATTCACCAATGATTGGAGAAAGACACCTTTCTTCTTGACCACACTATCAACAAACCTTCAACACCAGCCCACTCATCAACTCTCGGATCAAGACCATCTTGGTTCAACAACTCTAAATTTTGCCATTATCATCACACTCTGGGACATGACACTGAGCGTTGTTGCACTCTTAAAGCTGTCATTTGTCAACACTAGAAAAAGGATACCCTTCTCATCAAGGATCCTCTTGACCACCCCTTCAACAAATCATCAACACCGACCCATGCTTCTCAAATCTCATCACCTAAACCGAGATCTCCATGCCAGACTATGGTCCCTTTGCCGCCTTTGACCCCCTTATTTGACATTAACACAGTCAATCTGACCACCAAGCCTCAACTGACCTTGACCAATCTATAAAACATTCTTCCTAGCCACTGAGGGAATTCAATGTTTATCCAAGCCTCGACCAACCTTTCAACCCAGTCTCGACCAAATATCAATCACTCTTTTAATCTTAAACCTCGACTAGGCCTCACCTAAGCCTCAACCATGCCTCGACCAAACAAACATCAACCAACCTCTTCGACCAAACATTCAACCCAACCATTGACCAATCATCGACCAAATATCAAACAACCAAACATTTGACCAGATATCGACCAAACAATGACCAAACATCAACCAACTTTTTAATCATGACCTTGACTAACTTCGACCAAATATCAATCGACCTTGACCAAATGTCAACCAACCTTTTTAATCCAAACATCAACCAACTTCTTCATCATCAACCAACATGTGACCAATTTGGAACAAAGCAAATGGGGCAAGTTTTTACCTAATTGATTCAGACCTTACATCATTATTACAAGCATGGGTCAGGGAATTATCAGAACTTGAGCCCCTTTATGCCTTGCATCTTCGACTAGTCTACTGTTAGTCAAGTAATTATTCACTTGACGTTTAACTTGAGCTTGATCCCTTGAGCACTCCCTGTCATTGTCATTCCTATTCCTTTTAACCCTCAACTCTGCAAACAACAGTCAACCCTTTTGTCAAGCATAACTGCTTTGTCTTAATAAAAGGGAAACCCTCTAAACCTCTATAGTCAAGTCCATGACCAAAAGTCTAGTCAAAAACAAAAAAATAAAAAATATATATATAAAAGTGGGATGCATATTCCAAGGTCATAAACTATAAATGTAGACTGCTCCCTCAAAGGATAGTTGCATCATCATTTTTGTATTTACTAGACTGCTCCTTTGAAGGACAGCTAGGCCAAATTCATATAAAAAATATACAAAGCAGAATATAGACCACTCCCTCGAAGGATGGCTATGCCTAAATTTTGCTAGAGACAACACTATCTCTAAAGCTTCCCACATCGATCAGCTTCACCACATGACCACCAAGCAAAATGACATCCCCTCACAGACTTCCTGCATCAATCAGTCTACACCACAAAAAAAAAAAAAAATTGACTGACAAAACTATAAAGTCATGGAATTGTCTATAGTCATTCTCAGGGTCACCTATAAAAGGGGCAAAGTTGTTCCTACCAAAAAGGGTTCCCCCTTTCATCCATATCATATCACACCTATCACCCCAACATACTCAAGGGATTTCGAGCTCACTTAATGTCAAGTGATTTGATTGCTTCTCTAACACAACCATTAGTCGACGACGTAATGCATGAACGGGGATTTTGTTTCTAAACAACCCCTATCTATGCCACCATCTAGGCCTTGTCAATGAAATAGCAACATGTCTTTCACTTATGACACATCTTGGTCATGCATTCAACCCAATCATTATCTATCCAACCAAAACCAAACCAACCAAAACATTTTCAGACCACCAACATGTCCCAGTCCATTTCACATAGTTTATGTGGACACCAATACACATGGAAACTATCGACCTGACATAATTTATGTTACGCATAAACCATCACTTGCTGAAGCATAAATAAACTCAATTCATTTTTAGCATACACCCATCACAAATATGGAAAATTGCTAGGGATGAAAGACCCCTCAACCAATGTTACAGAATACACCATCACACCATTTGGAAAAGGCTGTAGCATCATCTTCTCCTCATCATTTCAACACATGACCACACCAATCATTGCCCATTTTGTCTCTTTGTCTGAACTACATTGGTCTGAGGCCCTAAGACCAGAGCTATGTAGGTAGCACTCAGATGACACGACATCCTCTGGGGATAGCTCGACCACCCTTGTTTGTTCGTCTACTTGATGGACAAGCCTTCTTTTCTCCTATTGACCATGACTTGACCTTGCCCAAGACCAATCCATACCTTTGACCCTCTTCCTCCCTTTTCAGGAGAACTACATTAGCGTGAGGCCCTTCACACAGGGGCTATGTAGGCAGCACTCAGTCTTCTAAGGTTAGCTCAGCCACATTCTTTCATCCATCCATTCATTGGACCAATTATCTATCTCAGCGTCATCTTGACCAACCACTTTGGGGATCATGCCTATCTCCTCTGACCCTGACCACTTCCAAGATGACTTCGCCTTGGTTGTTTTTGCATGTATGCTACCCCACGACTGGTTAGCAAACTTGTGCATAGACTATTTTTGACCCTCACAAGTATAGGATCACTAACACGTTGATCCCCACTACTTGTGACATTTTCATGTTTTATAGGAGCACTTCCTGAGCTCGGGATACCTAGAACATGATGACCATTAGAGCTACATCTTAGATTGAATAACTTGATCAGCTATGACCAAATGTTGGGGCTCGATTACTTCTATTTTGGCACTCCTTAACCCTTGACCTGCGATAATTTAACCTGACCATCTCGTGAAGTGGTATGTGCACAATCACAACTATTGAAGCATTCCCACTCACCATTTTTCATCCACTCTCTATCAAATTAGCACCTAATTCTAGGTTCCCTTCCCTTGACTCCTACTTTGAGGGGGAATACCTTATCCCACACCTGGGGCAACTAACTCCTATTTTTGTCTTGCAGTTCATCCAGAACAACCAATAAGACAAAATGGGCAAATGTAGACACCAAAATTGTGTCTACTCCCTTGGTCATCCTCTCCCATGCCTATTTATCCCCTCTCGATCATTTTCCCATGAACCTTGACCCTAGAAGCATGTAAGAATGGGCAGAAGGCTAAAATTAGCTTCTGTCCCCATTCTGTAGCCACCGACATCGATCACTATTTGGCTGACATCGATGGTTCTGCTAGTGTCGATTACCCTTAAAACTATGTCCATTATCTGTTTCCCAATCCATTATCCATTATCTATTTCCTAATCAGTTGTCCAATCTATTATAGGACCTTCTTTCAAGATGTTCTCGGATCAGACCTCAGTCAGAATAATCAACAATCAATCTACAGCAAAAATCTATCTCTCTCTCTCTCGGGCACAGGTACTCTGCTTCAGTCACCTTGCTGGAAGTCTTCTACATTGAACATTTGCAACCAGTCCGCAACACACCATCAGCAATCAATCTGCAACCATGTCTCCTACTCTCCCTTCAACAGGCAATAGGTAAGCAATTCTTCTGTGCTTTCATTTTGTTTTTTGGTTATTGCTTTTAAGTGATATCACCACCCAGATTTAGACTATCAGACCACAGACCAAACTTGACTTCCTCTTGGAAAGGCTGAAGAGGCCTTACCATATCTGAACATACAGTCTGCCCAGACCTCCTACACAGACCATTAAACAAACTTAAACTCCTTTAGACCATTCTACAGCCCTGAACCTGGTCCAAAACTCACCCACACCTCATCCCCAGACTACTGCCCCGACTGACGCCAGTCCTTTCCCCCACTGACATCGGCAGACTAACCAACATTGGCAGACTTGACAAACTGACATCTGTAGAATAACTGACACCGGCAGAATAACTGATGCTGGTGACTATGACCAGGCTGATAGTAACATTTAGGTAAGCATTTGCTTCCATTTCCTTTTTAGTCTTTAATCATTTCAGTCTTTTATCATTCTGCCTTTTATCAGACACTATTTTTAGCAATCAATGGGTTGACATCCCTCAAGGAAGTCTTTATACTTTTGGGATCAAGCTTTCGCTTGGCAGCTCACCATCTCCTCATCTAACGCCTTCTTTTTAGTCTCTTTCTCCTACAGGTGTCATCCTCCACAACCAAAGAGGAGTTCCTTCTATCATCTGAATTTGGTGCGCACGACTTCATCCAGGTACATACAAGACTTAGACCATTTCTCTTAGTTTCTCATTTCCTTCTTGAATGTGAAAGCAAAAATCGTATAGAAACAAAACCCACAACATGAAACTAATATTCATATTAGTCTCCTTAAACCTCCTAGTGCTTATCCCTCTCAAACTATAGCTGATGTGAGGGAATTTATAGGTCATATAAAAATAATAGGGTAATTTTTTGTTGCATTAGTTCCTCCCTTAGCATTATTGAAATAGGTAAGCCTCCGTCATTTATTGTTATAATTTCCTATTATTGTTTGCTCCCACATCACTAGTTCATTAAATGGCACCCCAATCCATGGGGAAATCATACACATCCTCCATGGATCCACCAATGGTCATTCTCATCCCCACTTCACCTATGCCTTTCACTTTTTAACCCCTTCATATTCCATTCCATCCACTTTAATACTAGTCATTGATCCTCATAGGTAACCTCTAAAGACTTACCAAAGGAATCCTATGAGCCCTCTTATGTCCCCCAAGGTTATATAAGAAGAAGAAAGACATGTTGAAGGATTGTTTGTTAGAAGAGGTCCTCTGTATGAGGATTCTCAAGGAGATAAAGAGGAACTATGAAGGAAATTAAATAATAATGAGGTGACAAGGTACAATAAGAATTATATCCTATTAAAATGAATGATAGTAGTGAATAATAAGAGTGGTTGTCTAAATAAGACATCAAACCTAAAGAAACAAGACCTTATGAAAAATCAAATGAAGGTTAAACTAATTCAAGATGGACATAAATATGTGAAGACTCTAAAGAGGTTGAGAAATAAAAGGCTAACTTAGTTGCAAATAAGTTTTTAACAAAATAAGAAAAAGGTGTGCAGGATTTGGTGAATTCTAGATAAAAATATCTAGACTAGGAACCAAAACCACCCACACCTTTAAGATCTATAACACAAAGTTTAAAGAAACAAATGGGAAAGGTATTAGAGATTACATCAGCCTTTGATCAAACATTAATTTTATAATCAAGCCCCAATGAATCTCGAAATACTCCCAAGGTTTCTAAAGAGGGTGATATAATTCCTATAAGAGGACTCAGTTCTGAAGTTATAATGGAAATAACTACATCAACAACTATGATTACCATTTCCACTCAAAATATAAGTACACAACCTATTATTTACTTATTTTCTCCTTATATTTCAGATACTATAATTAATATAGAAGAAGTCACTCATTCTTCACATTCTTTTATTTTTTATTCTCAAACTTTAATCAAAAATCCTCATGCATTCATACTGCCAATTTTTAAAAATATATCCCAAGGCCAAGCGAGTGACATTTTTTGTATTGACAACAAAATAATTGATGGTTATTCCAATACTAATCTTACTCAGGTTGTTTACACATATATTCCAACCTATATGCAAAGTTTACTCCAAACCCCTATGACCCATTAATTCTTTAGTGTAATTAATCTACATGCCATTAGACCAAAAAAACAAGTTCATTTTGAATACTTAGTGTTAACTTATATTTTAGTTATGCATATTTATATTAGATAGGGTATAAAAATGGGTTAGGGGTCTCATTACCAATACAAAGAAAATCTTGAAAGATATACAATTATAACCAATAAGACAAAAACTAAAATAGAGTATAAAGACTCAAAAAAAACTATCAACAACTAAGGACCATGATCAGTTTGACACCAAAAACCTACAAAAAGATAGAAAAAACTAAAAACCAAGAAATTACTTATTGAATTCCTCCAACTCTGAGTAGAACACCAAATTACTAGTTCCAGTATTTTCATTATGCTTCTCCTTGACTCTAGTTTGATTATTGATACCCTGTAGAGGTTATGTGGCTTCCTTCTTCCTCTTAATTCTTGTAGTTCTAGTTTCTACCTTAACATGGCCTGTATTTTTCCTTTCCTCTTCTCCTCCACTCTAGTTATGACTATTCTTTTTAGTATGTGGGGATTTACCCACATTATCTTCTTCCTCTTTCTAGTTATCTCTCTTCCTCATGGAGAAATCCCCTGATGATAGTAATGCCTTCAACTTATCAAATTAATTGAAGATTTAAGATCTTAATGACCTTTGAATATACACCCTATTTTGAAGATTTTGTATGGATTTATTCTATTTCATCATATAAATTAAAGTAAAAAAAATGACCCATGCTAGAAATGGGGTTAACATACATAGGGACACCCTTCTAACTATCACTGGGATGAAAATATCCCAAAGCATTTTCTTCACCAAACCCCTCTAGATTCCACTCTTCTAGTTCTAAAAACTCCTCACTAACTCTATTAGAATCCTCCTGATCACTTTGGATATGGATAGCCTTTGAGACTGATTTACTCTAGAGTGGTTCCCCCATTTTGATAATTAACATAATAAGTCCTTGATGGATAATATTAGCCAATGGATTACTCTTTAAATTATTAACATAAACTTTAAGAAACTTCATCAAGAATAAATGGAGACTAATGGGATGACTTCCTAAATTGATTAAGAGAAAATTATGGGAAAAGATGATAGTATTCTTTCCCTCTAGGGTTATATATTTCATGACTTGTAAGTAGACATTAGTCCATTTTCTTAGCAAGTTCGACCAAGAAAAACCCTTTCTAGTTGGAAGACTTAGGTTTTTTATTTTAATAAATATAAAAAATGCTAAAAATATCATCTTTCCTTTTATTATATTTAAAAGATTTAACACCATTACAATCCATACATGTGACTTCCTCAATTATTTCCTTAGAAGTGGTGATATTTAGACCATAGATTTTGACTTTTGTCTCCATATATTCTCTATTAAAATCACAAGAGATTGTCACATCTTGACCAACTCTCCTTTCCATGAATTTTGAAAGGCCTCCCTTCACCATTTTTTTTAACACATAGGGATCTTTTATGACCTTTGTGCAAGAAATTAGTCTGACCCTATCATGATCACCACCCATACTAATATTTTTATCTTCTGTACAATTTATGTGAACATAAAAGTTAGTTATCAAGTTTGAAAATCCCTTAATTGTCTTTTTCCTTAAAATAATAGTTACTAAAAACAAGCCTTTCCACTCATGTATAGCCTTGACGTGTGAAAGGATCATGATTTTGAAAGACATGAAAACTCTACTATTTTCACCAAATACACCTACAAAATACATACAAACTTATAAAAGGCCATGATTTTGTACTATTTTAGATATAGACTTGTATGACCCAACTAGTGGAATATTCTGAGGATATTTAATGATATCATGAAAGATAATAAAGGTAAACATAAGGCTAATTTTACACTTTAAAACACTTAATGCAATCCAAAATACCTCTTATATAATGTATCTACACCTTCATGAAAATATTTTTATCCATCATGAGTCAAACTTAGGGTTTTGAGAGGGTTTTAGATGGTTTGGAGCACAAGGGACTCTTAATAATGATTCATATGAAAATTGTGAGATGAAAATTCCTCAAACCGTAGGACCCTTCAACTACTTTCTTAAAAAAATTACCCAAAAATTAGTGTTATATGGACCTATCTAACTTTTTCTAACTTATTTTTCTCCCATGTACTTTGTTCATATAGGTGTAAGTAAATATTTTTAATTGAAAATGGCCTATCGCACTAGATATTTAATGCATTTGATGAAGGTAAGTTTGAGTTTATAAATTGTGACAGTTATAATAGGTCCTCATTTACCTATAAAAGTGATTTTCTTCCTTCAAATCTCCTCTACACCTACAAAATACATACAAACTTATAAAAGGCCATGTTTTGTACTATTTTATATAGACTTGGCCATTTTATGGTATCTCCCTTATTTTGAAAAAAAATGGTCCTAAATCATCAAAATTAGTGTTTAGATTAACTTTTCCTAATAAATCATATATTTAAATGATATTTAATGCATTTTAATGGTGCATATTTCCTTATAAGTCTAAATGTCTAAATGACCAACTTGAGTACTTAGGCCTAGTCTAGGCCTAAAAGGTCTAACTATGTTCTTTCATACTTGAACACTTAATGAGTGGTTTGGGTACCTCTAGTTACTTATTAAAAAAATTTAACCCTTTTTTAAACTTATCATAGTGTTGAAATACTCTCTTATCTCTCCTCCTTACTTATTTTTTCATTCATGGATAGGTCTACTAAAAGACCTACTTGTGATGAATGCCCTCTATCTAAGATAGAATAAAGGGTATATCCCATGTATATATGAATAAAATGATGGAATATGGAGATATTTTATATAAAAATGACCATATACACAAATATTACACAATTTATCATGTTCACAAAGCTTTTAACACCTCAAACTCTCCACACTAGCCTCCAAATGGTGATTGTGTGTAAGGTTGACTGAAATGTTCAACCTTTCCATTTGATAAAATCCCATTAATTATTATATGTAATGTGATATATTCAATTTTATAATGACCTTATTATATTCACTCATTATTTAAAAACTTTTAACTCCTTTAAGAAAGATACCTCCATATGACACTTGTTGCAAACAACACTATGTCACAAGTCATATTAAGTGACTATGTGTATATAATAATTTGATGGATGTTCATGGTATTTTAATTAGTATTTACACCATTTATCCTTACATAAAAACCTATAATATTCTCATAATTGACAAACCTAATTCCATTCATCTCACTTTGTGATGTTTTCTTCCTATTGCATAGGTTGGTGTACTAGACTGAAGTGTGTATGGACTGCAACCTCTAGGCTTAGAAGTCTATGTGAGGGTGACTTGAAACGCTTATATTTTTAGTGGGTGATAACTTATTATTAATATTATATACTTTACAAGTATCCATACTAATTTTTTTGTCTATCTAGGACACCTTATACTTTTAGCTCTTTCTAAGCACTAGAATGCAACTGTGGGCACTATTCTAAGTTCATGAATCATGTAGGTTGTCATATGGAAAAAACAAATGTCTCTTACTTATATTATTTACTATCAGGTCATTATTCCATCTATATTACATTTTATACCACATTCTCATTCTCCATCACCATTCATACACTAAAAGTCACTCGTAAATCCTCAAAGGTTGATATTTTATTCTAAGAAGCAATGTAGCACCAAGTGTTTCTAGTAAACATAGAATTGGTTAAAACACTACTAATCCATTATCCTTGCTCACCCAAATGCCTCAATATTTATTTAAGAAATTTTATTTATGTTTGGTCTACAAGATCAAGAACAAACAAGCTCATTTAGACCATTTTAAATCTTCATCATGGTATGTAATGTGTAAAGCAGAGAGATTTTTGGAGAAGTTAGGGTAAAGTTACCTTCTTGCAAGTTTCTTCAATCTTGCATTGGTGTAGGTGTTGTTTGATATGTTTCTTGAATTATCCATCATAACAATGGTTTGTCTTACATCTTAGATCAAGAAAGAAAGTTTCAACTGGGTTCAAAACACTCCAAAGTATTTTACCCCTTTGTCTTAAATATTTATGCCAACCTTACTCTTGTAGATATCTAAGGAGGTTTAATGTGAGATGAAAGTAATGGAAAACTTCCTTAACTTGTATGACCATTTATTCACTTAGCCATTGATAATGATATACATCTTATCAAAAAAATTATAGATTCTAACCAATAGCTTCATATCAAGCATCTACAACCTTTATAACTTCTAAACCTTACACATTTTGTCTATAGGTTATAGTAGAATATCATGGATAGTTGGGTTGAAATTTATGTCATAATGGTTCACCTTGAACTCCATTAAAATGGCCTTAACAATGTTATATAAATATTATTGGGTTAATTAGGCCTTAAATATTATTCAAGGCTTGATGACCATGTTTTAAAATACCCACACATATCAAATATTTTACTCAGGTGTCAATGGTGATGAGATTCAAGTATGCAAGTGTATTTTGTTTGTCCTCCATGGCCACACATTCCAATAATCTTGAAACCAATATAGAATGAATGGATAAAACCTTGAAGTTTGTATTCATCAATTAACTCTAAAAACCAATCTTCAATCTACAACTGGATGGTGTAAACTGTGTCACTAGAGTTTCATAGGCCATTTTGAGTGATCAAAAATATAAGTGATTGTTCATAATGCATAAGCCATGAAACCTAAAAATCTGATCATGGTATGGAATTACATAAGGAATACTATCATCCCCTAAATACATTTGCTCTGATTCATCTTCTCTTGGCCATACTAAATAGGAATCGTTGACCCTTTTTAACCCTTCCAAAGAGAGTGATGAGAAGATATATCAATTTTATTTATTATTAGAGATTACAATGATTTATTACCCTGTATGTGTACATAGGGAATGCTAATAAACACTCATAAAACACAAACACATGCTAATGGACCATACAATCCATACACTTGCTTGAAAATGACCTTCTTGAAAGCATTTCTTCACTTTTCAATGTTAAACCTACCAACTTTGTCAGTTAAAAATAGTTATAAGATAATTTATGACACATGGTACATTTAAATAATCTTTGGAACACTTATCACCTATGGAAATATGTACAATTTCAATAAATGAGTTAAACAGATGAAATAAAGTGACTTTAGGAAGACTAGGCAAATATTACAAGGTTTAGACCTATTGAGTGACATGACATGAAATGAATAGGACAATGGTGGATAAAACATGCCTATAAGGACTTATGATATAGTTTTGATTTTTTAAGGGTTTGACTCAATTTATCCTAGGGGTCAAATTGGTCAGCATCTTTTTCAAATTTTAGGGGTGGTATGCTTGCTATGACAAAACCCTATAGCCTATTCTTATTGATTAGCCTATGGGTTCACCTATACACTAATTAGACACTGAGTTTCCTTTGAAAAGACACCAAACTATATTAAAAAACACATAAAATGAGAAACTAAAACACACAAGACAAGATAAGATAATAAACACACACGTGTGCTCTCATGAGCACTTATGGAAGACACACAACAAACTCAGACAAACTAGCTCAAATACAAACTAACCTAAAAGAAAATCTTCCTCCTGGGTCATAGGGTAATCTTGAAACCTTTCTTTCTTCATGAAATGAAGGAGTGAATGAGACATATTATTTTTTTAACCTTAGCATTTATATTTCCATCTCCTTTATGGTGTTTGCCAATCTCCTTGGCATAATACTCAATACAATGAAAGAAGTTACAACTAAATCACTTATGAAAGTGAAATCCTCTTTAATTTCAATAGTCTCAACCTTCTCAAAAGACTACTTAACTACAACCTTTAATGGTGGTTCAACAAGGCATGTTCTCTTGACCTCCATGGTACTCTCAATAAGGTCAGGTTTATTTTTAGTTGCAAGTTCCTCAAGCTCATCTATGAGCTTTACATAGTCCACCTAATCTTGGTCATTTTGCTCCATGGAAAGCTCTTTCTCTATTTTCTTATGTACATGAAAATCAACTTGTAAAATTTCTTCAAGTTCTTGAAAAAGTTTCATTTGATGTTGTCAATCATCCTTCCTCTCCTTGTCTTTGAGAACTACCACCTCTTTAACTTTATCTTCTTGATCCTAATGTTATTGATGTATGACATCATGAAGATTGTATTCCTTCTACTCCAATACATCTACAAATTTTTCCATCTCAGGTTGATATGTTGAGTGTTTCTCAATCACAACATATTTTTCCTTGGTCTCATTTGATTCTTTCATGATTATAGCTTCTTGAATAGTGACTTGATGTTCATCTTGACTTTTAATAAGACCTCCTTTATGCTTGATAAGACACTCAAATTCATGATTTTTAGGATCGTCAACATACTTATTATTAGGTATGCACTTCTTAGGAGGAGGATTGAACTCACGTAATTGCTCAACTTCTTGACTTATGGCATTGAACCTTTGACATAAGTCATCTTCCTCCTCATGACTATCATGATCAAGGAATGTTTCATTATAGACATCAACTAACTCAAAAGATATGGAGTATTTATAAAACACCTCTTCCTTCATGTTTTGACCAAATTCTTTATGGATGGTTATAACATGATCTTCATCATCTTCTCCTTCAGTCAAGGGGGGTCCCTATGGTGATTTATTCTACATAATCACTTGAGCCATCCTCTTGATCAGTTGTGGCTTGATTTTTCTCCTCTTTACTTAATTCCTATAAAATGGGATCTCCTTATAGAAGGGATGAGGTGGGATGGTGATGAATAGGCTCATGAGATGGAGAGGGAGTATGAGATGTGATGGAGGGATCATGAATGGGTTTGGGAATGAAGGATTCATGAATGGACTCATAAGGAGATTACAAGTTGGGTTTTTAAAAAATAAATACACCTTATTCAATAAAGGTTTAACATTGTTCATATCATTTTTGAGGCTCTCCAATAACTATAATCTCACTTTCAAGCTCTTGATCTTCCCACATTCTTAGTCTATTCATTAAACATTGGAAACACTTTTTTTCTAATTACAGCTACTTTTTAATATCACATTGAATTTCTTCTTAAACCCATTCCCATACTCCATCCACCTTTGAACAAAACCTATTAACCACTTCATGAGGTGGTTAGGGAGCACATAAAAAATCATCATCCCATGTTCCCATCCATTTTTCACCTTCTACCAGACTTTGTATGAGTGCCAACAAATATTTGGTATGAGATAGGGTTGATGGAGGAGGAGGAATGTAATAGTGGGGATTATGATGATATTCCATTTTAGAACTATGAATTCATATTTTTTCTTGTAATATATTGATCTAAAATCCATTGAATCATTTGATTCCTCTTGACAATACTAATAATATTCATCTTGAGGATGATATGCATCATGGTATGCTTCGTAAGAGTCATATTGGGATTATTAGGAAGATACTTCTTGATAGGCTTCCTAATAGCCTTACTCATAAGTTTATTCAATAACATGATGTCCATATGAAGAAGGAAATGGATGACCATAGGGATACCATGTCTCACAGGACTAATAAAAACTTTAATAGGGCTATTGAGGGGTATAACATGGATCATAACAAGGTTGATAGGGAGGTGCATATTAGGGGTTCTCATCATATCCATCCATATAAACCTCATGGGTCAAATGAAATACAATAACTAATCAAAACCTCAAACAATAGATACTTAGGCTACATAAAACCAAAATATTTCATTCAGAGTTACCATTGGTGCTATCTTGTTTGCTTCCAAAAGTTGATTAGAGGAAAGACACACCAACAATTTTCCCACTCTCTTGGAACTTGGCCCCAATGGTCATGCCAAATTTTTTGTCACAAAATATCTCACCCTATAAGAGGTTATTCAATCCTACTCTAATATTTGGGCAACATTGCAATACCCCTAGGCCTATGGGTTGCCTATAGTATAGGTAGACCTCTAGGTTTAAGAGATATCTCCCTAGATTTATCCTTAAGTACTTATCACCTATAGTAATTTATTTCTTGGTTGAGAAGCATATGTTATTTCACTTGTAGCTTATTATCCTTATTTCAATTCATCATAGTGTCAAAATACTCTCCCACATTTCCTCCTTACTTCTTTCTTCATTCATGTATAGGTCTATAAGAAGACCTGATTATGATGAATGTCCCTTGTCTGAGATAGAATAGAGGGTATATCTCATGTAGATATGATAAAATTGAGGCCATGGGGAGATATTGTATATCATGATGACCATATTCACATATATTTAACACTTGATCATGTTCATAGAGATTTTAACACCTTAAACTCTCCACACTAGCCTTCAAATAGTGATTGTGTGTAAGGTCGACTGAAATGATCAACCTTTCCATTTACTCAACTCCCATTGAATGTTATATGGAATGTGATATAGTCATATTTAGAATTAACTTAGTATAGTCACTTATTATTTACAAACTTGTAACTCCTTTAAGAAAGAGACATCCATATGGTAGTTGTTGCAAGCAACACTTTATCACAAGCAATATTAAGTGACTCTATGTTTATAATAATTTGAAAGATGTTCATGGTGTTTTAATTCCTATTGAAACCCTTTCTCATTTAATAAAAAATTAAAATAATCTCACAATGGCCAAACCTACTACCATTCATCTCACTTTGCCATGTTTTCTTCATATTGCATAGGTTGGTGTACTAGATTAATGAGTGTACAGACTACAACCTATAGGCTTGGATGTCTATTTGATGTTGATTTAACACTCTTATAATTTGAATGGGTGAGACATTATTATGAATCTTATAGTATTTTCAAGTAGACATTCTATTTTTTTGGTCCATCTATGACACCTTATACTTTTAGCTCTTTCCAAGCACTAGAATGCAACTATAGGTACTATTCTAAGTTCATGAATCTAGGTTGTCATATGGATAAAACAAATGTATCTTACTTATCTTATTTGATTTGAGGTCATTAGGCAATATATCTCATTTTTTAGGCCATATTCTCATTCTCTATCACCATCCATGCACTAGAAGTGACTTTCAAATCCTCTAAGGTTGATATTTTGGTCTAAGAGGCATTGTAGCATTGAGTGTTTCTAGTCAACATAGAATTAGTTGAAACACAATAAATCTATCATACTTGCTCACCAAAATGCCTAATTCTTGAGTCAATAAATTTTAATTAGTTTTGGGATACAAGAGTAAGAATAAACAAGCTCATTTAGACCATCTTAAATCTTCACCATGGCATGTATTGTGTAAAGCAGAGAGATTTTCAAAGAATCTATGGTAAAGTTGCCTTCTCGAAACTTTCTTCAATCTTGCATTGATGTATGTGTTATTTGATATGTTTCTCAAATTCTACATCATAGTAATTATCTATCTTACATATTAGATCAAGAAAGAAAGATTCAACTGGGTTTAAAACACTCTAAAGTATTTTAACCCTTTGTCTCAAATCTCTATGCTAACCTTACTCCTATAGGTCTCTATGTAGGTTAACTATGAGATAAAATAAATGGAAAACTTCCTCAACTTTTATAACAAGGTATGATCTTTTCCATTGATAGTGATAGAAATATTCTCACAAAATTTAGAGCTTACAACCAATCCCTTCACATCAAGCATATGTAGCCTTTATAACTTCTAAACCATGCACATTCTATCTATAGGTTACAATAAAATATCTTGGATATTTAGAATGAAATATATGTCTTATGGTTCACCTTAAACTCCATTCACATGGTCTTATAAATGTTACATGATTGTGCATGGGTCAATTAGGCCTTAAATCTTCTTCAAGGCTTGATGACCATACTAAAAAATGCCCATAAATATCAAAGATTTTACTCAGGTGTCATTGGTGATCACATTCAATCATTCAAGAGAGATTTTTTTTGTCCTCCATGGCCACACATTCCAATCAACTTGAAACTAATATATAATAAATGGGTGTATCCTGAAAGTTTGTATTCATCATTCAACTTTACAAACCAACCTTCAATCTACAACTAGATGGTGAAAACCAAGCCACTGTGGTTTCATAGGCCATTTTGAGTGATCAAAAATTTAAGTGATTGTTCATAAGGAATAATCCATGAAACCTAAAACTTTGATCATGGGATGAAAGTACATAATGAATAATATTATCTGCTTAATGTACTTTCTCTAACTTTTCTTCTCTTGATCGTATTAAATAAGAACCATTGACCCTTTCTTACCCTTCCAAGGAGAGTGAAGAGAAGATATATCAAGTTTATTCATTCTTAGAGTTTTCAAGACTTTTTAACCCTGTGAGTGGACATGGGGTATGCCAAGAGACACTCTTGAAACACAAACATGTGCCAATGGAACATATATTCTATACACTTACTTGAAAATAACCTTATTTAAATCATTTCTTCCCTTTTCAAAATTTAAACCTACCAAATTTGTCAGTTAAAAATAGTTATAAGATAATTTATGACACATGGGATGTTGGAAAAAGATTTGGAACACTTTTAACCTTTGGAAATCTATACTAGTTCAATAAATGAGTCAAAAAGGTGACATAAACTGACTTTAGGAAGACTAGGAAAACTTACAAGGTTCAGACCTATTTAGATACATGACATGACATGACTAGGACTAAGGTGGATAAAACACACCTATAAGGACCTATGGTAAATATTTTATTTTATAGGGGTTTGACTCAATTTATCCTAGGGGTCAAATTAGTCAATAAATACTATTCCCATGCCACTTAGATTTATCAATGACGATAATAAAAAAATTACACATTGGAATGGGATTTATCATAATGAATGATAAGCATCACAATATTGGGGAAGTCCACATCACCTTACCAATAGCTGAGGGATCCATGTGTGACCCCTAAATTCACCATCTTGTCAGCACTCTTATTTCCTTCAACCTTTGAATGATGTTAGAAGAGATTTGGCATCCTCCATTATATTGGCAGTCATACAAGAAGATTGGGATGTGCCATTCAAACACTTGATAATATTTAGTGAATTATCTTCCACCTAAAGTTTTTCTAACCCCATCTTAGTAACCAAATCAATCCCCCACCAAGATGTTGTGGCTTTTTCCCAATGGTTATTTTTAATCCCTAAAGGACCCACATATTCTTCCAAGAGGTTTTTATTGGAATATTGGATAACCCCCCAACCCCTGCTAGACTGAGATTCCATTTTATTGCTCTATCAAAATTTAGCTTGTACCATAAAATTAGAGGGTGAATCTACTTTATTAGCAATATGTCAATAGTTTACTTTTGAATTTGAGTAGTTATCACTATATTTAATGATATAGGGATCTAAGAAAAGTGAAGAGGAGGGGAATCACCAAAAGAAGAAGAAAAAATTGACCAATTCTCCTTGATAGATGCCATTATCATGTTAAAGGTGGTAATGGGATTGGGATTCAAGTTATCAAAGATGGTTGAATTTTTATATTTCTAGATTCCCTATAAAATATGGGGGAGAGCTAAGTCCTACCAAAATTTAAAGGGGGGGTAATCCTAAGGTGCCTTTCATTGATATATCAAATCCTGTATGGATTCTAAAAATACCCAAGAGGTATTAGATAAATTTAAAAAATATTGAAAAATGGAAGAGGTGAAAGGATAAGAAAGGAAGATATGTTTAGAAGATTTAGCATCCTTCTTACAAAGATTACACCTATTAGGAATTCATAATCCCATTTTCATTAAGTTATCCACAATAAATATTTTATTTTAGGTAACCAACCAATATAAAATATTAATTTTAGGTGTTAATTTTTTTATCCACAAGATATTCAAATTTTTCTCCAAATCTTATTGGTCCTATAATAATTGATAACTAGATTTAACTAAGAATAGACCATTGGAATTGGCCATCAAAATAAGTTCATCATCTTTTGGAAATCTATTGATGTGGGTATTCTTATGCTAGTTGTTTAACTCCTAGAGAAAAAGAGTTTCTTGTTGATTCAAATCTTATTTATGTAGGATCTTCCACCTTTTTCTTCCATCAACATCCTATCAGTAATCACACACTTTGTGTCTCATTTCCTCCTTGAAGTTACCTCTTATTCCTACTAAAGATTCATAGGATCTAAGTATAAATTTATTAATCCATAATTCATCCTAAAATTCCACTCTATTACCTCTTCCGATTTTCCATTTTAGGCCTCTCTTGAGAAGATCCTTTCCTTTAAACATGGCTTTCCAAAAATCTGACCCATTGATAGGTCCTTATTCAACAAGGAAACATAAACCCTCCCTAGAATTCAGAAACTTGGATTTAATAATCCTCATCCATTGGTTGTCATCCTTTATCACCATCCATGCTTACTTAGCTAGTAGGGCTTGATTCATTGAATTCACCCTCCTAAGGCCCAATCCCCCTTTCCCCTTAGGTAAGCATGTTTTTTCCCAAGAGATAAGGGAAAATATAAATCTATCTTATATCCCCCTCCATATGAATTTATTCTATAATTACTCTATTTGGTACACCACTTTACTCAAAATAGAAAACAAGGACATAAAATAGATTGGGATACTTTATAGGGAACTTTTAAGTAATTATTATTTAGTAATTATTAGATTGAGTATAGATATTAAAAGAGAATAAGATTATATTACAAAACACACATTATAGACCATACATGAAGGCCTATTAAATAGGAAAAGAAAATAACCACTTGAGAATCATGGAGAGGGTGGGTGAAATAACCTACATCGGCTAGCATGAAATAACTAAGCCTGATAAAACAAACTAACCTCTTAACCTAAGTGATTAAGGAGGAAACTAACCATAGATCTATTACCTTAGTCAATAACCCAAGGTAAATAAATAACTATGCTAACACCCTCCATTAATGACTAAACCAAAAAAAAGGCCAAATTTATCTCTAAATTTTATGAACTTATCTGTAGCAAGTGGTTTGGTCATTATATCAGATGGTTGCTCTATAGTGGGGTAGTTGAAGAGATTGATGTCTTCATTTGTAATTAACTATCAGATGTAATGATGGTGAACCTCAATGTGTTTAGTCCTAGCATAAAATACTAGATTCTTCACCATATTTAGAACACTTTGGTTGTCATAATTTTTTTGAGTAGGCCTTGATGACTCAAACTAAATATCCTCCAATATTTTCTTTAACCACATAGTTTCACAACTTGCACTAACCATATATTTATACTCTACTTCTATTTAAGATAATGCCATTATAGTTTGTACTTTTATTTTCCATGAGAAAACTCTTGAACCAAGAGTGAATATATAGCCTATTGTATATTTTATTGAATATACTAATCCTACCCAATTAGAGTTAGAATATCCTAAAAAATAAAAATCTATCGACTTCTCATATAGTATACCAAAGTCAAGATTAAATTTGACACATCTTAATACCCATTTTGTAGCTAACCAATGTACTTCTTATGGTTTATACATGAAACAAGATATAAAAATCATTGTAAAATAAATATCTGCTCTAGTGTTAGTGAGGTAAATGAGACTACCCACTAACTGCCAATACACTATTTCATTGACCAAAGGTGAAGCTATGTCAATTAAAATTTTAACTCCAACTTTCATAAGTGTGTCATTGGGATACAATACATAATTATAAAACTTTCCAACAATGATTTGTCATAATTATTCTATGACATGAATACAACATAATCACCTTGCCAAAACTCAACACCTAAACAATATTTCAGTAGTCTTAAGTCTGTTATGTCAAAATTAAAAAAATATCAGTCTTCATTTGTTGAATAAGACTAACACTACTCCTAGTGATGGATATATCATCAACATTTACAATGAGAATCAAGATATTATCACTAAACACCTTTACATACAGATTTGGTTAAAAATTACACCTTTTGAAAGTAGGCTCCCTATGGTATGAATCTATCCTTATATACTAGGCTTGAGGAGCCTACTTAAGTCCATACAAGGAATTGATCAACCTATAAACAAGATGTTCCTTACCAAGAACCTAAAAACCCTATGGCTAGACCATGTAGACTTCATTTTCTAGATCTCCATTTAAGAAATCACTCTTGACATCCATTTGGTGCACCTACCATCCAAATTGAGTAACAATATCAAAAATCAAATGAAAAGTTTCCATCTTTGTAGTAGGAGAAAAATTCTCTTCATAATCAACCCCTTCCTCTTGTGCATAACCTTTTGCGACAAGTTTTGCTTTGTTTTTGTCCAAGGAACCATATACTTTGCATTTTACCTTATAAATCCATTTACAACCAACAAATATCTTTCTTGGTGGTATCTCTATGAGCTCCCAAGTCTTATTTTTCATCAAGGAATCATATTATAATTGCTTGGTTGACTCCCACTCAGGATTCCTTTTGGCCTTTGAAAAAGTGTTAGGCTCAAATGTCCGTAAAACTATAGTTGTTAAATCAAAATTGTCATGCTCACCTCTATTACCAAACTACTTTATTAATCTCAATATTCTTCCTTCCACACCTTGTGGCAAGTCTCCTTCCTTTAGTGCTTCTATTGTGGTAGAATACCAATTTAGATTATTTGGTTGTTCTAATAGAACCTCATAATGACCTATAATAACTCCCTCCTAGGACTATGATTCCACTGATGAACTAGAATCTTGCTCAACTTTCACATCACGACTTATAATAGAATCATTAGAAAAAAATAATGACTCAATATCTTAATTTTTACTAGTTACTTTGAAGTATGGAATCTATTCATTTACTATGACATATCTATTTACCATAACTGTTTTAGTAGAAACATCAAGTAATATATAGGAATTTGACTGGTCACTGTACCCAATAAACATGTATACTTTGATTTTCATTTCCAAGTTAATTTTTTTTTACAAGGAATAATTGCAAAAGCTATACAACCAAAAATTCTAGAAGCACTTACATCTAGAGTTTGAGCTAACCAAGCCTCCTCTGGAGTCATATTCTCTAATGTTTTTGTAGGACTTATGTTGAGGATATATACTACCATACTCATTGCTTCTACACAATATCTATATGGGACATTTCTGCTTTGGATTATACAATCAGCCATGTCCATCACCATCATATTTTGCCTTTCCACAACTTAATTTTTCTATAGAGTGTAAGGGGTATTGTATTGTCTGTGTATGCCTTTAGTGGCACAAAAATTCTTGAACTATTTTGAGATGAACTCACCCCCATTATCCATTTTAAGATATTTCACTGACCATTCCACCTAATTTTCAACCATAGCTTTCCATGTAATAAAGTTAGAAAAATAATCAAACTTATTCACTAAAAATTATACCCACTTTTTCCTAGAGAAATAATCAACCATCAATAGAAAATAATGGGCTCTAGAAGGGTATGTGTTTGCATTAAACCATGCAAATATGTATGTACCAGATCTAATACTCCCTTAACTCTTAAAGCTTTACCAACATAAAATTAATGTCTAACTTGCTTCTCTAACTAACATCCAATACATATATGATGACTATCATGAATAGAAAGAATCCCCTTAACTATCTTAGTCTTGCTCAATGTAGTTAAATATTATAAATTCAAATGCCCATACTGTTCATGCCATAGTGAACTTATGTTATCAACCATAGTAAGTGTACTTTATTTTTCCCTATGTGGATATACAAGCTTATATAAGACTTTCTCACCAATTCTAATAAAAATAATCTTGTTATCTTTGGTAGTGACTAAACATTGTTGTCCTTGAAACTTTACAACAAAAACAAATTTTGAAGTGATCTCACTAATTAAAAGTAGATTTTTGTTCATATCAAGCACATACATAACATTCTCAAATGTATACCATATTTTACCATTAAAATTAATCTAAAAATTACTATTTCCTTTCACAAAATGAGTTTTACCATCTTCTAAATAAAAAAATTCATTACTATTATTATTTCTAACAAAATCCTTATACCAGTTCTTATGACATATATAATGGCAAGATGCCCCTGAATCAAAGTACCAAGCTTGATCCACTACATAATTAGCATTAGAATCCATGAAATCAAAATCAAGATATGTTTCCTTGCCTTCACCTTCAACTACATTCACATGATGATATTTCTTTATAGGGTTAGCCATATCCTATTGTCTTTTCTTGTAGTCTTTCTTAAGGTGACTATGTTGCTTATAGTAAAAACATTTCCAATTAGATATCTTATTAAAACCACTTACTTGTGAAGTTTATATCAAAGAACTAGTAATTTTATAAAACTTTTTACCCTTTCCATTGATGAATAATCCACTCTCTATAGAAGTAGATATAGACAACACTACCTACTCCTACCATCTCTCCTTTTGTAATAGCAATGTGGACAAATTTTCAAATTACAAAGTCTGTGTCTCAATAATCATGTGCAAGGACTCCATAAATGAATCAAATGAAGGTCAAAGATTTTGTATAACCAGAACAATCAAATCTTTCTCATAAATAGGCTTCTACATAACCTTCAACTAATCACTGTTATCCTTGATCTATAACAAAAACTCAAAAATAGAGCCACCTTCCTACATCTTAGTAGAAAACAATAAATTCTTTAAAGAAAATACCCTACTAGATTCAAAATATTGATATTTATAAGTAATATTAGTCCACATATATGATTCATGGTCACATTTTTGACCTCTAAGATTAGATTATCTACTACTGATAGTTTTAACAACATAAGATCCTCATGATGATGTTTATCATAGTCATTGGTATTAGTGGTAGGACTTTTCTCTTTACCAAACACTATTTGATCAAGATTATGATATTCACATATCATCATAACCTTATGACTCCAAAAACTAAAGTTATTTCCTATCAATCTAAGAGAATCTAGTATAAACATGTGTTGAATACTAGCCATTTGACCTAGTTTTTCAAAAAATAATTAAATCAAAAAAACTATAATTACTTTTATAAAAATTCCTTCTACACATGGATTCCATATTGACACTGAATAAGTTTGCCAATTATTAGCAACAAACTCAATTCCATTTTCAATATCTCAAATTTTATTTCACTAAAACAATTAAATCAAGAAACCAAAAACTTTGATTTAAAAAATTCTTTCTCCATCCACATCTAGATAAAAACCTAGAAAATTGTGAAATTTTTAACTTCCTAGATGCTTCTATGATTATTAATCAGTGGTAGGTCCCCAAGAACCCTTATTGGCTAAAGTTTTAATTTATTTCAATTAAAAAATTAAAAATAATTGAAATAATAAAAATTTAGGTTGCAACTTTCATGAAAATAATCACCCAATCACAAAATTAGCCTACCTCTAAAACTTTAGGTATAGATTTTGAGCCTATTTCTTAACCAAATTAGAAACTGTCTCCACCCACTAATCAAGTTTGTATTTAACTCACAATTTAGAGCTTTGTTTAACTGAAAATGATTAACATTTGAATTTTTTGGCTCTCCCCTAATCTTTACAATGTTATACACCATCGATCAGCTTAGAAAAAAAATAAAGGCCTCAAAGCTTCTTAAAGTGATCCCTCTAACCTCCTTTTAATATCATTAGGTCTTTTGATCCTTTTGGGAAGTTTTATAATCTTTTAGTCGAGATCAAAAAGTTCTATGATGCTTTCTCTCTCCTCCAGCTCTCCACTGGGTGCATAAAGCTCCTCCTTAGCAAGATATTAACCTCTCTAGCTTCCATAAACCTCCACTTAGGCTCTACAAACCATGGGCTCTGATTACCATATTATATTGAGCATAGAGATTGAAAGAGAATAATATTGTATTACATAACACACATTATGAACCATACAAGAAGGCCTATTAAATAGGCAAAGAAAAGAACCACCTGAGAATCATAGGGAAGGTGGGTAAAATAACCTTAATTAGTTAGCATGAAATAGCTAAGCCTGATAAAATAAACTAACCTCTTAACCTAAGTGATTAAGGAAACTAACCATAGATCTATTACCTTAGTCAATACCCTAAGGTAAATACATAATTACACTAACACTCGCTTGAGAGAGCAAATTCCCTTTCCATACAACTATTTTTTTATGAATCCTATCAATTAGTGGGTTTCAAAAATCAAATTTCATATTTCCTAAAAAGAGAGGGATACCTAGGTAGGAAGAAGGGAGATTATTTATTACACACCCAAGGATACATAAATATTCCACTGTAAATTAGCTAGAGTATTGATAAAAATTAAATAACTCTTAAGGAAGTTGATACATTGTCCTGACACCACCTCATAGATTTAAAGAATTTTCCTAAAACATTTTATTTCTGACACTAAGTCTTTTCTAATCATCAGTGTATCATTTGTAAATTATTGATGGGTTACTAGTCTAGTGTTAGGGCCACCTTAATTCCCTTAATAATTTTGGAAGATCTGGTAGTTTTATTGATTTTGCTCAATGTTTTGGCCATCAAAATGAATAGGTATGGAAATAGAGGGTCTCCTTGATGAATACCTCTACACGTTGGAAAAAACCTTTAGGAACCCTATTAATAATGATCAAATACATGAGGGAAGAAATTCAAGAATATATTAGGCTCCTTACCACCTAATTGAACCCAAAATTTTGTAAGACTTTATCAAGAGAGATCCATGAGACCCTATCATAGGCTTTGTTCATGTCGAGCTTGAGGAACATTCCCTATTTTGAAGAGTTAGAAACCAAGTGGATAGTTTCATGTGTAATGATGATACCATCTAATATCTATTTTCCAAAAAAAAATGCCCCTTATTATTTCATTATCAAATTGTCAAGAAGCATTTGCATTTTTAATGCTAGGCATTTGATGTGGATCTTATAGAAAGTGGAACATAGGCTGATAGATATAACATCCTTCAACTAGTTTTCTCCATGTTTATTTGGAATCAATACCAAAAATGTATTTTTAAATTCTTGAAGCATTTTTATTGATTTGAAAAATTCAATCACTGCAAGACAAACTTCATTATAAATAGTATCCCAAAAAACTTGGAAGAAAAAAGGAGAAAATCCATCTAGTCCTAGGGCTTTATCTCCTTCCAAAGAGAAAAAAATGTATCTAATATATTCATTAGAGGGATCAAAAATAATAAACGCATTTTATTCTTGAGATATAAACCCCTATATGAGATTTAGAACATGTTCTTCTAGATGGAAGACCTGAGAGGAGGTGAGGGACATAAGATTCTTGTAGAAGTTAACAATTTGCAATTCAATATATTTTTCTTCTTTATACAGGACCCCATCTTCTCCCTTGATTTATAAAATATCTATATACTAGAAAATTTTTAAAGCTGAGTGATGGAATTACTTTGTGTTCCTATCACCTTCCTGAAGCCATATTTTCCTAGTTTTTTGTTATCATAAAATTTATTCTTTAGATTCCAAATGTGAAATAAACTTAGAATTTCCCTTTCTTTAACTTGAGAGGAAGGGGTGGAACTGAAATCATTGATTTCCTCCTAAATTCTACATAAATATTCATCTATTTTAATCTTTTGGGGAAAAATATTCCCAAAAACTTCTTTATTCTATATCTTAAGTTTATTCTTGACATGTTTGAGTTTCATAGCTAGGATGAACATAGTTGATCCTTGAATTGGAAACGACCACCACTCCTTCAAAGAATCAAATATAGATAAATGGGTTAACCACATTTTTTTAAAATCTAAATGGAATGCACTTGGGTTTGGTCATCTCATATCTAGTGAAAATTAAGGGGTTGTGATCAGAACTAACCTTAGGAAGAGAGGATACAGAACTATTGAATTATATATCCTAAATCATAGAGACCAAGAACCTATCCAAATGAACTTTAATAAGGTTTTTTCCTAGTATCCTATTTGACCAAGTGAAGGGATTGCCTTTTAATTTCACATCGATGAGTCCTACCTCAACAATAAATTCCCTAAATTCCATCATGTTGTTATTGAGCAAGCATATTCCCCTTTTTTCCATTGGAGATAAAAGAGAATTAAAGTCACCTAACACTATCCAATTTGTATCTTTAAAAGACTTCCTAATCTCAATCAGGTCTTCTTAGAGATTTTTTCTATCATTTTTAGTGTTGGGTGCATAGATATTTGTAAGAACCCACTCCACTTTATTCTAAATATATACTAAATAAATAGTAATATATGAATCAACTTTTAATAAAATCATCCCCATAATAACTAGGGGGTCTCAAAAAATATTCATATCACCAAAATCACTTCTAGAACTACTACTAAGACTTTTATCTTTACCCCAAATATTATCTTTGTTCTTCAAAATTTTATCCTCAAACATCTTGAGTTATTAGAGGATCAAAATATCAAGTTTGTTCTTAAGAACAATATTTCTTACCAGTTTCTATTTTCCAAGATTATTTAAACCCCTTATATTCCAAGATATAATCATCATTTTTTGGTGCTTATGAATTATTTGAGGGTAATTTGGGCACCCTTTGTCAACTTGTTTATCTATTTCATATTTTTTGGTAATCAAGTTAGATGGTCTACCATTAAATTTATGATCTTCTCCTACTTATGGTTTTTCTTGCCCTTTTTTAGTTATGCATATTACATCCCTTAGGCCATCAACATAGTTCTATATGTTTTTTTTTTACATTACCTAGGCATATTCATCCATAGTTTCAGTGCATATGACACTATGAAAGACCACATATATTATTGACACACCAATGCAAAAGGTCACTGGGTGGAGAAAGGTCATTCCCTACTTTCTAGAGTTGATTGTACCTTCAACTACTGTCTATCCTATTCTAGCCTCAATACTCCTAGTTGGTCAATTCCTTCCTACCACCTTTTCATATAGTGATCAAATAAAGAAACAAACTATAGAAAATAATCCCTTCATAGATTCAAAAATTGTATGAGGAGGAAGGAATACAAGACCTAATAATCACCAAGCATCCAAAGGTGGGATTTCATTTTTATAGGCAAAATAATACAGTATGGAAAGTCAAGAGGAATATTATGGTGATAGAGGGTGATAATGTTAAGCTAGAGAAGAGAGATAACATATTATTTATAACAAAAGAGATAAATATTAATCCTTCAGACGCAAATGAGAATAGGGAAGACCCCTAGAGTTTTGTGGATGTAACTGGAGGAGTGATAAAATTTTTTTTTAGAAGATATGACCAGTCGAGACAAAGGTTGAAGTAGGGTAAGATCATTCAAACTCCTACATAAAATTTAAATAATGTACAAAGTGAAGCTAAGAAGTTGTATGATATTATTAGTTCAATAGGGTATATAAAGGCTAAATCCTAACCTAAGTAGGGAGATGTATCCCAATTGTATAATAAAATAAAATATATGGATGGTAGGCTTAACTTCCTAGGCTAATATATAAGAAATAAGGATTTTACTCATATAAATTTAATAAAAAGAACAAATTTTGCATGGGAACATAGACATGTGGCTATAAAGAGAGATAACTTGCTTAACTAGCATAATGTTGAGGTCAACATACCCTTATTTCTAAAAAATGGGGACACTTGTGTTAAATAGTGCAAATTTGTATCCTAAATTTGAAAATTCATTCAATTAGAGTGTCATTAGCATGTCTACACTTTATCTTTATTTGAGGATCATCTATATGTGATCTAGATAGCATGTTTGTTCATGATTCTAATTCAATTTTTCCTAAAGTCACTAACACTTAATCTTTATGTTGCAGGTCACAAATCCAATGGACTTCATTTGGAATGAGTAATATCAAGGTTTTATGGTTTAATGATGATTTTATATTTTACTATACTTTGGCCTATTTAAATCAAGTATGAACTCATGTTTTATTGGCTTAAAACCCTAACTCCAAAACCCTAGCTCATGCCCTTTGAATCAAATTCAAATTTGGCAAGAAGTTTTTTTGTGGGAATAATTTAATTTGACTTAGTTTATATTTTATCCTAAGGTCATATTCATGTTTATTAACATGACCAGGACCTTAGTCTAAAATATCTATCCTAATTTATTCACATCTTGAACCCCCTTTGTACCTTTTTATCTTGGCATGGTCTAACTAGTGCATGGCCTCTTTGTTATAAATCTTAGCCTAAAATCCTTACCCTAAGGTTTATTGTATTTATTAATATAATAAAAACCTTAGGCTAAGACTTTATGCTAGGTATTTTATTTCACAGGGTCCCCTTTAACATGTTTTAGAACTTATCCTAAGACTTTATGCCATGTTTTTTTATTATGTATGGGGTCCCCTTTAATATGTTCTAAACTTAGATTAGTAGTTTAGCCTAAATATTTATTCGCATTTATTAATACAAAAAAAAACATTAGTCTAAGACTTTAGATTAAATTTTATATTCCCCAAGAAATGACTTAAAAATCATGTTCATTTGTAAGATCAGTGAACCACATTTACTTAGATGATCATGATCTAATGGTGTGAGATTGAAGACAAAGATACAACCCTAAGATAAAGTTAGAGTATCTTCTAGAGATCAACGAGATGAGTTTACTTGGACTATATTTATCTAATGATGCACATCAAGTTAAAGCTTCAATAGATCCTTGGGACAAGTGAGAAGGTGACAAGTGTCACAATCTCAGCCAAAGAATACTTAGTGTCCAATGGCATTCAACCTCGAAGATCAATATATAACAAAGTGTATTTACCTGGATAAGGATGATCTAATAGTGCAAGATGAACATTGAAAGTTCAAGACAAATGTGGGGATGACACATGGAATAGTTGAGGGCCAATAAATTAAAGCTTGAGCATCTATTTCAAAATCAACTATTTATAGACGAATGTACATATTTAGATTAATGGTTAATGGAGTAGGAGGTACAATTAAGTAGGATGATCCAATGGAGAAAATTTGATCTAGATGATCAAGATCAATATTGCATAGCAAATGTTGAAAGGTAAAGGTAAATACAAAAGTGAAAAGTGTCATAACTATAGGGAATGTAGTGAGCATTCAATGGCATTAAAGTTCTTAGATCAAGATCTATGGTCCACATTAATCTATGTAAAGATGATCTAATGGTGAAAAATTAAGTGAGGAATTTTTAAAATTCAATGGTCATTTCTCAAATATGAACAAGAAAAATGCAAAAAAACTACCACATGGGTGCCATGGTGATTCCACATCAGATCCACACTAGTATATTATGCTAAGTGGAAGAGCACACAATCCTGGGAAATATAAAGGTCTAAATAGGTAATCCAAATCAGGATCTAAATGATGAAGATCATACAAGTTTAGATAAATACCACCATTAGAGCACTATAAAAAAATTCAAAAACCTTAGTTTGGTCTTATATTCACCATGATTACGTCAAAAAATCCAAATGGTCATCTGTGTAGGGGTAATTTGATCCAGAATTGAACTACAGATCACTAGTGAGAAATTTGAACAAATCCACAGCCATAACAACTTAAAAGGGTGTTTATATGAAGGATGCAGAGATCTATCTAGATTTAGATATAGAAGAGAGCATTTTCAAAGATGCAAAATTTGATACCATAGGGGGTAATAATTGGTTGAGATCATTTTGAGCCATTGAGAATTAGCAACCCATCCCAAAAGGATAACATGCCTATAAGGATATTCTACTACAATGATCAAGGGCATCTTGCAATAAAACAAATCTAGAAGAGACTGCCATCATGTCAAATCAACAAGACAGACTAAAGCTATATAAGGACACCATAATTGACTTGTTCAATTCCTTAGAATCAGTTAGAAATAGGTAAAATGTAGTGAATAAATGAAGCAAAATGACTATAGTCCAAGTTAGCCAATGGCAAGCCTTGGGCTACCAAGTCAAGAATTTAACCAAGGTCTTGACTAAAAAATCAAAGCCCTAAGTAGTCAACAGTAACATGGGACTTCAACACCATAGGGATCCCAAAGATTAGTTGAATTAAGAATATTCTTCTTACATCTAAACATTGTCTAGTTTGAAAGTGGAATACTTTTTTTGTTAAGGAATGTGTATTTTGTAAAACACATTACCTATAGATTCATCCATTGGAAAAATTCTAGTGTATTTTAGAACATTTGTGGAAAGGATATCTGTCTCAACACTTGTAATTTTGTAATTGGATAGGATTAACCAACATGCTTCCTTTCATCCTATAAAATGAACATTGTAAATTCTAAAAAGGGGGGAGTTCTTAGAGCCAAAATTACTTTGTAAACTTTGATCAATTAATATAAGAAAGGAATTTTGCAAAGTTTATCCAAATTTGCTTATGTCTTTTGTTATCATGGTTTCTCTCTCACTTGTTTGTTCTAACTTCTAGATTTGAATGGTTTTTATGAATTCTTGTTGTGTATATTTGAATGCAGAGTTGTTAACTTATGTTAATGATATGTTAATTGAAATTTTTTAGGTTCATTTTATTACTCTTCTAACATTTGGGCTAATGTTGTTTTCTCATAAGGGTAAATTTTTAAAGTGAGCTTGGTTCTTATTTGAATTATTTCCCACATTCCTTAGATGTTTGCTTAATGTGTGATAGGATTTGATATTACACTACTTCACGTCATACATTGGTTAAGTGCATGCCTGGATGATATTTGAACTTTTTCATGATGTTTTAGATTAGAGGTAAAAGCAAGTTTTGAAGGGGCCCCAAAACCCTTTAACATCAGAGGAGATATAAACCTTAAGCTCGCCCAGGAAACAAAATAACCTGGCACAGGCAAAAGCAAAACCAGATTAGCCAGTAATCTGAAGACAACAGACATAAGCTGGACAAACAAAAAAATAACATAATTTTTTTTTTACAAGACCGAAGATTCATATCTAGAGGGGGGACCAAAGGCTTAGACTTCTTCCTTTTAATTGTTGTCCAACCATCCTCTACCTTAGCTACCTCAGCAACCCAATCCTCAGAAGGCCATGATCCATGAAATCTAAGGGGTACCGATGCCTCTGCAGGATCCTTTTGAAAACCAACCAACTCCTGGCTCCTATGGGAATCCTTCAAAACAGGTGGAGAGACCACCACCTCCTCAATAATCAGTTCTGAGAGATCACATAATCCAGTCTCCAAAGTACCTTCAACAGGATCTTTCACCAGTGGAATCTCCTGATCCGTCGATTCAGAATGGATACTCTTTTCACTCTCATTCTCTGAATCAGTCATATCTTCCCCGGGTTGTTTAGCTATATAATGTTCATTAGTAGCTTCAGACAACCAAGAAGGTGATCTTATGGATTTGAATTTCCTCATAGTACACCAAGCTGTAACATGCCGCATCAAGTGACATTTTCTGCATCGAAAAGGTAAACCTTCATAATCTAACATTTGCGTCCAAGAACCCCTAGGGGAGTCCAGACAAATCGCCTCAAGAAGGCCCTTAGAAACATCCACCTCTACCAATAGGCATGCACAGGTCGAGTGGTAAAGCTTCTTAGATTCATCATTATCAGATAAAAACTCCCCTATAGCATTTTCGATGGTTTTAAAAACCGAATCATGCCATAGAAGTATTGGAAAATTAGGGAGCTAAACCCAGACACGGATTTTGTTGAAGGTTTCCGTGAGAGGATTGAAATCCTTATGCCATCATTTGGCCATAAGAGGGTATTTACCCTGCCAAGAAAAATCACTGTAGGATAGAATAGTCCCCCTGTCCTTAGAGTTTTGGAACAAAGCTAAAAAAAACCTTTAACACATGGGTATATTTCCACGTTTCCATCAATCAGTGGCAACCAAAAGTTGGAGATCCAGCCATGTAGATTTGCAAGAGAGGGCCAGTAGCCACGAAATCAAAAAATAGCCCCACACTCTGAAAAATGTTCTACCCGAATAAAGATTGATTCAACTGTATTAGGATCGAGATTTACTCTAACAGGATTTAAAGCACTTACAGGTATGACGCTCAAACTCCCAGAAGAAGCATGATGATTTGCATTGTGGATTTTGGCTTCATAGGTAGTGACATCTGCATAAGTTCTTCCCTTTGAAACAGGGCGAGAACCGAAAATAGGGGAACCTTTTGCTGTATTCATTGCTGGAATAGAACCCCCATCCGTAGAAGACTAGGCAATCAGGATCCTGTCCACATACACAGGTGGAGACCCTCCCGTGGCAAAAGCCTCTTCCACACCAGCTGCCAGATTAACGGTGACCTGGTTCAGGATTTGGGGTCGTGCTCACTCACGTGTGCACTCAACATTCAAATTCTACTGCATTGCGCTCAACAATTGTAAAACAACATTTCTTCTCTACCCTACCCTTCCTTTTTCTCTTTTTTAACCAGATCACTCTAGCTTAATTGGCATTGTAAATATCCATCTTAGATTAGTCTTTAGATTAATTATTGATCTTAATTCACCATTCTTAGCATCGATTACTTCACATTTTTCATAGATTAACTATTTGGCCATGGTGGCTCCCAACCACCAAAAATTATAAATATTATGAAATAGTCCACTTGCTTTGCCTATATTCCATCAACATATAATACGATTATCACAACCTACAACTCATGCATTGAATTCTTATGATTCTAAAATGAGAAGTGTTCTTAAACACTTTGGGCACCTATGATACATATTTAGGCATCAACACATATATAAATGTGAACCTTTATACAATTGTTTATGAAATATGAAAGGGAAGAAATCTCCATTTTGAAATACATGAGGGTCACAAATGTGAGTACTTCTCTCAGGCATTTGGTTGTTGACCCCATTTTCAAAGGTCTACTCTAAGCTATATCTTATAGCTTATAAGATAAAATTGAGGAGATAATGTAAATATATAATTAATATATTATCTAATTGATGTATTTTTCTAAGGGAAAGGTCACGGGAATAGAAACTTTAATGTAGAAGTCAAAGCTATAATGGTTTTGCACTTGAAGTTGATGGATAAGATTCCATAATTTTTAATAGACCTCTTCTTGATTTGAAGACTATAAATTTTTATTTTTCAGCTATTAATTACATATATTTATAGATGGAATCTTAAAAAAACTAAATTCTACAACATGAGAATCATTAGCACCTCATCAAATCATTCATCCTCAGATTCTATAATACATATTAGTGAAAACTATGTCTAGGCCCACCTATGTCCCACATCCCACTTTCATTACCAAAACTACATCAGTAACTACTTAAATTAGTTATCTATCCAAAACATATCATGTATCACATCTATTAATAGTTTTACCAGTGCCATGGTTCACTACAATTATGCTCCTAGTCAGTATTACATCTTGATTCTTCTCTAGACTTGATAACCTTTTGATAAGTGGATTTTATGGTTATTGATAGGTTAATTACTATTTTTATAAATTGGATTTTATACATTGATTTATGTATAGTTATATGTTTATTATTTACATTATCTTTAACTTGATGAGTTAACTGCACTTATATGTTATATACATAATGATCATGATTACTTAGCTCATTACAACAATATATCATGGATTTTATCTTGATTTAGGATAACTAAATTTGTTTTTCTAAGGTGATGTAATATAGAATTTTTATCTTAGACTATGATAGAAGGAGGGTATTATCAGAGAGGGTGGAATAGATGGAGGTAATTTGGGGGATGATAGAATGAAAATAGGTAAATATGCACACACCACAAATAATATAATCTACCTTTTAATAGTTATTTAATTTAAATATCTTGTAGCTACTTGTATTTTTTATTATGTTTATTTCATTTTAATATGGTTGGTTTTCATATGGGTACCATACTCTACTCTAGTTGCATGTTTTCAAGTGTAAGGTTGAAACTCTTATATATTGTCTTACATAACTATTGACCAAATTTGTATTTTAGGTCAAACTAGTACCCCTATAGGTTAAAAACTGACTTTTAGGTGTTCTATGGGTCTAATAAATATGTCACAAGGTGTTTTATAGGTTAAATAATGTCATTTAATATTTTACTAGCCTTGGTCCTTAGTCATTTTAGTCATTTTGAGTTATTTTTAGGTCATAAAAGGGGAATTTAATGAGTTATATGGATTTATTGGGATGTTTTAAGGTTAAAAAAAGGTTATTTCATGTGTCATTTGTCTTCACATGTCTTAATCAACTATTGGTAACTGAAAGTGGCAGGTGCTTTAGAAGAAAGAGCATTTTTTTGGAGAAAAAAAGTGAGTTCAGCACTTGTAAAACACATGGGGAAGTGTGCTACATGGGAGATGATCATATAATATCTTAATATTATTTAATATTATTTAAAAAATTTAAATTATTTTTAATTTCCATTTTTGTCCCAAAACTGTTCTACTCCTTTTTCACCCTTTTTGGCAAGCAAAAGCAATCTTCAGTTTTATACTTGGTACAACCAATAGAGGAGGCTTTAGATCAAACACCTTGGGGAGGTAAAATTAAACTCATATACCCTCATATAAATATATATTTTTTAATAATATTTTCATGTTCTTTATGAACCATCTTCATGAATTTGACTATACTTTTTTGCTTATTATTTCATGCACCCTATAGGTTTTTTCTCCATTTTGGCAAGTCTATACAAACTAGTTACTGAGTTTATCTATATATGATTTTGGATTCCTTATTTAATTTTTATAATGATTTTTTTCATGTTTCAAGTCTATTTTAATATCCAATTACCTCAAGTCTGTAGATTGGTCCTTTTTGTGTTGTTGGTAGGTTTCTACTATCTGTAGTATCTTCATGATTTGATAATGGTTTTATAAGGTGTGTATAGGTTAAAAATAATGTTATTAAAGTATTATGAATCACCTAACCTTTAAATTTTGTCCTCAAAATCAAAATTCTCCTCAAATTTTATATCACAACCACACATACTCATAGTCTGCTTGCTACAACTCAATGTGCACCTATAGGTGCTCTCTATGGAGAGTTCAACATTGAAAGGGAAGTGTAACATCTAGTTTTTAGATTTAAATTCCTTATAATCAATTTTAATATAAATTTATGAGATAAAAATTGATTTTTAAGGCATATTCCTTCAATACATAGACCAATTCATCCTCACTACCCATATGTAGCCCATAGTGCATATACAACCTCTCAAGATGATGTCATGCTAAGATGGAAGGATGGATAATGTTTCAATATTAGAAGAATTTTAGGAGTCCATTTTAATAAATTGTGAATTATTTAATTTATCATAAACATTATATATTTCATATTATTTAGATTTTTTCATTGATTGCAGACATTAAAATGGCCACCTACAAGTGTCAATAGAGGACTAGGGTTCTTGATGGAGGAATTTGGACAAGTAAGAACTATGTTTGGAGTCCTAAGGTTCTATAAAGATCCTAAAATTAATATTTTGAGTGATATATGGATAGGTAAGTTTAATATCACCTTAAAACATGAGAATACAATTTCAATCCCACTTTCCCTAAACTATGAAAACAAAGGTCCTAATATTTTTATCAAAAGGAAACAACAAAGTTGATAAGATTCTAGATGCATCTAAGTATGTTTTCCTTGCAGTCTCATCATACGAGGATTAATATGTAAAGTTTTAAGATAAGGTGATCAATGGAGAGTATTTTTTGGATGGGCCAAAGTTGCATATTTATGCATTATTTTCAATTAGTGTTATCTACAGGATGTGAGTTACAAAGGGACTTTTTTCACCCAAGGTTGTAACTAGACCTTACCACTTATATGAGTGTTTCCAAATGGTTTAAAAGATAAATTATTACTTATATATCATATAAATTGGATATTATATTGTTTTTGGTCCTCATGAAATACCTATAAGGGTCCTTCTAGCAAGGAATGCTCACCTATAGCAGTTTAAAGGCAGAATTCATAGTCAAAATATAGGGAGGACTTAGTTTAGAAGCAAAAAAGTAATATGAAGGATTAAAAGGAGATTTTAATGATGATCAAATAATGTTATAAAATATATAAATTTCATTATCAACTTCATAATATACAAATAATGTAAAAAAAATTGACACAAACCTCCCAAAAGCCCTGTATACACCTACAACCAATTATGTTTGACTGTGTTAATAGTGAGTAGGATTAAGGTCCAAATTGATGGTATAAATATTACTCAAGGTGAAATAATTAGTCAAGATAAATGTTATATTATCATGGAAACTTAAAAAAATTCTATAAACATGCTTTCAAGTCATAACACCTCTAGTATGCACCTATTGTCAAATGTGTTTGATTGTCTAACGTAGTGAACATGATGTGTGATGGTTCTTAGTGTTGGCATTATCTAAACATGATGAAAAAGTGTAAAAAAATTGATAAATTAACTTATTTATTAAATTAAGTTCCTAACATATCATAATCAAATTCCAACTAAGCTATTAACACCTATAGGAACCATTTTTGAGTTCAAATCAAGAAATACAGTCAAGAGTAGAAACTCAGTTTAATTGAGTAAGGAGTATCAAGGGGATGTGGTGAGTTAACATTATAATAAAGTTTAAAACATATCCAAATTTAATTTTATACCTTGAAAATTATCTATCCAATGAATATCATGCAAAGAAATGATCTCAAAATAAGCAAGGCATAGTCCACTCTTGAAAAATATTGCACAATCTATCATAAAAGGAAGTCTATCTTTGAACTTAAGGCCTTTGGAGGGTCAAATGATATATTACAGAGTTGAAATTTTTTTATATCACCTTTATGAATTGGATAATAACTTATAATAATCACATTTTTCAATGGAAATATGGGAGTTCCCTCTATTTTATCTTAGATAAAGGGCACTCCCTTATGAGCACAAACCCCCAGATTTGAGAGGCAATGATAAAAGGTGATATCAAGAGTTGAGTGAACAATTAAATAATGTTTGGAGAGTAATAAACCATAAATTTAAATATGTTATAACATTAAAAAATAGATGGAACTTAATATGATACCCTACACTTTTAGAGTTATAGTCAGACCTAAAGGCAAGAATAAATGCCTAGAAGACAAATTGTAAGTCACTTTTACTTATATCTCCTAGTGAGACTTTTAACTAATTTTATCATGTTTTTAGGGTGAATTAAGAGGTGTTAAATATTTTATATTGTAGGGGAATACATAAAAACTCATTTTGGGCTTTAAGGACAATTTAGGCCTATTAAGCATGACTAGGCCTAACATCCAAAAAGGGGGTCAACTTTATAGTTGGCTTTAGATGATCACTAAAACATATTGGAGATTTAATATTGGGGTAAATAATATTTTTTATTGATTTTAGAAGTTAGATAAACCACAAGGAAGCCATTTTTTGTGTAAGAACAATACTAAGCTTGTAAGAAAAGTAAGAAAGGGCTCCATAGGAAAAGTTTGAACACTCATAACTCTCTTGATTCTTTTCATGGGGGACAAATAGGTTTAGAGGAGTTATAATAGGTATTTAAAAATAATTTTGTGGAATTATTTTGACATTCTAATGTGAAACCTGCATGATCAAAGCTTAAGAGGTCAAATAGGCCTATAACCCTTGTTAAGCCTTTGAAAATACTAGTTTGAGGAAATTAGAGAGATAATGCACCAAAATAGACAGAAACAGAATGATTAATGATTTTATGTTAAATAGGACTCAATCAGGGTCCATATCATCATAATTTGTTGGAAATACTTGTATAGATAGGGTACAAAATAGGTTTTTATTGATATTTTTATGTATTATGTAGGTTGTAGGAGGATTATAAATATGAAACCAACTTTGGGGGAAACATTAAGACTTGTGATAACACAAAACATTAATTTAATTCCTAATAATAACTCTAAAATATCCCAAATGAGCTCTGCCCTAAATTACTAATTTTTAAAACTTGAATTCTGCCCTAATTTTTGCACTTCAATTTTTTGTTAAAAACCCTAGGTTTTGATTTGACTTTTCTACACCTTTGATTCTAATTTCTGCCCTAGAATTTTGAATATCTATCTTTCTAAACCCTAGATTTGAAATCTAATTTTTTGTTCTGAATTTATAAATGATTTTGGCAGTGAATAAATGTATGTCAAATGCACAAATAAACATGCCGATTATGTGCCCTTATGGAAATAACATCAACTCTGAATTCAAACACATAATATGACTATCCAACACAAACAAATGACATATAATTCTATGTTTTGAATACAAATGACTACTGCTATGAAAAAGATTATCTAGAATTGCAATTACATCAAGTTTATGGACTTAAACATACCCAAACACAGTCCAAATCCCTGTTGTTGCAAATCAGACTGACACATATGCAAATCCAACCCCATGGAAATATTATCATGCCAACAAGACCTCAAATGATGGTGCCTCAATCTACTCAAAGAGATGATAAGATTCTACTCCCAAAAGATATTATAATTCTGCTCAAAATGTTGCTCCAAAATTGATATGCAATTTCTGCTCCAAACTCATGATTCTCCAATGAATTGCAATTGTGAACTCTATATGAATTCACCTCCGAGATGCGATTGGGTTTTTGTCTAATCCAGCTTCTTTCCTCAAGGTTTTTCATCCTTGGAAAAGTATTACAATCAAGTTACAAATCCACAATGGGAAAATAAAGAAACACACTGACTGAATAAATTCCAAAAGACCATCTCAACCTTCTTTTATACTTTTTTTCCCAAACTCTCTAGAAGCTTCCTTTTTTACTCTGAAAATGACCTTTTCATTAAAATAATGATATTTTGACACACAAGGTCCCTGTTTAATGCATCCATGAATTAAAGCATCTCAACCTGGTTCTAATGAGCTATAATACTAAGGGCCTTCTTAAATATTTTAATAAATTATTAGCAACTTTAGTAATTTAATTAAAATATAACCATTAATGCACTCATTTTTGCATAACTGTCAGAAAGTATTAGAATCAAAATCTGACAGCACTAGAGTGATATCGATGATGAATAATAAAAATCAAACCCAATCAGGTGACTTGCTATAAATAGACGCTCTCACTAAGAATCTTGGAGAATGCACCAAAGGCCAAAAATCACTTCAAAAAGTGGCATAAGAGTCCTCTATACCATCTGAGCTCTTCACCAACATCAAACATCCTCTCAGACAAGGCTAATGGTCACTGAGAAAGTCGAAACCAACTACAATACTAAAGTGACTGAAAATGGGGACATTACAGTCCTCTCTTCTCGATGACTGCTTGACCCAAGCAATCGGTACCTATATGCCCCAAATCCAAATACCAGGATCCCATATCAATCTCAGAAGTCTAAAAACTCTAATACATGAAACACTATATGGTGGGAGGTCATCAGCCACACGTACCAACAACTCCCTTCCTCTAAAGGCTTCATTGTCCATCACAAGTGCATAAACCAATATGCCAAACCAATCTAGGCTACTGATATACATCAAAACAGCCCCAAGAAAACTACCTTATCGATTACCTATTTTCTTCTCTCTCCATTTTTCACCCCATTCTTTAGCAGTAGTAACGGCATGCTCTCGCTCATGATCTCGATTAAAATTATTTTTCCCTTCTCTTGCTTTTCTAGCATGAAGAGGACTATACTTTTGGCCTTCTTGTTTCTCCCAATCATCCAAATCAAGCCACCTTCTTGAGTCCCTTACCTGTCCATTACCAGCTTCAGATCTAATGCCTGTGTATTGTCTTCTAGTATCCTTTTGGAAAAAATTAGAGGAATTCTGAGATGGTGACTGAAACCCACCATGCTTGGTTCCTCGTTCCTTTTGAACCACATCATCTTGGTCCTCTACTCCACTAATATGGGGACCAATTCTATTGCTATTAATAACAAGAACTCTAGGATCATATGTTTGAGAAGCTAGGTAAGATAGTGAAGTCACAACATCACCAATAAGAGGATGAGTAGCAGCTTGTTCTTAGAGACACATTACAGTAATAATAAGAGCTTGAAACAAGCCACGCATAGGATAACAACCTTGTAATAGAGGATCAGCCATTTTAGGGAACTTCTTGTGATCCTTGAATAGGGGCCATGCCCAAGACACAAGGTTGTGCTCTCCCACAATCCTTTTCTTACTTATTGAGGAACTTTTCTAGTTCTCATCATTTGAAACAATAGAATCCAAACCATCTTTTCATCTATCAGTACAATTACTTCTGCGTGTAGTTTCCACTTTTGTGTACCAACCCGAATCATTTGAGACTTAACTTTATTGCAAATCAATCTCCCAAACACTCTTTTGGTCATGGCATTTCCATCCATCTTCCTTTGATTTACTATAACTGACAATCTTCATCCAGCCACCTATGTAGTCCCTTCCTCTTTCAAGCATTAAGTTTGAATTTGTTGGGTGAATATTTTGTCATCAACTAACTGATGACAAAATGGGTATATCAACCACAGTACAAGGAGATTTACACCACAAAAAGTGTAGGTTTACCACATCTTAATGAGATAAATCTCTCCTCTCATCAAGGGGAGGTTCCCTATGAAGTACTTATATGCTATATGTATATATAAGTAAGAAAAAAAATACTCAGGGTAGTATAACACCATCCACATCTCTTTTTTTAGAGATGATGTCCAAGGAACAAGAGAGAGAATTGCTGGTCGATGGCTAAGAACATTCCTCTTCTTTCAGGAATGGTATCCAGCGCAGAGTAGAAAATCCCCTGAAGTAGTAACAAAGTCCACAAGAAAACCCACGTAAGCACAAAGTCTTCCATTGCCTCCTTCACTGATTCGGAGCACACGTAACAGTAGAGTGAAACAAAGCACAAAGTCTTCACCTAAAACTACAATGGATAAAAGGATCACCAAGATAAAAGTAGCTCAAAGTCTTTCTTTTATATTTTAGAAATGTCTTTAGATAATTTCAATACACATACTATGTTTATTAAATCGAATAAATGAGAGATTATAAGGAAAAGAACATAAGAACTATTTCCTAAATAACACAAATTACTTCAACACAAAGTCTGAAATAAACCTGTTTCTCATTCATTCGATGAAATATGATTTACATGTTGAGCACAAAGTCTCAAGAAGTGTCTCAATTTCAGCAGAGTTTTTGATCTCAATTATCTAGAGATCCTTTTACAAAAGAGGTTCCCTCTATATATAGTGAGAAACCTCCAAAATTAAAAAGATTAAAATATTAAAATATCTTAGTCAAAGATGAGTCATCTTTGACTTTGAGATGTTTTTATAGATTTTTTACATGTAATTATATATTACAAAATTTCATGCACTTTTACATGACAAAAGTGCATGAGAAGAGAGGAAGAAGAGAGAAAGGAGAAATGGTTTAACTCTTGCCACCAGACTTCTTCAGATGAGCATCATACATGGTGATAGATGCCTAAATTCCTATACTGTCTGGTGTAATAGTGTTCTTGAAGATTACTCTGGCCCTGATTGTAGCATCTTTCAATGTTGTGATTGCTTTGGCATGACTAGTTAACCTAGTTCTTAGGTTATCCAAAGTGAACTTAGTATCTAAGATGTTATCCACAGAAGTCATTGAAAATGCTTTCTCTTCAAAATCCCTCTAGACCATACCTTTGAATTCTCGAATCATCTCTTCTATTGAGAGAAATTGATTATCCCTAGAGGTGAGGTTGCAAGGTAATTCTTCTAGTCTGTTCAACAGGCCTATGTCACTTTTCTCACTAGCATCTTTGGAAGACTTGAGGTCTTCGATCAGCTCCTTGAGTACCTAAATCTTGTATATCAGTGATTCATTGATTTCAATATAGGAATCTTTGCTGGCAATGATGCTGATGGATATCAAGGTGTGTTTCTTCAAATCCTTCATCTCTATCCACTTGCCAAGATATTTATCTGTACTATAAATATCTTGAGAAATAAGAGAGATGAGGTCCTCTAAATCTGTCTTAACCTTCTTCATCTTGTCTATCTTCTCAACAGCCTCTGTAAGTAAGGAAATTCCCTGAGTGTGCATCTTTTCAATATAATCTTCTAGCACTTTCCCTTTCATATAGGTTTTCTCTACTTTTTGGATAATAGGTTCATCTATGGAAAAGGCTTATGGGGTTGTTGCTTCAGGAGTAAGAGTGAATTTCCTAACTACTATAGTCAATTGCTCTATCTTTGCCTTATAGTAATCTTTCATCTCCTTTTCCCTGTCAAATTTTTTGATCATGATATCCATTGTGGACTGTAGATCACTTTTTGCACCCTCGTGAGTAACTTTCCCTAACTCAACATGAGAAATGGAATAGCTGCTCATGTCAAAACCCTCAAGGGTTGCATCTTATGGAGGTTTGTCTATCTCTAAAAATTTGTGCCCCTTTTCTTCAACCAATTTTGAAAGGATCCTTGGTCTCTTAGGGGCCTTAGCTTTCACTGGCACTATTTTTCCAAAATCAAAGTCATCTGCAAAGATGGCTAACTTCTTCCTTTTGGGTGTGAAAGCTGAAAACCAAGGAGAGAGAGAAGAAGTACTTATTGTGGCAATAGTCCCTACAGCTGGTGTCATTGGGGTAACATCTACACTGCCAGTGGGAATAATGGGTGTAGTGAGAGTAATAGGTGAAACTGTGTCGATCACTGACTGATCAATAGTGGAGCTTTCTCTTATATTGAAAGAAGTAGAAGAGAGACTAGGGATGGAACCTGAGGAGTGAAGGACATCTCTAGAATCACCTTAAGGATCACCAAACATAAATCTGGAAGGAGAAGCAGCTCCAAAAGAAGGAACACTGATGGGAGAAAGAGGCAAAGGAGATGCCATAGGGGATTGAGGTGGTGAAGAAGAAACGCCTGTAAGTGGTTGTGCCCCTTCTTGAGAAGATAGAGGCTCAATTCTCTGTTGCTCTGAGGGCCTGTCATCTATCTCCATATGTTGTGCTACCTATTCTTTGGTGCTTTGTTCTTCAACTCCCTTAGTCATTTATTCTGGCTCCTCAGCAACCTTCGATTTCTTGGACACAAAGATGATTCTAGGCTTGTGAGGCGTAGATAGAGAAGGAACATCACCTTTATTCTTAGTCTTGTTCTCTGCCTTCTTTCGTGTTTCCACTTAGAATTCAGCCTTTGATCCTATAATGAACTCCTTCAATGTGATCTCTTTGGCTACTAACCAATCATTGGTGTTAGCCACTATTGGTTCAAATCTCTTTCTCAAAGAAGTCAATTCTTTTTGGGACCACTGAATTAGAGGAAGAGGAGAGTCAACGACCTTCTCAGCTAGGTATCTACTGTTGATTACATTTTTATCATCAACCAGACTAGGGGGAATATCTGTAAGCCCCAGATATTCAACCTGCTCTAGAGTCAGCCTGTTGTAGTCTATTCTTCTAATTTCTTTTGTTATTCTCAAGTCTACTTAGATTTCTTCAATCATAAGCTCATGAAATTGAATCTTTCTTCAGATCATATCTTTGACACTCCTATAGTCAAAATTGTCTCTCCTCTTAAACTACTTCATGGTAACTAGTTACATTTCCATCTCCATTACCTTTGCTTTGGCTACAATCAAAATTGAGTATCTATAAATTTTAATTGGGAACCTGAAGCCTAGATTTTTTAGTTCCATTTGCCTAGTGTGTATGACAAAAATTTGTCTACACAACTCCATTAGGACTAACTTGTCAGAAGAAAATTTGGGGAGCATATAGGGATAGCCTTGGAAAAACCCAACCTGTAGATAGTAAAAGGAAGGAAATTATAGAAACATGAAGCCAAAGTCATTGATGACCATCCAGGCTTCATCAAATACTCTTTTCTATTCGAGTTGAGAGTCGAAAAGGCAAAAAAATATCGTGAAGAAGGCATAATTTACCCTCTTAAAATGACGGATTGATCCTTGTAGTGTTAACTAAGAGTAATATGAATAAATAGGGGTGGTTTTTTTATCCCCTTATATTGTCAAACCTAAAAAGGTTTGCATGGAAGCCATGATGTATACTAAGTATTAATTCATATATAACTTCAAAGTAGTAGACACTTTCGTCAGTTGTTCATGAAGAGCATTATTGATCTACTCATCCCAGAAGATGACTTGCTTCCCTTGTAGGATTATCTTGATAAAGAGATACATCCATTCATGGAATTGGGAATAAGATGGCAAACCTCGTACTCTACTGAGAAGAGTAATTAAGTCACTAACTTCTATGAAATCACTCGTCAAAAAATTCTGTGGCCATCTAGATAAATTGGTGCTAGGAGTCTTGAGCCACCTATGATTCATCACTTTCTTCACCCTCTTAGAATCCTTGTCATACTCTTTATGTGCCTCAATGAATTCAATTCTCAATACTTTAGTAATAGAAGGTCACATGAAGACTTTATCGATAAATTCAAGGTCCAACTAAATTATCGTGTTGCTGGTAGCATCTGACACTGACCTGGTCTCTGTGTTGTAGAACTGGGTGCACTAGAGTATGAACTCTATGTGATGTGCCACTACTGGGAAAGAGGCAACTAAATAAATTTTTATTTTGATTATCCTTTTCATTTTTGAGCTCAAGTTCAGTTCCTTGGTTTTGGTTACGAAATCAGCCATATCCACGTGACCAATCTCTGTGTCTCTAATGTCGTCGACATTAGAAGTGACTAAGGTGATTAGGAAAATGTCTTCATACTGGTACTTTATGGCCTTTGAATTCTTTGGAGAAGCTTTAGTCAATAAAACTAGTCTTGATTGAGTGGGTGTTAATGAATGAGAATCTTCAGGGGGTACTCAAAAATAATGCACACCGCGAGCCCAAATCTGTCAAAACACACTTTTTTTCACTTACTGGATCATCCAAAGGAAAAAGGTAGGAGGAGGAGTGGGAGGAATGAATCAAAATGGGGTGAAAATCAAATTAAATGGGGCAAAAATTGACTCTAACCACTCGACGCGTGTGGCCATAAATGCCGCACATAAAAATTGAGGCAGTGTAGGGGCAGTAAAATTTGCTGCCCTTACACTAAAAAATTGAAGGGACATGCAGGGGTGGAAAAAATTTCTACTCCTACATGTAAGGGATAAAAATGTAGGGGCAACAAAATTTGACACTCCTACATTCAAAATGAAGGGGAGGCAAAATTTTTTGCTCCTGCACGAAGAATGAAGAAAATGCATTGGCAGCAAATTTTGCCGCCCGTGCATGACAATGGAAGAAAAAGACTAACTTTGAAAAAGGGAAATGGGTCAACTAGTTGCATCGAGACTATAAAAACTTTCAAATTTTGGGAAAAATGTAATGAAAGATATTATGAAATTCAGACGAAGTCAGTTGAGCAAATATGAGAACGAGAAAAACCCATCTTGAAAAATGAACTTAGAGAGACAAAGGGAAAAACAGACAAGTTTCATAGGGGGGTTGTTCTAAAAATGAGTTGAGCTAATTTTGGGAACAATAGTGGGCTTATATTGGGGAACTTTCATTGATTGAATCGATCAATGGGAGTAGAAACCAATCTCAGAGTGCCTTCATCCAAGCCATTGGGCTACAGAGTCACGCTAAAAATCAAAGAAAACAAACAAAATGTAAAAACTATACAAATATACAAGTGGATCCATTTAAACTTCAAAGATTGAAAAGCTTTAGATGCTGCCCACTTTGGAGTAGTGAAAATGGTGTTCCATCTTGATACTCTAGCAAGAAGCTATTCTCACCACAGAGTTGTTGAATGGTAAATGGACCTCTCCATAAAGAGTCAAATTTCTCATGCATTCCTTTCGATTCTCACCTCTTGTCCCACAACAAGACTTGACCTCTGATTTGAAAATCATAGACCTTAGCCCTTTTGTCAAAAAACTTCTTCACCTAATTTTGATGTGTTGTAATCTGGTCCACCACCATGGTTCTCTACTCATTCAATTCAGTGAGGCACAAGATCCTTTTGTCGATTGAATTTTTGGAGGTTAAATCTTTGATTGCTTTGACTAACATGAGCACTGGTAGTTCTAGAGTGATAGGTACCTTTGCATTCAAGCTGTACAGAAGCTGGAAAGGTGACATACCTATGGCCCTCTTGGGTGTAATCCTATCCACCCATAAAGCATCAAACAGTGCTTTGTGCCAAGTTCTCTGATTATCATCTATCAATTTTCTGATAATGGTGACCAAGTTTTTATTGCTCGATTCTACTTGGCCATTTCCCTATGGGAAATAATCTATAAAGTGTGGGATAGGGTAATCCCATAATAAAAGTAGAATTGAGTAATTTCATGTGAAGAGAAACATGTCGCATTATTTGTTACAATTTTGAGTGAGACCCCAAACTGAGAGATGATATTTTCTTTAAGAAAACTGCACACCACTTCGGGCGTAGTGTGCTTGGTTGGGATGGCCTCCACCCATTTGGTAAAGTAATTAGTTGCCATGAGGACATAATCATGTCCGTCACTCGAAGATGGGTTAACTATGCCAATGAAGTCAATACCTCACTGTTGAAAAGGCTCTTCAATTATCACTGACTTGAGGGGTAATGCAGCCAATTTAGGCTTTCTAACAAACTGTTGACACAATTCACATCTACACACCCATTTGTAAGCATATTGAAATAGTGTAGGCCAATAGTATCTTGCTCACAAAATCTTGTGCATTGTCACTGGTGCAAAAAAATATCCTCCATAGGACAAATTATGGAAAGACTCCAAGATTTTATCTTGTTGTACCTTATTGACACAACGAAGAAATGCCCCATCCAGGTTCCTTTTGTACAGACTATTATCCCACAAAACATAGCTAGCAGCTTTTAGTTTAACATTCTATTTTCCCTTATAGGAGAGATGAGTGGACACTCACCATAAGTCAAAAAATGGGCAATGTCAGAATACCACTCATCAGTAGTGGTAACAAAGAGGACCATAGGCATGTCTTCGATCTCCACTTTTTCATTTTTTGCTTCATCAGGAATGTTATTGGCAATCAACTGACAAAGACCCTTTCCCCATACAAGTTTGGTGGATTTGATGTCTAGATCAAACTCTTAAATCTTGGTGATCCAATTACCCCTCTTCGTACCAAACTCCTATTGAGTCAAAATGGACTACATTGTATCAGGTACCAAAACCTCAGTGTGTGAGTTTAGAATATAAAACTTGAAATGTTTGATTGCTTTGACCACCACATACGCATTCTTCTCCATGCTAGAATATTTTAGCTCATGAGCCTTGAGTGAATAACTCATGAAGGAAATAGGAGATTCTATGCCTTCTTGGTTCTATTGAACTAAAATAGCTGAGAGTGTATGTTCAGAAGCATAAATATATATTTTTAAGTTTTTGGTGTAGTCCGAACAAACTAGAATTGGTGCGTGAGTGATTGCTTCTTTGATGTCTTTGAATGTTGATTTGCCCTCTGTAGTCCACCTGAAGGTAGCATTGTCTTTCATCATGTTGAAAATATGGTGAGTTTTCTCAGCGAACTTAGGGATGAACCTTCGAAGAAAATTCACCTTTCTGAAGAAAGAGTGAACCACCATTTTACTGGTAGGTAGAGTAAGTTCTTGGATGGACTTGACTCTTTCTGAGTCAATTTTAACACCTTCTCAAAACACAATGTGTTCGAGAAGTTTCCCTTCTGTCACCCCAAAGATAGTTTTTTTGTGATTTAAAGAAATATTTTTTTGACAGCAACATTCTAGTATTCTTTGTAAATGGTGGACATAGTCATAATGATGCTTTGAAAATACCATCAAATCATCTAGGCATACTACAATGAACTTACCTATTTCATCCTTAAAAGTGAGGTCTATCACTCTTTGAAATTTGGCACCTACATTTATTAGATCAAAAGTCATTCCTTGATAGGCAAAGGTACCCCAAGGTGTGGTGAAGGCAGTCTTATGCTGATCTGCTTTTCCAACTTCAACCTGATTGTACCTCAAGAAACCATCCAGCATTGATAACATCTCTGAACCTGTTACCATCTACAAAACATGATCCATGATAGGGAGAGGGTAGTTATCTTTTAAAGATAACTAATTCAAGTTTTTGAAATCCACACAAATTCAAATTTCACCATTCTTATTTTTGACAGGCACTATGTTGGCGATCCATGTGGAGTGATGGAATGAGAAAATTATTTGGGCATTAAGCATTTTTTGTATCTCAGATAAAATGGTACCTGATATTTTTAGATTATATTGCTTGGATTTTTGCTTGTAAGGTAGTGAGTTAGCCTTAAGAGGAATGTCATGGCAAATTTCATCAGGCCTGAGTGATTTCAAGTCATCATAGGAATATGCTAAGATATCTATATACTGGTGGAGTAGATTAACAAGTTTGAATCTCCCCTCAGGGGTGCATCATTTTCCAATGTTCACCATCTTAGGGTCTCTCTTGGTTCCCAAGTTCACTTGATCAAAATCCTGACAGGAGTTTGAATCTATTCACTATTGTTTGATGAACCTATCATAGTTATCAAACAATTTCTCTAGTAAAACCAAGCCTTTTGGAATCTTATTCTCCTTAAGCTATAAGAAATCCTCACCTATGTTTGTGTTCAATTCAAAATAAGCATCACATTCTTGAAGTTCACTACCTTCAAAATGTAGTTGTTTGAAAGCTGCCCCTTTGCTCTAGGAAGGCAATGATTTGATTATTATTGTTGAATACTTGCCATTGGCTGACATTATTAGATACACTTGGCTGAAACAAAATTTCAATAGTGTACTTGTCTCCTTTAAAATCTGGGTGAGGAACTAAGAGAGTAGTAGAAATGGCTAATGCATCCGCCCGGTCATTGAATTCTCTCAAAATGATAGAGATGCTAAAAGCGTCAAAATTTTCCATTTGGTCCCAGACAAGATTATGGTAATGGCACAATCTTTCATTCTTGATTTGATAGAGGTTCCTCACTTGGAAAACCACCAATTCAATGTCTCCTTTAGCATGGAGGAGTTTAATGCCTTTTTGTCTAGCAGCCTGTAATCCAAATAACAAGGATTCATACTCAGCTGTGTTGTTGGTGTTGTTAAACTACAACTTATAGGATAAATGAACAATATCTCTTTGAGGAGATACCAACACAACTCTGGCTCCTGAATTGGTAGAGGAGCAGCTGCCATCAAATTCTAAGATCCATAACTCATTAGACACCACTTTTTCTTTGAAAACTTCTTCATTTGGAGGAAGAGGTCTTTCCATGCATTTGTTTTGCTTTATCGATCCTCCCACTATGTCAACTGAACACATTTTCAAGTTTTTACCTATATGAGTTTCATCAAATGCCTCATGGACTTCATCCGTAGATAGGAAGTAGTTACCCATACTCAAAGACTCAAATAAAATTTGAGCTTCTAGTGCTGATGATCAGGTGACTACATATCTTGCTTCTTTTTTAGGAAGTAATTTGTTCATAACACCTTGAATTGGGATCCTTGCCTCTGAAAAGTCCATGATTAGCTCACCTCCAACATCCTTGCATAAATTCTACCCAAGAAGGATGTTGTAAGAGGTTGGAACATCAGCCACTAGAATCATCATTTTTATCCTCTTTTCTGGAAAAGCTGTAAACACAAATTGGGCATCTTTTATTTGACCAAGGAGTGGGACTTGCTTATTTTTCATAAAAAAACACCTCTCAAAAGTTTTGGTCAAAGTTAGACCAAGGGAATCTACCACCTTGGTAGGCATAAAATTATCAGAAGCTCTAGAGTCTATTATGCAATTACTCAATTTGTAACCATTTATTAGCAGGGAAACATAAAAAGGTTCTATGTTCTAGGGAACAACAGGAGGAGTCATGACAAGATTATTTTAGGTGGATTTATCCTTGGGAGGATCATGAGCAGCCTTTGAAGAATCTTGTCTTGTGAGGACAACTTTATTTTTCACGTATTCTGCCAACCTATCAAACTGTTCAGGATTAGCTCTCAAATACTCAATTTTTGTCATCTAAATCTTAGTCTTTCTGGTGTGATTAATTATATCAAATAATTGAAAATAATTTGAGATAGAGGAAGAGGGTCCATCATCTGGGTCTTTAGTGGGTGTGGCACTGGTCTGAGCAATAGAGGTGGAAGATATGGGGTGGTTAGAGGTACTTACTTTTTTGTGAGTTACCTGATCTTTCAATTGGAGAGGCAATGGAGTCCTTCATTTAGTGATAGAGACCACTGACTGAGGTTATTCTTCTACTTTTCCTTTGTCAGTGTGTGGGACTGACTGGTTTTGAGATCTGGTAAAAATAATATAAGATCCATCCAACCCTTCTCTTTTACTTTTAACTTCATCCTAGTAATCCAAGAAACTAATATTGGAGTCACCAACTAATTCTTCTTCCTGCTCTTCAAAGATATTAGCATCATCTTGTTGGTCCAACTCAGGTTGGAGTGAAAAGTCATGTTCAGCTTCTAAGTAACCGACTATTGAATTGGTAGGTGTCACTTCAAAGGCAAGTTTCCCTTGAGGGAGAGGCAAGTGTTTTAGTTGGCCACTATTTTGGGTAGCATTGCCCTGATGTTGTTGATTACGTAATGTTTTTATTGGCATATCTCGATAAGTGGGAATAGACATACCTTGGGCCATTTGTCTCTTCAAAGTTTTCAGTTCATTTATCAATTTTTGCACCATAGGATCTATAGTGCCTATAGAAGAGCTTTCAGCAGATGAAGAGAATCTATTTTTACTGGAGTCTTTTTTGATCTTACTTGCTAGGATAATATCATCCTCAATATTAGTAGCCAAATTTTGAGCCAATGTGAGATCCATAGGGCTAGCTCGCCTCAACAAAAAACTTACTTCGGGAAGTTGTGAGTTGATAAAAAAGCACTTAAGGTTCTTCGTGCGTGGGTTGAGCAACGGTTAGAATCTGATTCTTTAACTTATTAAATTTAGCTATAAAATCTCTCATGGGTTCTTGGGGTTAATTTTTCATCTGTGTAAGCTATGCTAAAAAGGCGTGTGCATCTTCAGTAGGTTTAAATCTAGCTTCAAATTTAAACTTTAGCATATTCTAGTCAGTTATAGTTCAAGCTTGAAAGTGGTAAAACCAATCCGCAACAGTGCCTTGCAGAGTTTCTACAAAAAGTCTCACTGTTATGTCTTTGAATTCCACACTGATTACACTGCATGCTATAGAGAAGGTGATAATATGCTCATCAAGATGAACCTTCTCTTCAACAAAAAATTTGGGAAATTTTTTTCTAGAACTATGAGGTAGTTCATGCAAGGGTGGGGTCAAATTAAGAGGACCAAAAGAATTGCCCCATGGACCTTGAGCCATTATGATAGGATGATTAAATGGAGAGATAATAAATCTTGGTGGGATCAATAAAGACAAAACCTTACCAGTATTGAGGCTAGAAGCTTCACCAGGTATGAGAGATTTGGCGTTGGTAGGAGGGAAGCTCCTAGTTCACTGAAGATGAGATGATGAAGGAGAAATCTCAAAATTAGTTTGCTACACCAACTCAAATATAGGATCAACAATACCCTGAGCTCTCTGGCCTCATGTGTACGATGGATCTGCCAGAGTGTCAAATTAAAAAGGGACTGAAACTGCTTCAAGTTGAAGCTTGAGGCTTTAAAATGCACATTCATATCCCCAGCGGAGTCACCAAAAACTGTTGGGTGAATATTTTGTTGTCAACTAACTGATGACAAAATGGGTATATCAACCATAGTATAAAGATATTTATGCCACAAAAAGTGTAGGTTTACCACATCTTAACGAGATAAATCTCTCCTCTCATCAAGGGGAGGTTCCCTATGAAGTAATTATATGCTATATGTATATATAAGTAAGCAGAAAATAATACTCAGGGTAGTATAACACCATCCATCTCTTTTTTTTAGAGATGATGTCCAAGGAACAAGAGAGAGAAATCCTAGTCAATGGCTAAGGATATTCCTCTTCTTTCAAGAATGGTATCCAGTGTAGAGTATAAAATCCCCTGAAGTAATAACAAATTCCATAAGGAAACCCATGTAAGCACAAATTCTTCTGTTGCCTCCTTCACTGATTCAGAGCACACGTAATAATAGAGTGAAACAAAGCATAAAGTATTCACCTAAAACTACAATGGATAAAAGGATCACCAAGATAAAAATATCTCAAAGTCTTTCTTTTAATTTTTTAGAAACATCTTTAGATAATTTCAATACACACACTTTGCTTATTAAATCAAATAGATGAGAGATTATTAGGAAAAGTACATAAGAACTATTTCCTAAATAACACAAATTACTTCAACACAAAGTCTGAAATAAACCTATTTCTCATTCATTTGATGAAATATGATTTACAAGTTGAGCACAAAGTCTCAAGAAGTGTCTCAATTTCAACAGAGTTTTTGCTCTCAATTATCCAGAGATCTTTTTACAAAAGAGGTTCCCTCTATATATAGGGAGAAACCTTCAAAACTAAAAAGATTAAAATATCTTAGTCAAAGATGAGTCATCTTTAAGTTTGAGATATTTTTCTAGATTTTTTACATGTAATTACATATTACACAATTACATGCACTTTTACATGACAAAAGTGCATGAGAAGAGAGGAAGAAGAGAGAAGGGAGAAATGCTTCAAATCTTGCCGCTAGAATTCTTCAAATGAGCATCATACATGGTGATAGATGCCTAAATTTTTATACTGTCTTATGCAACGGTGTTCTTGAAGATTACTCTGGCCCTGATTGTAGCATATTTCAATGCTGTGATTGCTTTGGCATGACTAGTTACCCTGGTTCTTAGGTTATCCAGAGTCAACTGAGTATCTAAGATGTTATCCATAGAAGCCATTAAAAATGCTTTCTCTACAAAATCCCTCTGGACCATACCTTTGAATTCTTGAATCATCTCTTCTGTTGAGAGAAATTTATTATCCCTAGAGGTGAGGTCACAAGGCAATTCTTCCAGTCTATTTAACAAGTGTGTGTCACTTTTCTCTCTAGCATCTTTGGAATACTTGAGGTCTTCGATCAGCTACTTGAGTACCTGAATCTTGTATATCAGTGATTCCTTAATTTCAATATAGGAATATTTGTTGGCAATGATGCTAATGGATATCAAGGTGCTTTTTTTCAGTTCCTTCATCTCTATCCACTTACCAAGATATTTATCTGTACTATCAATATCTTGAGAAATAAGAGAGACGAGGTCCTCTAAATCTATCCTCACATTCTTCATCTTGTCTCTCTTCTCAGCAACCTCTGTAAGCAAGTAAATTCCCTGAGTGTGCATCTTTTCAATATAATCTTCTCGCACTTTCCCTTTCATATAGGTTTTCTCTACTTTTTGGATAATAGAATCGTCTATGAAAAAGGCTTCTGGGGTTGCTGCTTCAGGAGCAAGAGTGAATTTCCTAACTACTACGGTTAATTGCTTTGCCTTTACCTTATAGTAATATTTCATCTCCTTTTTCCTATCAAATTTATGGACCATGATATCCATTGCAGACTGTAGATCACTTTTTGCACCCTCATGAGTAACTTTCCCTAACTCAACACGAGAAATGGAATAGCTGCTCATGTCAAAACCCTCAAGGGTTGCATCCTATGGAGGTTTGGCTATCTCCAAAAATTTGTGCCCCTTGTCCTCAACGAATTTTCAAAGGATCCTTGGTCTCTTAGGGGCCTTAGCTTTCACTGGCACTATCTTTCCAAAATCAAAGTCATCTACAGAGATGGATAACTTCTTCCTTTTGGGCATGAAAGCTGACAACCAAGGAGGGAGAGCAGAACTACTTACTATGGCAACAGTCCTTACAGCTAGTGTCACTAGGGTAACGTCTGCACTGCTAGTGGGAACAATGGGCATAATGGGAGTAACAGGTGAAACTGTGTTAACCATTGACTAATCAATGGCAGAGCTTTCTCTTATATTGAAAGAAGGAGAAGAGAGACTAGGGATGGAACCTAAGGAGCAAAGGACGTCTCCAGAAGCACCTTGAGGATCGCCAAACATAAATTTAGAAGGAGAAGTGGCTCCAAAAGAAGTAACACTGATGGGAGAAAGAGGTGAAATAGATGCCATAGGAGATTGAGGTGGTGAAGAAGAAATACCTGTAAGTGGTTATGCCCCTTCCTGGAAAGATAGAGGCTCAGTTCTCTACTGCTCTAAGGGCCTATCATCTATCTTCATCTACTATGCTACCTATTCCTTGGTGCTTTGTTCTTCAACCCCCTTAGTTGTTGATTCTGGCTCTTCAACAACCTTTGATTTCTTAGACACAAAGATGATTCTAGGCTTGTGAGCTTAGACGGAGAAGGAACATCACCTTTATTTTTAGTCTATTCTCTACCTTCTTCCATGTTTCCACTTGGAATTCAGCCTCTGATCTTGTAATAAATTCCTTCAACGTGATCCCTTTGGTTGCTAACTAATCATTGGTGTTAGCCAATATTGGTTCGAATCTCTTTCTCAAAGAAGTCAATTATTTTTTAGACCACTGAATTAGAGGAAGAGGAGATTCAACAACCTTCTCAGCCAAGTATCTACTATTGATTACATTTTTATCATCAACCAGACTAGGGGGAATATCTATAAGCCCCAGATATTCAACCTACTCTAGAGTCAGCCTGTTGTAGTCCATTCTTTTAATTTATTTTTCTGTTCTCAAGTCTACCCAGATGTCTTCAATCATAGGCTCATGAAACTGACTCTTTCTTCTAATCATATCTTTGACACCCCTGTAGTCAAAATTATCTCTCCTCTTGAATTGCTTCATGGTAACCAGTTTCATTTTCATCTCCATTACCTTTTCTTTGGCTATAGTCAAAAATGAGTATCTGCCAATTTTAATTGGGAACCTAAAGCATGGCTTTTTCAGTTCCATTTGCCTAGTTTGTATGACAACAATTTGTCTACACAGCTCCATTAGGACTAACCTATCAGAAGGTAATATACGGAGCATATAGGGATAGCCTTAGAAAAAGCCAACCCGTAGATAGCAAAAGGAAGGAAATTGTAGAAACATGCAGCCAAAGTCATTGACGACCATCCAGGCTTCATCAGATACTCTTTTATATTTAATCTGAGGGTCAAAAAGGCAAAAAATTATCGTGAAGAAGGCATCATTTACCCTCCTAAAATGATATATTGATCCTTGTAGTGTTAACTAGGGGTAATATAAATAAACATGGGTGGTTTTTCTATCCCCTTCTATTGTCAAACCTGAAAAGGTTTGTATGGAAGCTACGATGTATACTAAGTATGAATTCATATAGAACTTTGAAGTAGTAGACACTTTCGTGAGTTATTCATGAAGAGCATTGCTGATCTGCTCACCCTAAAAAATGACTTCCTTCCCTTGTAGGATTATCTTGATAAAGGGATACATCCATTCATGGAATTGGAAAGAAAATGGTAGACCTCATACTCTACTGAGAAGAGTAATTAAGTCACCAACTTCTTCTATGAAATCACTCCTCGAGAAATTTTTTGGCCATCTAGATAAATTGGTCCTGGGAATCTTGAGCCACCTATGATTCATCACTTTCTTCACCCTCTCAAGATCCTTGTCATACTCTTTCTATGCCTCAATGAAGTCAATTCTCAGTAATTCACTAGCAGGAGGGCACATGAAGACTTTATCGATAAATTTGGGGTCTAACCGAATTATCATGTTGCTGCTAGCATTTGACACTAACCTGGTCTCTCTGTTGTAAAATTGGGCACACTAGAAGATGAACTCTGTGTGATGTGCCACTAATAGGAAAGAGGCAACTAGATGAATGTTTCTTTTAATTATCCTTTTCATTTCCAAGCTTGGGTTCATCGCCTTGGTTCTGGTTACAAACTCAGCCATATCCACATGGCCAATCTTTGTGTCTCTAATGTCATCAACATTAGAAGTGACCGAGGTGATTGGGAAAATGCCTTGGTACTGGTACTTCATGGCCTTTGAATTCTTCAAAAAATCTTTAGTCATTAGAGCTAGTCTTGATTGAGTGGGTGTTAATGAATGAGAATATTTAGGGGGTACTAGAAAATAATGTGCACCGCGAGCTCAAATCTGTCAAAACACACTTTTTCCTACTTGCTGGTCGTCTAGACGTAGAAGGCAGGAGGAGGAGTGGGAGGAATGAATCAAAATAGGGTGAAAATTGAATTAAATGGGGCAAAAATTGACCCCAACCACTCGATTCATGTAGCCATAAATTTTGTGCATGAAAATCGAGGCAGTGTAGTGGTGGTAAAATTTTTCGCCCTTACACTAAAAAATTGAAGGGACATGCAGGGGTGGCAAAATTTTATACTCCTGTATGTAAGGGAGAAAAATGTAGGGGTGTAAAAATTTATCGCTCCTGCTTTCAAAATGTAGGGGAGGAAAAATTTTCCACTCCTGCACGAAGAATAGATAAAAATGCACTGGCGGCAAATTTTGCCGCCCATGCATGACAATGGAAGAAAAAGACTAACTTTGAAAAAGGGAAATGGTTCAACTAGTCACATTGAGACTGTAACAACTTTCACATTTTGGGGAAAATATAATGAAAGACATTATGAACTTCGAATGAAGTCAGTTGAGTAAATACGAGAATGAGAAAAACCCGTCTCAAAAAATGAACTTAGAGAGACAAAGGGCAAAATAGACAAGTTTTGTAGGGGGTTGTTCCAAAAATGAGTTGAGCTGATTTTGGGAAAAACATAATTCCAACTTGATGCATTTTTAATCTCATCCTCTTGTGACTTGCTCTCCCCTTGTTTCTTTTCATGCTTGCATTTGACTCCTACAGTTTCTACATTTGATTTCCAACTTGCCAAATTATCTACCTTGGTTTCTTACAAGCCATCCCACCCACTCTTATTTTTAGGCTCTAACATACAATTCTTGTTATCAACTTTTGATTGACTACCTAATTTTCTATCACTAGTTTCCTCATTTGCCTTAGCAATGCAAACCCAACCATTTGTTTGTGATTTTGATACTATGGATGCCTCCCAAGCAAAAAAATTGCTAATCTTTGCATTACCATCAATTTAATCTAGGGATTTAGTAGATAGATCACATAAAGGTATGAAATCCTTTCCATTGAAGTTAGCCACCTCCTTTTCCCTTGGGGAGTCTACAAAAATGACATCTGAAGGCATAAACTCACTAGTATCATTTATTTCACCATATATATTTTCATCTAGATGAAATCCTGAGGATGATCCCTCCTTTTTGTAGGATATTATACCAATATTTTCCAAGAAGTCATAGACATATCTATGGTTGTAGAGTTGATCTGAAAGATCACTGGAAGCCTCTTTATTATTCCATAGAACATCAAAATTCCCACCCGTGCCTAGCAAAGGATATTGGCCCCCAAGAACAACCAACAAGTTTACTAGAAAGAGTATCTTCTTGACCTCTTTTAGCAACCTTTTCAAAGCATTTTAAAGGCCTCTACATTCTAGCTTTTTCAAATGGTGCAGACATCCCCATGCATTCAAGTAAATGTTGATAGCCACTAGTAGTGAATGCAATAATTTTCCCAGAGGAACAGACACAGTTAGAACTCAATATCAAGTGTTCTTTGTGCAAATCAATCTTTGGATCCTTACTTGCTAATTTATTGAACTTCAAATCTCCTGATTGTTCCTCCTCAACATTATTGTAGGGATCAATGTATTCTACTTCCTTAGTAGAGGTACATGAGATATTAGTAGCATTGTATCCATTTGGAACAATTTCAGTCACCTGCAATTCCTTTCCAAGCTCTTCATTAGGCTTGGGCCACTTTGATTTATCTTTTGGAGGAATGTTGGGTGGTGTAAGCCCAAACATTTTGTATTCTTCCCATTTTGAAACAATTTGCTAACCAAATAATTTCACAAGGAATCCCATGACACAAGACCACACAGGTTGGCAGGATGCATGGCTCTGATACCACTGAAATATCCCAAATGAGCTCTGCCCTAAATTAATAATTTTTAAAACTTGAATTCTACCCTAATTTTTGCACTTCAATTTTCTGCTCAAAATCCTAGGTTTTGATTTGACTTTTTTGCACCTTTGATTCCAATTTTTTCCCTAGAATTCTGAATATCTATCTTTCTAAACCCTAGATCTAAAATCTGATTTTTTGTTCTGAATTTATAAATGATTTTGGTAGCAAATCAATGTATGTCAAATGCAAAAATAAACATGCCGATTATATGCCCTTATGGAAATAACATCAACTCTGAATTCAAACACATAATATGACTATCCAACACAAACAAATAACATATAATTCTATGTTTTGAATACAAATGACTGCTGCTATGAAAAAGATTATCCAAAATTGTAATTACATCAAGTTTATGGACTCAAACATACCCGAACACAGTCCAAATCCCTGCTGTTGCAAATTAGACTGACACATATGCAAATCCAACCCCATGGAAGTATTATCATGCCAAAAAGACCTCAAATGATGGGGCCTCAATCTTCTCAAAGGGATGATAAGATTCTACTCCCAAAAGATATTATCATTCTACTCAGAATGTTGCTCCAAAACTAATATGCAATTTCTGCTCTAAACTCACGATTCTCCAATGAAGTGCAGTTGTGAACTCTGTATGAATTCACATCCTAGATGCGATTGGGTTTTCATCCAATCCACCTTCTTTCCTCAAGGGTTTTCATCCTTGGAAAAGTATTGCAAACAAGTTGCAGATCCATAATGGGAAAATAAAGAAACACGCTGACTGAATGAATTCCAAAAGAATATCTCAACCTTGTTTTATACTTTTTTTTCCCAAACTCTCCAGAAGCTTCCTTTTTAACTCTGAAATGACCTTTTCATTAAAATAATGATATTTTGACACACAAGGTCCCTATTTAATTCATCCATGAATTAAAACATCTCAACCTAGTTCTAATGAGCTATAATACTAAGGGCCTTCTTAAATATTTTAATAAATTATTAGCAACTTTAGTAATTTAATTAAAATATAACCATTAATACACTCATTTTTGCATAACTGTCGAAAAGTATCAAAATCAAAATATGATTGCACTGGAGTGATACTGATGATGAATAATAAAAATTGAACCTAACTGGGTGACTTGCTATAAATAGACGCTCTCACCAAGAATCTTGGAAAATGCACCAAAATCTGAAAATCACTTCGAAAAGTGGCATAAGAGTCCTCTAGACCATCTGAGTTCTTCACCAACATCAAACATCCTCTCAGACAAGGCTAATGGTCACTGAGAAAGCTGAAGCCAACCACACTAAGAAAGCCGAAGCCAACCACACTGAGAAAGCTGAAGCCAACCACAATACTGAAGCGACTGAAAATGGGGACATTACAAAATCCTAAATGAATCAACCAAATGCTTTATCTCATCTAATCAAAACTGGCATAACGATCAAGCTAGTGAGAAGGGTGGAAAACTTTATTTGAGATGATTTTAAGGTGTCCTTGATGATTATAAGGACATGAAGGGTATTTAAAATTGTCATAAACTTCATACCATTTATTTTCATGGAAAAAATATGATAAAATTGAGGCCAAGTGTGTAGGGTGCATGAAGGCAAAGCTTTTTGGACTGTAGATGATGATGGCTCATTCCTAGATGATTCCAAATGACCATGCCTACAAAAAATGCATAGAAAGGAATTTATTATATTCTTCCCATTAATTCCAATCCTTAAAAATATTCATAGTTAGTTGTGAGGTGTTCAGGAAGATCAAATTATGAAGGCAATTTTTCTAAGCTAGTTAAGGGAATTTCATGCCACTTTACAAGAGTTTGATGACTTGGATGGACACTTGGGATTCCTAACCTTGAATTTTTCATCCCATATCATATTATCATGAAAAATTAATGTGTTTTATCATATTTAAAAGTTTCCTTGTGACCCTTGGACTTCTCTCTTATCCTCTCTCTCTCTCTCTCAAGTTCTATAAGAACTAGCCATTTTGGCCATTGTAACTTATGATCCACCTGTCTATGGTGAATCCCTACTCATTTTCATATCATTTGATCAATAATAATACTTATTTTTTACCACTTCATGAATATTCATAGTGTGTTCTAATTGAATGTTGTATCTTTCTTATTGAAGACTATGGATTCCTTAGCATATTGTCTCATTCTTTCATCCTATTTGTAGTTGGAAAGCTTCTTCTTGCAGGGTATGTGAAGTGTTATAATAAATGTCAAGGATTGAGTGAGTCAGTATATTCAATAGTGTCATCCAATTCCTTTTATCTAGTCCTCCTAGCTTTAAACATTCATGTATAACCTCATAATGTAACATTGATGTGAGAAGATGCAGATTGAAGGAGTGTATGTTTGGTTAGTCATTTGTTATCATGTGTAACATGTTTTTGGTTGGAATTCATTATCATATTTGGTGTATCACCTCCCTTAGATTAGTTTTTTTTTCATTTATCTCTCTCCCATCCCAACTAGTGTTTAGGTGTAGTAGTAATCCAAAGTGGTACATCAAGGGAGTTAGTCCTACCTAGAGATTCACCTAATCTTTAAGCTAAAAATAAGCCTAGAGGTGTTTCAATTTTTCCACTTAGGTAAGGAGACCTTAGGAATCTCCTCAAAGGGTGAAAATCCAATTGAAAATATTTTTTAGCATGCCTAGTAGGAATCTTAGTCTAAGAGCTTGAAAGATTTTTGGTATTGTCTTTCAATAATCAGCCTTTGCAGGCATATATCAAAGCATCAATGTTAAATATAAAGATATATAAGCTTTTCAAACATCCTAGATTATTCTTTGAATATTTTTGGTAACATTTTCCTTTGTGTTCTTACTTTTAATGAAGTTTCATGTCTAATTTTTGTGTTGAGTATTGTTTTACACAAGTTGGTGAAACATTTCAAGTTTGTGACATTCCCTATCAATATGAACAATTTCTTAATTATCCCACTCATGAAGTGTATTAGTCCTACAATCAGCCTCCTCCATGTCTTTCTCCTAGTCAACCTAGTCATTTCTTAATTCAATCCATTTCCACCTTCAAATAAACTCTTTTAGGATATGAAAGGTACATGTTAGATCTAGACACACAAAGGGAATATGGTCAAGAGGTTCCTAGTCATCTTATTCATAAGGTGAGAGATGCATTAGATTTTGTCAAAAGAGAGTGGGTACTTATTGACAGAGATAATTGGCAAAGGCTCACAAGTGAGATGGTTGATGTGAGTGGCCTAGTTTATTCTTTAGAGGATAGACTAAGAGTTCATGAGAGGCAACCTCACTATACCTATCATCCTTCATATCCACTTCCCCAAGTTTATTATCAACCATATTTTATCCCTACTCATGAGCCCAGTCAAGGATACTAAAGTCATATTTTTCTCAATCAATTAGAGGAGAGAGTTGAAAAGAGAAACCTTATGTTTGAAGCTAATATTGATAGGTAGATTGAGTTGGCTAATGTGTATATGCAATAGTTTATGTTATAATCATAATAAGTGTAATTAAATCCTTCATTTCCCTCTCCCATTATAAACCCACCTCAAGAAGAGACCTCTAGATATGCCATTATATGTTGGACATTAGGTAGAGATTCTAAGCCTAAAGAGATTCCAAGTTTCTTGAACACTTCACCCACTCCTCCAATTACATCACCACCTCAAGAAAAGAATTCTAATATTAGCATCCTAATTTGGAGTAATATAGTGGAATCATGGGTAAAGAAAGAGTATAGAATAATTGATAAGGAATGTGAAGTTGAGAATGAAGTTGATTCTTTACAAACCCCTCCCATCCTTCCTAAAGAAGAGACCTATTATCTTCCATGTCAACCATCTTGAATTAATTATCCTCATGATGATTCCTATGAACTTAAAGAAATAATTTTCTAAGAGAACCTAGCCAAGTAAATTGAAGAGTTAGAGTCAAGGATGAGATTGCTAAGTCAAGGTGTGATAAAAGGATTAGACCCAAAAGAAGATCATATGCCTAAACACACCCCACATAACCTACCTAAAGAGAGTTGAAAAGTTTAATCAGATGTGAATGAAGTGATTTTCAAGTGTAAGGAAGATAACCAAGATATCTTAGCCCAAGGTCTGCCTCCCCTTACTCAAGAACTCCCAAAATAATCCTAACTTTGCATTCTCAATCTAATTTGAGCCCTATTTTCCACCTCTACCCACTAGTTCCTCTTTTCCTCATCCCATCACCCTTTTCATTGATGTACCTATGGTATGGGAACATAAATAAGAGTATTTATTTGAGAAAAAATTATAAATATTTCTTGAAGAAAGTGCAACTCTTGGGCAGCTTCATTGGGCTAGGTCACCAAATTCCAAGATGCCTAGTCTTGGCATCACCAAAAAGGAGAAGGAGATGGAACATATTACATCCCTTGAGAATAAATATAAGATTATGATATTTGAGACACAATTAAATATCCATAAATATATCCTAAGTGTTGAATAAGAGGTGAGCCCTTATGTTGAGTCTTCTTTTTTAGTTGATAGTGAAGAATGCTTTTATTGTGTTGAATAGGAAATCTTGGATGAAGTCCTTTTGGATTATAAGGAAGAGGATGAAGGAGATTATATTTTTATTCACCTTCATGATTCTAATTAAAAATAGGATGAGACCTTGTGGTATATTTTTGAAAACATTTTTAATGAGTTTGAGTCTCTCAGGGGTCTACAAATTCTTTGGAGCTGATTAAAATTGATGGTGAACAAGATGACATTATCCAAAATGTCATAGATGAGAAAGAACAAGTTACTAATAAAAATTTGGATAATTTTTTTGAAATCATTATAGTAGGATATATTCATTTTCAAGGAGCTTATGATTTGGTCAAATACTGAGAACGTAGCTTTGGCACTCAAGTGAGTATACAAAGGAGAAACAACATTTCAAATCTATCCTTTCAAGAAGCATATACATTTCATGATGACATGTTTGAAGTCATAAATATGGGCTATCATCCTCTAAATAAGTTGTTAAAAACACATTATATTTTGAAGTATGGAACAACCTCCTATTGGCCTCAATCTCCTAAAGAACAAGAAGTCACTCCTCTTGAAGCCATGCCAACCAAAAAGATAAAAATTGACCTTGAAATGAAGAGTGGGTAGTAGTATGAAGTATGTTAACATGTTATATGTGTGTGTGTGTGTGTGTGTGTGTGTGTGTGTGTGTGTGTGTGTGTGTGTGTGTGTGTGTGTGTGTGTGTGTGTGTGTGTGTGTAAATATAAATACACACACACACACACACACACACACACACACACACACACACACACACACACACACACACACACACACACACACACACACACACACACACACACACACACACACACACACACACACACACACACACGCACACACACACACACACACACACACACACACATATATATATGAGACCTATTTGAAGATGATCTACTTGAGAGCAGGTCAATCATAGTGCTAAGGAATAGGTCTGATCTACAAAGCATCCAATCTGAGGAGAAATATATTTGGCACTATGATTAATCCCATCATGAAGATGATTCAAGAAAATTTCCTTTTGATCCTATAAATGAGGTATGCTTAGTTCCTAATTGTGGATAGTAGTTTTACATTTGATTCCGCTAAGTGCTTTGAGCACATGTGTGTGTCTTATTAGTGTGTTTGCTGTATTTGATGTGTGTCATTTATTTTGTGTGTTTGAGGTAATCAAGTGGTATTTTCTTGATAAAATCTTGATACCAAGGTCCTTTTATTTGTCTCAAATTTAATATGACTCCCTAAGCTCAATTAAATGGTAATTTTATCAGTCTAGTTAGAATAGCAGGCATACTACCCCTATGAGTCACCAATTTGTTGACCAAATTTGACATTTAGGTCAAATTAGGACCCTTATTAGTAAAAATTGAATTTTAAGTGTTTTAGTGGTATAATAAATATGTCACAAGGTGTTTTATAGGTTAATTAATGTCATCTAATATCTTACTATTCATGGTCTTTAGTCATTTTACTCATTTTGAGGTTACAAAGGGGGCATTTAACGAGTTGTATATATTACTTGGTAATTTTTAAGGTTAAAAAAGGTTATTTAATGTGTCATGTGTCCTCAAATTTCTTAATAAATTATTGGTAACTAAAATTGATAGGTGCTTTAGAAGAAAGAATAATTTTCTTAAGAAAAAAGGTAAGTTTGGCAATTGTACAACCCATAGGGAAGTGTGCCCCATGGGAGATGATAATATAATGTCTCTTAAGATTCCTAAATATTTTTCACACATTTAAAATTATCTATAAGTTCCTTTTTTGGCCCAAAACCATTCTTCTCCTTTTTTACCCTTCTTGGCTAGCAAAAATAGTCTTCAAGTTTGTACTTGGTACGACCAACAAAGGAGGTTTCAGATAAAACACCTTGGGGAGATTAAATTAAACTAATATACCTTAATTTAAATATAATATAAATATTTTTAATAATAGTGGCTTGTGATTTATGAACCATCCTAATGAAGTTGACTATGCTTTTTTACTTGTTGTTTCATGCACCTTATAGGTTTTGCTCCATTTTTGCCAAGTCAATATAAAATATATGTTGAGGTTGATTATAAATAATTTTTTCTTCCTTATATAATGTTAGACATTATTTTTTTCATGTTTCAAGTTGATTTTAAGAGAAAATCACCTCAAGTTTGCAGACTGGTCCCCTTTTGTGTTATTGGCAAGTTTCTACTATTTACAGTACCTTCATGCTTTGGTAATGGTTTTACAAGGTGGGGATAGGTTAATCATAATGTTATTAAAGTATTGTAAATAACCTCACTTTTCAATTTTAACCTCCAAAGCAACATTCTCCTTGAATTTGTAATCACAACCACACATACAATATGCCTCCTACAACTCAATGTGCACCTATAGGTGTTCTCTATGGAGAGTTCAACATTTAAAGGGAAGTATAACAGATGGATTTGAGTTTGAATATAATTATAATCAATTTAAACATACATTTAGTAGAGACCAATTTTTTGAGAATTTATATTCCTTTAATACATAGACCAATTCATCCTCACTGCCCATATACAACCCATAATGCATCTATAGCATCTTAGGATGACATCATGCTGAAATGGAAAGATGGATAATATTTAGATATTCCAATAATTTTAGGATTTAATTTTAATACATTTTGAAGGATTTAATTTATCATGAACCTTATAGCTTGCATACTATTTAAATTTTCTCATTGACTATAGATATGGAAATGGCCACCTATAGGTCTCAATAGAGGATTGGGGTTCTTGATGGAAGAATTTGGATAAGTAAAAACAATTTTTGGAGTCCTAATGTGATATATATATATATATATATATATATATATATATATATATATATATATATATATATATATATATATATATATATATATATATATATCCTAACATGTATATTTTAAGAGATATATTTCTAGGTAAGTTGGATATCACCTTCAAAACATGAGAAGACAATTTCATGCCCACTTTCCCTAAACTATGAAAACAAGGTCCTATCACTTTTGTCTAAAGAAAGAAACAAAGTTTCTATGACTTTGGATGAATCTAAGTATATTTTAATTGAATTATCACCATAATAGGATTTACTATTCAAATTTTTAAGATAAGATGATTATTTGAGAGTAGTTTTTGGATGGGCCAAAGTTGCATATTTATGCACTATTTTTAGTCAGTGTTATTTACAGGATATGAGTTACCAAGGGACCTTTTTCACCGAAGGTTGAAATTAGAGTTTGACACTTATATGAGTGTTTCAAAATGGTTGAAAATATAAATTATAACATATATAATATATAAATGGGATAATATAATGTGTTTTGTATTCATGAAACACCTATAGGTGTCCTTCTAGCAAGGAATGCTCACCTATAGCAGTCTAAAGGTAGAGTTCATAGTCAAAAGGTAGGGGGGACTCAGTTTAGGAGAAAAAAATGCATATGATGGATTAAAAGGAGATTGGAATTATGATCCAATCATGTTATAACCTTTATAAATATCATGATCAAATTTATAAGCTACAAAAAATGTAAAACAAACCTACATAGACCTCTTCAAAGCCCTATATACACCTACAACCAACTATGTTTGATTGTGTTAACAATGAGCAGGATTAAAGTCCAAAGTGATGGTATAACGACTACTAAATGTGAAATAATAAGTCAATATAAATTTTATATGGTCATAAGAACTTCAAAAAGTGTTCTAAGCATGCTTTCAAGGCTTAAAACCTACAGTATGCACCTATAGTCAACTAAGTTTGACTGTCTAAGGTAGTGAGTATGGAGCATGACGGTTCTTAGTGTTGGAATTATCTAAACATGATACACAAGTATAAAAAAATTTATTCATAAAATTATTTATTTAATTAAATTCTTGACATATCATAATCAAAGTCCAATTGAGATATTAACACCTATAAGAACCACTTCTGAGTTCAAAGCAAGAAATACAGTCAAGAGTGGAAACTAAGTTTGACTAAGTAAGGAGTATCAAGGGGATGTGGTGAGTTAAAATTATAATAAAGTTTAAAAAATATCCAAATTTATTTTTATAACTTGAAAATTATCTATCCAATGAATATCAAGAAAATAAAGGAGATCAAAACAAGCAAGGCATAGTCCACTCTTGAAAAATCTTGCACAATTTGTCATAAAAGGAAGTCTGCCTTGGAAATTGAGGCCTTTGGAGGGTCAAATTACCTAGTAGAGAGTTGAAACTTTGTGTATAGAAAATTTATGAATTGGATAAGCTCTTATAATAGTCACATTTTCCTAGGGAAATATGGTAGTGCCCTTTGGTTTTTCCTATACAGAAGGCACTCCCTTATGAGAACAAATTTGCAGATTTGAGAGGCAATGACAAATGGTGAGACCAAGTGTTGAGTGAAAAATTTAGGAAGGTGTGGAGAGTTAGAAAACATAAAGATAAATATGGTATAAAATTCAAAATGGGATGGAAATTAATAGGGTACCATCCACTCTTAGAGTTGTAGTCAAGCCTAAAGGTAAGAATTAAGGCCTAAAACCCAAAAGGTAAGCCACTTTTACTTATAGATATTAGTGAGCCTTATAAATAATTTGTAAATGTTTTTAGATTGAATTATAAGGTATTAAATCTTTTGGATTGTGTGGTAATCCATAAAAAAACATTTTGGGTTTCAAGGATAATTCAGGCCTATTAAGCATAACTAGGCCTAACATCCAAAAAGGGGTCAACTTTATATTTGGATTTAGATGATCACTAAAACCTATTGGATAATGAATATGGAGGTACATAATATGTTTTAAGGCTTTTGGAAGTTAGAGAAACCACAAGGAAGCCATTTTTGGCCCAAAAGCAACACTATGCCTACATGAAAAGGAGGAAAGGGCTTGATAGGACAAGTTTGAACACTCATAACTCTTGTGATGCTTTACATGGAGGAAAAATAGGTTTAGAGGAGTTTTAATAGGTCTTGAACAATAATTTTGTGGAGTTATTTTGAGACTATAATGTGGAACTTGCATTGACACAGCTTAAGAGGTAAAATAGGCCTAAAAACCCTGTTAAGCCCTTATAAAGACTAGTTCAAGGAAATGAGAGAGATAATGCACCAAAATAGACCATAATGTCATGAATGATGATTAGAAGTTAAATAGTACTAAATTAGGCTCCCTAAAATCAAAATTAGTTATATGAACTTGTACAAACAGTATGCAACATAGTCTTTTCTTGATAGTTTTGTGCATTTTATAGGTTATAGGAGGAGTCTGAAGATGAAACCAACTTTGGGGGAAATATTAAGAATTTTTATAACTCCCCATGTTAATTTCATGCCTCATAAAAAATCCTAAGTTTCTCAACTAGTTGCTTCATCTCATCTAGTAAAAATTAGCATTATGACCAAGCTAGTGAGAAGGGTGGAAAACTTCATATCAGATAATTTTAAGGTGTCCTTGATGCTTATAATTCCATGGAGGGTCTTAAAAAATTTCATCCATACCACATATTTTTATGGAAAATAGATGATAAATTTTAGGCTGAGTGTGCATGGTGCATGAAGGAAGAGTTTTTTAAACTACAGATGATGATGAATCTTTCCTAGATGATACCAGATGACCAATCCTAAGACCAATACATGGAGAGGAATGTATAAAATCCTTCCATTTAATTCCAATAATTTTAACTTTTCTTATCCAATTATGAGGCATTCAAGAAGCTCAACTCATGAAGGTACTTTTTCTAAGCCAGTTAAGGGAATTTCATGTCACTTTGTAAGAGTTTGATGATTTGGATAGACACTTGGGATTCTTGACCTTGCATGGTTCATCCCATATCCTATTTTCATGCACAAGTAACTAATTATCTCATCTTGACAAGTGTCCTTGTGACCCTTGGACTTCTCTCTTCTCTACTCTCTCTCAAGTTCTATAAGAACTAGCCATTTTGGTCATTGTAACTTATGCTCCACTTGAGTATGGTGAAGCCCTGGTCATTTGCATACCATTTGATCAATAAGACTACTGATTTTTCACCTCTTATTATACTTTAATTTTGGATCTTGCTTAGTGAAGACTATGGATTCCTTAGCAGGTTGTCTCATTCTTTCATCCTATTTGCATTTGGAAAAATTCTTCTTTTAGGGCATATGAAGTATTTTAAGAAATGTCAAGGATTGATCGAGTTAGTCTATTCACTAGTTTCATTCAAGGCCTTTTGTCTAGTCCTCATAGCTTTGTAAATTCATCCATAACCTCATAATGTAACATTGATGTGAGAAGTTATAGATTGAAGGAGTGTATGTTTGGTTAGTCCTTTGTTCTCATGTGTAACATGCTACTAGTTGGTAGTCACGATATTATTTGGTGTATCACCTCCCTTAGAGTAGTTTTATTTCAATTATCTCTCTCCCTTTCTCCCCCCAAAGTTTAGGTGTAGTAGTAATCCAAAGTGGTACATCAAGGGAGATAGCCCTACTTAGAGATTCAACTCATCCTTAGGCTACCCACAAGCCTAGAGGTGTTTCAATTATGCCATTTGGATGAGGAGACCTTAGGTCTCTCCTTAAATGGTGAAAATCCAAGTGAAAACAATAACTTAATTCATTTGATTATGTTTCCATAACTTATGCTTTAGGAACTTTTAATGTCCTTACTATTATCTTAGGGATGTGTGGGAATATTTTTACAAATGTACTTTCCTTCCTTGAATGATTATAGGCTATGTGAGTGTAGGGAAAGTGTTTTGTAAAAAATACATTTCTATAAGAAAAGAAGGGGACTTACTTATTTTTTTTGTTTTATGATTATTAATTTGACTAAATTATTAAAGTTTGATTAAAATTGAATTAGATATTATTATATTGGTAAGTCAATATTATTATTTATAATGTTTGAAGGATTATTATTATAATGAGGAAGGTTCATAAATTTAGGGTTTAGTGTGTAGTTGAATTTAGATATTTGAGAAACTTTTCAAGCTTTTTTTTTGGATTATGTGAGAAAACATTAAGTCATTCCCATTATTTAGCCAGTTAGTTTTATATGCATATACTTTTTCACCAAGATCATTATGAACACAAAGAGTTTTGGAAGAGATATTGGGGGTTTTTGTTAGCAAAAAATAGCATGTAGGAGAATAAGATGGAATGAGATATTCCTATAGATAGACATACATGGTAGACATAGGAAGAGAAGGAAGAAGAAGGCAAAATGGTTCAAAGAAGTTTTAGAAAGAGCATTACCTATTGGCAAACCCATGACTTTTTTTACTAGGTAGGATTTGTTGGTTAAATGAATAGTTGTGTTGCATGAACTAAATTGATAAATATGGTAATTTTTTAATTGATAAGGGTTTTTGTTTTTATTTATTTGAAATTATATAAATACTAGGGTTATATAATTGAAACTTGGGATGGGATCGGCCCATCCACATAGTAAAATATATGCATCTATAAACCCTAGTCAAATGAATTTATTGCTAAAATAATTAACTAATTTTTAATGTGAAAAATTATATTTAGTTTACAATTCCTATAAGAATAGAGGAATTTTGAATGAATTGTTTAAACATCAATAGATGAGATTTAAAAGTTAAAAAAACCATGCTTATGTCAGTTAGGGTAAAATTTGAGAGTAAATTGATTGAATAGATTATTTGTAAATATAAACCCTATTGTGGTTAAGCTCGGTATATTCAATATAATATCAAATAATTTTGTTCAATATATATATATATATATATATATATATATTGGTTTATTTTTATCGAGTCATGATTTTGTAACAATAACCCAAGTTAGGGCACGACTAAGTATGTAAGGTTAAACTTAGTTTTTTAAAACTAGTATCAAATCATTTATTTCTTCTCATAAACATATTGGCTTATATTTATGATAAATCGGTTCAAGTTATTAAACCTAAATTATGGCACGACCATGTGAAATAGATTAGTCTAAGATAAAAATATATAAAGAATCAGGTAGTTATAAACTCATGTTAGGTTGAATGATTTCATATAAATTACTTCAACCTTAGGATTTCCATTCAGAGCAAATTTATATTATAGATTGGAATAATTTTTACTATAAAATTCATGCATAAGAATGCCTACAAATTTGTATAGATATACATAGGTATATTCATATATATTATGGGTCATGGACAAGTTGTTGATGCCCTATTGATATGCATATATCTATATATATAATATGAATTGGTGTATAGCTATTTTATTTAAAAATATAATTGTGTTTATATTGTGTTTAAACTATGTGGAAACTCTAAGTGGTGAATGACTGTTAACTGGGTATTTATTAGAGTTATAATATGAAATCCCATTTTGTATGGCTATGAGGAAGGGTAAAATTCATAGTGAATATATCAATATTGTGTATATATATATATATATATATATATATATATAGGAACTCATATAAAGAGACCGTGGTATGACTAATGGAAACCTATTAAGATATAAATAAATATATCCATTTATATATTGAAATGTGTGTGTGTGTGTGTGTGCGTGCGTGCATGTGTGTCTGTGTGTGTGTGTGTGTGTGTGTGTGTGTGTGTGTGTGTGTGTGTGTGTGTGTGTGTGTGTGTGTGTGTGTGTGTGTGTGTGTGTGTGTGTGTGTGTGTGTGTGTGTGTGTGTGGGTCAATTTATGGCTATGTGCCATTTGAAATATACTAAGTTACAATCTATTGGAATATGGAGATAAAAATGTAGTCATAATACTCAAGATTAGTCAATTTATGGCTATGTGCCATTTGAAATATACTAAGTTACAATCGATTGGACTATGGAAATAAAAATGTAGTCATAATACTCAAGATTAATCTTTGTTGGTAACTAGGAAAAAAATTAATATGATTATGTGTTCATTTATGCATATAAATATCTGATTATATGGTGTAAATTGGAACTATTATATTACATTTTATGGATTAAATGTTAATCAATGAGAGTTTCTTGTAATAGTTCATAGTGTATCAGCAAGTAGGGAAAAGCTCATTATGAAATCAATTGGTTTAATAGTTTATGTATATATGAACCAACCTGGTATTCAATTACACTAAACAAGTAGGTGAGATGTATTCTATGTACTTTATTAGTTTCACTAATATGCAGATACGGTATAAAATGATTTAGTGGTGTGTTTGAAATTGATTTATCCTCAAGATCAAATAAATATAATAAAACTTTGGCTAAAGCAGTGTTTATGGTTAAACATTATCATTTCATCTATTTGATTTAGTTTACATGTTTTGTATGATATCATTTTAAAATTGGTTTATTTATGAAATTTTGCATTTAATAGTTATCTTAAAACAAAAACATTCTAGTTGTCACTCTTGATTCTTGGATTATCATTATCTACCCATCCTTAAAGGGAATGCCATTCCCTTGTTTGGAGATTGTGCAAGGGATCTATGGTTCATGGTTGGTGCGAAAAAGCACTCAAATGATGTTGTCCCTCCCCTTAGTAGTACCTCACTAGAGAATAAAATTATGATTACATATGGATGTTTTGAGTTTTATGAGACTCACTTGCTCTATGGAGTATTGTATAATTGAAAACTATTATTAAACTATGTATCATGTTGAGATTGTACTATTTTTTTATATCTAACGATTACAATAGTTGGCTGTAACATTGTATTAGTAGTGGCTAAATTTGTAAATATATTTTCATGAAATAAATATAGTATTCATTTTTATAATCAACATTCTACTTGATCTTGTGATAGTTATCTCAATAGATTAGATCTAGACATTGATTATGGTTAAATTAAACTAATGTATTTAGTTAAATATTGATATTTAATGGTTTTAGCATGATGGAATATGTAAATTGAATTAGTGTAAATCTTTTTTAAAAATTACCTTATACTAGTAAAACCCAATGGGGTTGTTACATTGTGGTATAAGAGATGAGGATCAAACTCTAAGACTTAATGAATCCATGAGTGTAAACATATTATCCTTTTAAATAGACATAATAATGGTGTGGGGTAGACATTTAGGTAATGTTAATTCAAACACTAACCCTCTAGTGTATTTAAATCAATTTGTTACTGAATAAGCTATGAAGTTGGATCAAATCCTCGTAGCCATGCACAAACCTAGGGACTAAATCATGGCATTAGAACAAGAATTTCATGGACATGTTGAGGATAATAATTAAGAATAACCTGAGTAACATTATTATGAGTTGTAAAATCCTCAAGAGTATAGGCATGAGGAGGTGCCACAAGATGTGAGGGTTTGAGTAGCTATAAAGCTGACACATGATATGAAAAAGGTGAATCCAGCCAAGTTAAATGGAACCATTTTTGGAGATGGAGATGAAACATGGATAATAGATATGGAAAATTATTACAAGTTTTTAAATTACTCATATATCCCTAAGGTAGTGTGGGGAACATATCAGCTTGATGGAGAAGTAACAACATGGTGGGCTAATAAGAAGCTTGAGATGAAACCAAACTCTACCACCACTACCTGGGAGTAGTTTATGACATTGTTTATGTCATGGTAGCTTCCTCAGTTGTATCTTAATTATAATATGATCAATTCTTAGAAACTTAAGCAAAGAGACCTTTCTATGAATGAATACTTGGAACAATTCACTAATCTCTTAAATTATGTCCCTCAATATCTTGAAGATGAAATATTTCACATTAGGAAGTTCATTATAAGATTAAAACCCTAAATTGGTTGTGAGGTGGATGTGCATGGGACATATACCATGGATGAGCTCTTTGAAAATGTAGTTAATTAGGATCAAAATCTGAAATCTCTTGCTCAGGTTAGAGATAATTTCAAGAAGTAGTTTGGAGGTCCTAAAATAACTTTAAAAAACAAAAATTGGAAGAGGAGTGGAGACTCAAAGAATCATTTTAAGAACCAAAATTATAAATTTAATAGTATCTAAAGAAATAGGAAACTTAGAAATGGTTTCCTGAGAGGTTTTAAGGGGAAAAAATAGTCAGATAGGAGAGGACCACCCGGAGGATGATTCATCTGTGGAGGTGATCACTATGCTAAACAGTCTACTCAAGGAAAATCAAATAGTAATAACAAAGGTTCTACTTTGTAAAATGGAACATTTTATCTGAGGATTCATATAGTTATTGAAAATAATCAAGCTAAATTCCAAGCTTCTCTTATTGAATTGACATATATATTTTTTGATCATCCAATTTCAATTTTGATTGACACTAGTGCTACTTAATGTTTTATTTCTCCTAGAATGCTTAATAAGTTGTCTAAAATAGTTAGGATTATGGAAAATTCATGGCTAGTATATTATGGGAATGAATCAAAGGTTAAGGTTGACAAGTGTCTAGTAGAATCTAAAATTAGGTTAAATGAATTCACTACAATAGTAAATTTCTATACTACACTTCTACGGTCATATTATGTGATCCTATGAGTAAATTGGCTTGAGGATCATAAAGCTAAGGTTGATTGCTATCTCAAGAATGTAGTGTGTCAAGATGATTTTAGAAATCAAACAAAGATTTAGGATGAGAAAAGAGAGTTAAAGCTTATATGAATTTATATAATTCAACTCATTAAGGCTTATAGAAAAGGATGTCAAACATTTATTATTAAAATAAATGAGATGGAGGAATCTAAGGAAATTTCCATTAAGAGTTATCCTTTTCTTAGGAAATTTTAAGATGTGTTTCTAGATGAATTTATAGGATTACCACCCAAATGTGAGTTTTATTCCTCAATTGACACTATATCTAGATTTGAACTATAATCCAAGGCACATGACAACTAAATAATTAGATTATTTAAAAGCTCAGCATTAGGAGTTATTATTGAAAGGGTCGATTTGACTGAGTGTATCACCATGAGGTACACTAGTGGTGTTTTTCAAAAATAAGTATGGTACTCTTCACTTGTGTATTGATTATAGGATGTTAAAAAAGTCAATAATAAATAATAGGTATCCATTACCTTGCATTGAAGATCTCTTTGATCAAATTTGATGGATAACAATTTTCTCTGAGATTGATATTTGAGTAGGGTATCATCAACTAAGAATTTGAGATGAGGATATTCCCAAAACAATGTTCAAAACTTGGTATGGGAACTATGAATTTACAATGTTACCTTTCATCTTAAAAAATGATTTGATAACATCTATATATCTCATGAACATAGTGTTGAGGTATTATCTGGACCACTTTGTGTTAGTTTTCTTGGATGAACATAGTGTTGAGGTATTATAATGAAGAAGAACATTTTCAATTTCTATAATTCGTTTTATAGTGATTAAAAAAGCATAAATTATATCATAAGTTGTCTAAATGTGTATTTTTATAGAGGAAAGTATAATATTTGGGACACATTATATCCATACATAGAATTTTAGTTGATATAGTGAAGATAAGAACCATAATGGAATGGCCAACATCTAAAAATATTGATGAGGTGAATAGTTTTATATGATTAGTAGGTTATTATAGGAAGTTTTTTTCTAAATTTATATAAAATAGATAACCCAATTATCTCTCTTCAATAAAAGAATCAAAGTTTTGTTTGGTTAGACAAGTGAAAAAAATCATTTCAAGAACTAAAAAGGAGGCTTACTTTTGCACCTGTGCTAAGATTTCATGATCCTAATGGTCAATTCTTAATAATAACTAATGCATCTGGAGATGGAATTAGAGGAGTTATTATGCAAGATGGTTCAATTTTAGCATATGAGTCCAAAAATCTTAAGCCTTGTGAGGTAAATTAAACCCCTCATGATCTGGAACTTGCTACAATAGTGCATGCCTTACAAGTTTAGATGCATTATCTATTGGGGAAACCATTTGATCTTAAGACTAATAACATGGGACTCATGTATATCTTTACCTATCCGAACCTAAATTCATGTCAAATACATTTTTTTATAATTCTTATTTGATTACTATTTTGATTTTAATTATATCAAGGGTGAAAAAATTAGAGTTTCATATGACCTAAGTCATATAAGGTACATAGAAGCCTTGGCTATTATTAAGAGTAATTTATGTTATCAATTAGTTAAATTTTCCCCTAGAGATGAATTCTATGAGTAGGTTAAGAAATATTTCTCAGAGGATGCTTATAAACCCAATTTTAAGGGATTCAAGTTGGAGATTTATGGTCTTTTGAGGTACAATGATAGGATGTATTTAACTAATAGAGATAATTTGATAAGCACAGTGCTTAAGGAATTGCACAATGCCCCTTATTCTGGACATGTTGGAGTAACTAAGCTCATGTCTGAGCTAATACCTCTTTATTTATGGAAGGGAATTGAAAATTATTACATGGATTTTGTATCTCATTATTTGGAATGTCAACATGTGAAGGCTGGACATGTGCATCTGACAGGATTGTTATATCCTCATGTATACTGGAATGGAAGTGGAAGGTAATTAGCATAGAATTTGTCTAAGGTTTGAAATTATCATGGAACCATCATGATATAATATTGCTGGTAGTTGATAAACTAACCAATGTAACTCACGTCATACTAGGTAATTTGATAGATGATGCACCAATGATTATGAAGATATTCCTGAAAAAAGTGTACTAATTGCATGTGTTTTTAGGAAAAATCATTTCTGATCGAGATCTAAAAATGACTTCTAGATTATGGTTGACTTTAAATTCAGCTCTAGAAACACAATTGAATTTTAGTATTGCATATCACTTGAAAATAGATGGACAAATAAAGAGAGTTAACAAAGTTTTAGAAGATCTTATTTGAATGTATTGCATAGATAAAAAATACAAGTGGGAGGAGTAACTTTTAATGGTTGAGTTCACCTATAATAAATCATACCATTCAAAATTGAAAATGGATCCATTTGGGTCATTATATGGAAGGAGGTGTATATCACCAATCAGTTTGGATAGGTTAAAAGATAGAGTAATGTTTGGACCTGAAATTCTTATGGAGATGGATGACCAAGTTGGAACAATCAAGAAAATATTTATAAAAAGAACAACAAGACAATTTTTTATTGGTGACAAAGTATTTATGTGGGTTAAGTCATGGGAAAGCTTGATTAAGTTTGGTAAATCATTGAAGCTTTCACCAGGATATGTGGGACCCTTTGAGGTTCTATAAGTGATCTATATTATAGTGTATGTTGTCCCCCAAAAATATCACTCATTTTTGGGACAACATTTGAACTATTTTGGTCTTATAGACCAAAACTATCTCTTCCTTTTTTAAAATTTGTCTTGGGAATTCAAATTCCTCATTTTTCAAGCTTTTCAAAAATCTATAGACTCTGCAGGCTTAAATATATAGACTTTGCAAGCAGTTTCATGGGATTTATAGGTTGATTTCTACAAACTTGATTTCTATGGACTCTGCAAGTAGTTTCATTTCTACAAGTTCAATGGGATTCATAGCTTCTGTAGATGGGTTCAATCAAAAGAATTAGTTTCTAACACTTGGTCATTTTTAGGATTGGTTCAGTGCCTTGGTTCAATCAAAAATGTCTATCGGCAAGCATTCAACCAAAAGAGGCTTGAACCATTGAACCGTTGAACCGTTGAACCACTTTGGTTCAAAGGTTCAATGAGTTCAAGGTTCAATCAGTTCAACACTTTTGGTTTACTTAGTTCATCCGATTGGTTCAATGGTTAGTTCATCACATTGGTTTATTCAATTAAACCATCGGCTTGAACCATCAGCTTGAACCATTTTGGTTCAAAGCTTAGTTCAACCGATTGGTTCAATGAAGAGGTTCAATGGTTGGTTCAAACAAAGGGTTCATCAGCTTGAACCATTTTGATTCAAAGCCTAGGTTCAACAATTGGTTCAAAACCTTGGTTCAATGGAACGGTTCAATAGTTAGTTCATCACCAAAGTTCAAAGGGCCTCCCAAAGGATAAGTGCCCTTGCAGAGGGCACTTGGTCAATGAAAATACCCTTCAGAAGGGTCATTTTCAAAAATACTAAGGCAAGTCTAAGGCAAAATTCTTTCAGACAAAAAGTTTGAAAGAATTCTGAGAAGTCACGAAAGCAAGAAACCTGAAGGAATTTGTGTATTGGCAAATGGAATAATTTATGTGGACTTTTTGTTTCTGGGAAATTTCTGCAGACAATTTGTCCACGAGAATTTTCCTGGGGAAAGTACCCATGAGAATTATCTATGGGAATTTGTGAAGGGTTTTCGAAGGACCCCGAAGGGTAGGTGCCCTTGTGGGGGACTCTCATCTGCCAACTTAAAGGGCACTTCCTGAAGCTGAAGGATCACCTTCCCTTTGGGAAGGATGTAAAACAAGAAGTCCAAAGGCCATTCAAGGATCATTTCTTAAGGCCCAAAAGGGCAAGTCCAATCCATAAAAGTGCCAAATAGAGAGTCGAAAGAGGACCAAGGGGTGACATGCCCAAAGATGTCAAATTCAACACAGCGAACTAACCATTGAAAACATAGTGATGGGTGTGCAAACGTTAAATTCAAGACAAAAAAAAAAACTATTGATCCTTTGAACCTATAGACCAAAATGCATTCACAGACTTCAAGGCCAAGACTAGTAGAAAGTGAGGAAAGAACAGAACAACAAACTGAATCTAGGACCCGATTCAATTAACCAAAAAAGGAGGAATGATGAAGGTAAGATCAGATCGCCAGGTGGACATTGAAAGTTGAAAACTTTCAATAAGTGTGACATGTTTCCCTGCATTGATAAAATCAAATGGGTAAAATTCCCCAAAGTTACAGCCTATCTTCTTAACAGATTTCAATGCAACATGATGTGTTACTATTCTTGAATCCTTCTTGAAGTGGCTATATAAGGGACTCTCTTCTATTCTAAATCATCTTTTTTTTATAATCAGAATAAAACTCTGCCCAAATTGAAAGGCACTCCTGAGACTTTGAGCTCAGTTTGTTGATCATATTTTGTTACTGGAATAAGAAATCAAGTGACTTTTCAAACTTTGTGCTATGATATCTTTGTTGTTGAGGAAACTGTTCTTATGTCTTTTTCTTTGATTTATTTTCTGTTCCTTTAATTCAACAAGCAGGATTAGTGAAATTAGTCAGAAAGGTGTCCTGAAGAGTCAACTGTGGAGAGACTTTGTGCCCCCATAATTCCCTTTTAGTGTGTTTTCTTTTCATTTATGTGTAAAGGACTTTGGGAAGACTTTATGCCCTCATTGTCCTTCGTATCTTACTCTTGAGTGATTCAGGTGGAGACTTTGTGCTGCATCTCGATTTGCTAGTTATTACATCCTTTGTTACATTTTGTTGTTACTACTTAGAGTATTCTTGTGGCTTACTGAATAGTACTTCTGAAAGAAGAGGAGTGATTTCTATCATTTTTCTTGAGTTTTTCCTTTGATCCACATACATCATCTCTGAAGAAAGAGAGATGGATGGTTTATCCTACCCTTGAGTATTATATATATATATATATATATATATATATATATATATATATATATATATATATATATAGCATACCTATAGGGAACCTCCCCTTGATGAGAGGAGAGATCAGTCCCCTTCTGATGTGGTAAATCTACACATTTGGATGACTAATCTTCCTACTTTGGCTGATCAGACCTATTTTGTTTATCAGTACACTGATCAACAAAATATTCAACCAATAGTTTTTGGTGATTCCACTGGGGATATAATATCCATTATCCATTTATAATCTATCCATTCACCTCCACACTAACTGGGAAAGAACGCATAGTTTAAAGCCTCAAGCTTTAACTGAAGCAAGGTCAATTCTTTTCCATTTTTGTTTCACAATTTGGTAGATTCAAGGTATACACGAAGCCAAAGGGCTAAAGGTATTGTTGACCCTATATTCGAGTTGGTACAACAAAGTGATTTTGATATATTTACTTCACCATCTCTTCTCCAACAAACCAAGAGATTTCCTCCTACTAAAGTCAGATCTCCATTGCTAAATGAATCATCTACTTCTATTGTTGATAAAGCTTTGTCAATAGTTACCCCTCTAATATTTGGTATCCCTCCTTTTCATAATACTACAATGGCAGTTCAAGGCCCCTGGGGTAATGCTTTTGGTCCTCTCAATCTTTCTCCACCTCTACATGAGCTTCCACGCAGTTTAAAGAAGAACTTCCCCAAATTCTATGGTGATGGGAAAGTTTATCCTGATGAACACATTACAGCCTTCGGCATAGCTTGTGGAGTAATCAGAGTAGAATTTGAAGATGTAGTAGTCAAGCTTTTTATAGAGACACTACAAGGTGATATTGCAGATTGGTTTTATCATCTATAGGCTTGGTCAGTGACTGATTGGAATACACTCAAAGCTAAGTTTGAAGCTAGATTCAAACCTGTAGAAGATGCACATGCACTTTTGGCTTAACTTACATAGATGAAGAAAGAGCCTCATGAGCCTATGAGAAATTTCATAGCCAAATTTGACAAACTAATAAATAAAATTCTTGTAATTTCTCAACGTACAACCGAGAATCTCAAATGCATTTTCATTAATACTCAGTTACCTGAAGTAATTTTTCTCTTGAGATGTGCTGGTCAAATAGATCTTGTTGCACCTCAAATTTTGGCCACTAAGGTAGAAGATGATCTTATCTTAGCAGGGAAAATAAGAACAGATCCAAATAGAAATAGACCTTCATCATCTTCTGAATATCCATCTATAGGCACCACTGATCTAATGGTGTAAAAGCTGGCAAATGAACTGCTAGCCTTGAAAAAACAAATGTTGTAAGGAATGTCTCCTGCTCCTTCATATAGAGATATGCCAAGAAGGACATTCCCAAATCAATCATATTAGGGAAATGCTGCCAAGAATCAAGGGCAATAGAATCACCTTCCTCCCCCATAAGGGAAATTTGCCCTGAAAGCTCAAGAATGTTTCTCTACGTTTTTGCTATTTACATTCAGAAGAAAGAAGAAACTAAGGTTAAGGGTTAGGGGTTTGTACATTACCTAGATTAAGTTGCGCACCATATCCAAGTGTTGTAGGAGCTCCTCTTTGGCTGTGGAAGAAGACACCTGTAGATGAGAATAAGACTCAAATAAAGAAAATGTTAGAATAAGATAGAGTGGACTGCCAAGCAACACACTCGGTCTCAAAAGCGTAAAGCTTCATGAGGGATGACAGTCCACTATTTAAGACAAAGAGATTTGTATAAAATGAAATGGTGAAAGACTAAGAAAGAGAAATAAAGATAACTCATACCTATTCTCTGCAGTCAGTCTATCACAGTCACCGATGTCGGTAGTCTTGTCAAGGTCAGTTGGTCAATGATGCCGATGTCAGTTATTATGCCAATGTCGGTAGGGGCAATGGGCCTTGGACGGGTTTCAGAGTTATGTCTGTGGTCGATAGAAGATTCTGGAAGCTTAAAGGTTTGTGCAGGGTTACAGGACAGTGAATAGGGTCTGAGAAGGGGCAAAGGTAGAGGGCAGGTGTGAGAAGAGGATAAGGATATAGGGAAGCCTTTTCAGCCTCTCCACAAAAGAAGTCATGTTTGGTTGATAGTATTTAGAAATAGTAAATAGAGACTAATTACCAAGTTATTCTATAACTTTGAAATGGAGATCAGAAGAATACTTAGCTTTTTAGTGAAGACCCGAGGGTGTCAGGATGCTTATTTCTGTTGCGGCTGATGTCGAAGACCTCGTACAATATTTTCAATCCAATGTTTAGAGTGACTTCTACAGAGTTTATGTAGCCTAGAAGATGATAGTCAAATTTTGAAGATTAGTCTTAGAGCATGCGCATTGATATGCCAAGAGTCCTGGGGCTAGCTGAATGTTAAACATCGAGTTATGTAACCAACGTCAACAGTACCGCTAGCATCGACTGATAGTTGACCGATGTCGGCAGTGGGAGAATGGGTAAAAGGGATATTTGGCCCATTTCTCCATCCGCCAAGTGCTTCTATCATTGGAAAATGGTCAAAATATGGGTTTATTAGGTATGAGAGTTAGTTAAGAGGTTAGGATGGAGTGAGAAGAGGTCTCAGGTAATTAGGATGTGGAGAACTTAGTCTTAGGGTGACTTATAGGTTAAGAAAAGGTCTTAGGGTGAGGTGTCCAAGGTGAGGTGTCTAGGTGATGTCATTAATTTAAAATAATTAGTTTATTTTAAATTAATAAAGTGTGTAAGGGACCAAGGGGAGTTGACACAATATTGGTGTCTACATTTGCCCCTTTTTGTCTTGTTGGTTATTCTGACGAACTGCAAGACAAAAATAGAAGTAAGTTGCCCCAAGTATGGGATAAGGTGTAGGTTGCCCCATGTATGATGATGAGGTATTCCCCCTCAAAGCGGGAATCGAGAGAAGGGAACACAAAATCAGGTGCCGATTTGATAGGTAGTGGATGGGTATGGTGAAGTTAGAGTGTGAACGCTACAATAGTTGAGATTGTGCATGTACCACTTCACGTGATAGTTAGGTCAAATTATCATAGGCAAGGTCAAGGAGCACTAAAATCAAAGTAACTAGTCCCTAGCTTTTTAGTCATAGCTGATTAGGTTAAATGATCAAAGCTTTAGCTCTAATGGTCATCATGTTTCAAGTATCCGGGCTAGGAAGTGCTCTTGGAAAACATGAAAATGTCACAAATATTGGGGATCAACTTGGTCACGATCCAAAAATACGTGTGAGGGGCATAATGTGAGGTGTGTATAATTTGTTAACTATTCGTGAGGTAGCATATATGCAATCAAAACAACCAAGGCAAAGTTGTCTTGAAAGTGGTCATGGTCTGAGGAGATAGTCATGATTTCCAAGGTCATTAGTCGAGTCAGGTTGAGATATAAGTGATCTCAAGTGTAGTTTATTGTGGTTAGGGAGATGTATGTGATCTCCAATGTGCCCCATGAGAAGTTCAAGGTGACTTCTACAATGTCAGGGCTATTTGTGTGGGCATGATTTTGGACTAGTTTAGATAGTCGGTCCATTAGGTAAATGAACCAATAAATGGTCGAGCTAACCTCAGAAGACTCCATGTCAATTGAGTGTTGCCTACATAGCCCTTGTTTTAAGTGCCTCAGGCCAATGTAGTTCTCCCCAAAAAGGGAAGAAGATGGTAGGTTATGGATTGGGTTTTACTAGGTTAGGTTATGGTTAAAGGTTGTATGGTTGGTCCATCAGGTAGATGAATGAACAAATGGCTGAGCTAACCTCAGAAGACCCCATGTCAACTGAGTGCTGTCTACATAGCCCTTGTTTTAAGGGCCTCATGCCAATGTAGTTATCCCCAAAAAGGGAAGAAGAGGGTAGGTTATGGATTGGGTTTGACTAGGTTAGGTTATGGTTAAAAGTTGTATGGTTGGTCCATCAAGTAGATGAATGAACAAATGGCCAAGCTAACCTCAGAAGACCCCATGTCAACTGAATGCTGCCTACATAGCCCTTGATTTAAGGGCCTCAAGCCAATGTAGTTCTCCCCAAAAAGGGAAGAAGAGTCAAAGAGGTTGTTGGTTGGTTTGGTTATGTTAGAAATGATGAATATATGATGATGTTATAGCCTTTCCATATTGTGTGATGGTGTATGTTGTAACATAGCTTATGTGGTTTTTCATCCTTAGAAATTTTCCATATTGGTGATGGTGTATGCTAAAAATGAAATGAGATTATTTATACTTTAGCAAGTTTCCATATTGGTGATGGTATATGCTTGACATAAATTGTGTTTGGTTGATTGTTGTTTTGGTTAGAAATGATGAGTGTATGATGATGTTACAACCTTTTCCATATTGTGTGATGGTGTATGTTGTAACATAGGTTATGGGTATTCATGATCGTGTATGATAAAAATGAAATGAGTTTATTTATGCTTCAGTAGGTTTCCATATTGGTGATGGTATATGCTGGACATAAATTGTGTTTGGTTGATAGTTGTTTTGGTTATGTTTGAAATGATGAATATATGATGATGTTAAAACCTTTTCCATATTGTGTGATGGTGTATGATGTAACATAGGTTATGTGGTTTTTCATCCTTAGCAATTTTCCATATTCGTGATGGTGTATGCTAAAAATGAAATGAGTTTATTTATGCTTCAGCAAGTTTCCATATTTGTGATGGTATATGCTTGACATAAATTGTGTGTGGTTGGTAGTTTTCATGTGTATTGTTTTCCATAGAAACTAATGTGAATGGTCTAGAATAATTCATATAACACAAATTGATATTTGCATTAAATAAATCATGAGGTTATGTTAGTGGTTTATAAAATGTTTTGGTTTGGTTTGGTTTGGTTTGGTTTGGGTTGGTTAGAAAATGTTTTGGTTGCATGTGACAAAGGTGTGTAAGAAGTGAAAGGTGCGTTCCTCTTTCATTGACAAGGACTATAATGATAGCATATATAGGGTTGTTGTAAACAAAATTCCCATTCATGCATTACGTCATTGACCATTGGTTTGTGTTAGAGAAGTATTCTAATCACTTGACATTAAGTGAGCTCAAAATCCATTGAGTATTTTGGGGTAATAGATGTGATTATGTGATTTGTGAGGATAACATAACCATTTTTATCAAGGATAACTTTGCCCCTTTTATAGGTGACACTGAGAACGACTATAGGCAAGTCCATGACTTAATAGTTTGTCAGTCAATTTTATTTTTTAAATTTATTTATGGTAGACTAATCAATGCAAGAAGTCTACTTTGGGATGTTGTTTTGTGTTGTGGTCATGTGAAGCTGATCAATGTGAGAAGCTTATGAGAGGGTGATGTGCTTGTAGCAAAATTTGGGCATAGCCATCCTTTGAGGGAATGGTCTATATTTTGCTTTGTATGTTTTGATGTCTTTGAATAGCTGTCCTTCAAGGGAGCAGTCTATTAATTACAATAATAATGCAACTGTCCTTCAAGGGAGCAGCCTACATTGATAATTTATGACCTTTGAATAGGCATCCTAGTTTTATATTTTTGTTGACTAAAGTTTTAGTCATGGACTAGACTATAGAGGTTTAGGGGTTTCCCTTTTATTAAGGCAAAGCATTAATGTAAAAAGGGTTAACTAACGTTTGTAGGGGAAAAGGGTTGATAGGAATAGGAATGAGGATGTCGAGGGTTACTCAAGGGATGAGCTCAAGTCAAACATCAAATGAATGGTCACAGATGTAAGGCATTAAGGGGCTCAGGTTCTGGTCGGCCTTCGAGGGAAGATAGACGATAAGTGTATGATCCATACTTGTGCGTTATGATATATGGTCCAAGCCAATTAGGAGCAAACTTGCCTTGTTTTCTTCTTTCCACATTATTCATGTGTTGGTTTTCTTTAAGGATGAGATCTCTGATTTTGAAATCTCGCTCTTTCAAATTTTTGTTGTAGGCACGTTTGATGTGATGTTGGACATGAAGTAGGTTAGTATGTTGTTGGCATTTGATACAATGTTGAACATGGTTAACATAGTCTTTGTTAAGAGTGGGCCAATAATAACCCAGGCAGAAGATGCGCTTTACAACTGAGTTACCACTGAAATGTCCCCTACAAATCCCATCATGGACTTGTTGGATGGCATGAGATGTCTCAATGGTGGTTAAGCATCAGAGAAGGAGGCCATCGAGACATCATTTGTAGAGAAGACCCCCTAGCATGGTGTATCGAGTAGTACTCTTGATAAAAGCCCACCATCCATTGTTAGAGAGATAAGGAGGAATGATGGAATAAGTTAAGTAGTTAACAAGTCATTTATACCAAACGTCATGTGGACTAGAGAGGTTAGGAGGAATTTCCCCTAGAGATTTTGGTTGAGATGTGCCCAAGATAGAGATATTGGGTTTTGGTGGTTGAGAGGGCTTGGCGAATGGATATGTCGAAGGAGTATAAACTTGCTCTTTTCATTTTCCTTTAGAATTTAGGGCCTCATTGCCACATTAATAGTGTTGATTTCAAATAAAGGGGGAGAACGTGGTAAAGGGACCATAATTTCACATTGGAATCTTGATGAAGGTGAGGAGGTTTGAGAGATATGGGATGGTGTTGGTAGTTTGTCAAAAAGGTGGTCAGGAGAATCCCCAATGAGAAGGGTGTCCTTCTCTAAGTATTAGAGAATGGCAACCTTAAGGGCACAGCAATGCTCAGTATCATGTCTAGGTGTGCAATGATACCAAAAAATTTGAGTGTCATCGAACTAAGATGGTTTTAATCCAAGAGGTTGGTATGGTTTAATGGGTGGGAGAATGATGCTAGAAGACTGCAACAATCGGCATAACATTAAAGCATAAGAACCCATTAATGGGTTTGCGATCATTATTGTAGTAGGGGTTGACAACTTTTGTTTAGGAGTTATTGTAGTAGGGGTTGACAACTTCTATTTAGGAGTTGTAGGGGGAGTTTTCCATACCACCTTTTTAGATGGTGGTGTAGCCACACGCGTAGATGACACTTTCTTGGTGAGAGGTGTCAAAATTTTTGGTGGAAGTATGATTTTGATGGGTAAAGGGAGTAATGGAGGCAATTTGTTTTTATGAGGTGTTGGTATGGGGAGCACTCCTTTTAAAGTGGAAGGATGTGGACCCAAAATAGAGGGCAATGGTGATGGTGGAGGAGGAGTTCTCCGACATGGTTTAGTAGCCTTATTTAATACGGTGTGAGGAATACTACTATGTAGGGTGAGGTTTAAATCTACCTTCACTTATGGGTGAGTGAAGTTCGATACAGGGCAAACACTGAGAGATTTAACCTATTTTGGCATGGTGGATACCTATGAGGGTTTGGGTTCAGATGTGGATGGCTGAACTTCTAAAGATTTGGAAGTGGAAGCTTGATCCTCATTGGAGACTTTGGGATAATTTTCTGTAGAAGGGTCAACAGTACGAGATGAAGCGGGATGTATAAGATAAGGAGCCTTAAGTCACTCCCATAACGCCTCATGTTTTAAGTTCTTAAAATGGGGAAATCCTAAGTTTTCTACCAATCGAGAAAAGGGTTTAGGTGACGTCACGTGAGGTCTTACAGTTGGTATTTTAGATGATTTGGGTGATCATGAGAGTGGAAACGTGTTAGATGCAGCGATCTTGGGCCAAAGGTGAGAGAAAACCATCACCGGATCTTCCTCGGCTAAAGTAGGTGAAGGGACAAGTTCTTCTCTCAGTGGAGAAGGGATTGGAGAATGTGGCTCTTCGAGAGGATAGAGCATAAGGGTGATCATGGCTTCTACGTGTGGTCTAGGGGCATGGAAAGTATGATCCTCCATTGGTAATAGGAAGGATGAGGGCGGGGTTGCCGATGTTGGTTCCATCAAAGCGTCCTCCAATATGGGAGAGTTTGAAGTAGACTCTCTTATGTGTGAAATGGGGCTAGATGGAGGACTATCTTCCATCTGTGGAGGAAAAATAGGAGAAGAAGGTTATTCTATCTATGGTGGAGAAATAAGTTGACTAACCTCTTCAGACTGTGGGAGAGGTTGGTTAGGAATAAAAGGAGAAACCATGTTGACCGTGCATATGTTGCGCTCATGAGGGTCATCGGCCATGGTCTGAACATTATTTTGACTTAGGGGATGGTTAGGGAATGGTTGCCTAAAGATATATATGTTTTGATTAGCCGACACATTTGGAAAATAAGATCCCCCTTGTCTAGCATGTCTTGGACAATGTTTTTGAAGGTTTTGCAATTGTCTGTGTCATGACCCTTAACACGATGATAGTTACAAAAGTCATTTTCCCTATACCATGTAGGGATGGCTTGTCAGGGGTCAAATTGGGGTTGTCATATTTGAGAGAGGTTGAGGACCCCCTGCTTCACTAATTTATCCAATACGAAAGCATATGATTCTCTTATTGGAGTGTATTGACGTTGTATATACCATTGTTGGAATTGTTTTGTGATGCTTTGTGATGTGGAAGGTTCAGATTGGTTGGTGGTGTTCAAATATGATGACCTAAGGACCACAACATTTGCTGATCCCTTAGACTTGGAGTGGGAGGAAGAAGATTTGGAAGAAGGGTCATTGGATTTTGTGTTGGTATTTTTACTATGCAGTTTGACCTTATCTTCTTCGACCGCGTAGAGTTCAAGCTTTCGGGCCATGGTGAAAGCTTCATCAAATGTGTGGAATGTTTGAACCCACAAAGTGGATGAGTTGTGCTTGGCACATGCTCTTGAAAAGAGCTCAATGAGCTCAGTTTGAGGCAGAGAAAAGGAGAGTTGGTTGATTAAACCTCTCCAACGGGCGACGAAGTCAGCTATTGATTCATCATCAAATTGTCTAATAGAATATAGGTTTGTGATGGAGACCTTTTTAGTGATATTGATTGAGAAGTGGTCGAGGAATATTTGAGCTAGTTGAGTGAAGGTAAAGAGAGAATTACTGGTAATAGAACTATACCAATCAAGAGTTGTGCCAGAAAGTGACATGGGAAATGTGTGAAGTAATAATGCATCATCGTGCGCTATGAGGTAGCAAGTGTGTATAAACACTTGTAGATATTTTTGTGGGTCCTCTTTGCTCTGAAAGTGAGTAAATTTTCAGAGTTCCCACTAGCTAGGGTATGGTTGAATAAGCACTGAAGGGTGAATAGGTTTGTTACATATTTGCTCATATGAAAGAACATTCTTCAAACCTAAAATAGATGTCTCAAGGTTAGACATCTTATCCATCAGCATCTTTATTAGATTGGCAAGAGGGGCACCCCCTAGGTTATAGGGTACCTAGAAGGCATTGGGAGGGGTGTATGACATACTTGGTTGCAGTTATGTAGGCACAACATATTGGTAGTTCATCATAGGGACTGATATTGAGGTTAAGGGGGCTTGTGCCATGAAGTTGGAAGGCACAACTTGACTAGATGTTGCCAAGGGTGGTTGAATGGTAGTGACACTAGTGAAAGGATAGGTAGTCACTCTTGTATTTATAGGTCCAAGAGTGGGTGGGATATAGATAATCAAGTTCTGGAAAGGTGTTGAACTTGGTTGAATTATTTGTGGTTGAGGGGGTACGGAAACCCCGGTGGAGGAAGGTCCAGAAATAGAAGGAGAGGCCAAATCTTGAACATTGGCCATGGTTGGGTTACTGGTTGAGGCAATGGCTTGAGTGACCATAGGCTAGGTAACAGAGGCTATTGATATCATTTCCCTTTCAACCAAGGAAGTTGGCATCCCATAAATAGGAATACCTGAAGGGTCTCACATTTGGCTTCTAGTGAGATAGTGTTGGAGAGCCTTGATGTTGAGGTCAAGAAATCTCTCAAAGTCTTGATCCCCTTCGGGAACTATAGGAGGTTGATTAGGAGTAGGTTGGATAGGAGTACATTTAGTGTCTGAAGTATACTCCATTAGAGGACTTGGTATAAAGGGTGAAGGTGGAAGTGGTTGTTGACTTGCGTGGTCAATAAGAGATTTGGCTTGACTATGTGTTAGAACCATTCAAGGCAAAAGGGGTTCAGGTTTCAAAAAAACTATGTGTTTCAATTTTAGAAAACTAGAATGTGTGTTGAACAGCAAAAAAAGTCAGGTTTTAAGCTTGCTGTTTGGGAAGAAAATTTGTTAATAATGACCGACGTCAGTTTTATAACCGATGTCGGTTATGAAATGTTGTCGAGGTTGGTGGGATAACCAATGTAAGTGAAGATGATTTGCCGATGCTGGTGAAAAAGTCTGATGTCAGTTTTTGTGTAATTTTAGAAACACAGAAATTTGATAATTTTTGAAGGAAGAAGAAATTTTGAGTTATTTTTAGACCTCAAAATGATGCGACCTCACCAGCTCAAAAAATTAGATAAAAAGAGAAAAATAGATGATGTCAAGCAACCTCTAAATGTTAAATTCCTAAGAATAAATTTTAGAGTTGTAGTGGCTTATGCCTTAGAAGAATGTATTTGGGAATTGAGATTTTAGAATGGGTCCTAAAGAGGAAGTCTATGGTTGGTTTCAGGTTATATTTTTGTGCTCAAAGATCTGTGTTAGGTTCAGTATGTGGTCTAGTGCTAGGGGCTTTCCCCCCTCACTTCACGAACCCAGAGCCAAGCTGGGCCGCTTAGCCAATATATACTTTTCCTATAGTTTATACTCGACCAGAGAATAGAGTGGGTCCTCCTCTTGGTGGTTAAATCCAAGTAGGATCACCAGGAAGGGTAAGGTATCCGCTAGGTGATGAAATCCTAGATGGGCCTTGTCTCAAGTATGTTTAAATGTTTAATTTGATGTGCTTGTGGTTTGGTTGTGTAACATATGTGCACTATGATTTATTCATAATGTTTTTTTAATTACTAAGTGAGAGGGCTAAGTATGCATTCAAGAAGGAATGAAATGCAATTATTTTTTAACCCAGATTGAAATATTTTGTTCAAATGCAAACAAGTGGAGAAAAGGTTAAGAGTATGAATTTTCACTACTCTAAGATGCAAGTAAGAAGTGACAAGAAGAAAAAGAAAGATGTTCTTTTTAACTTGTACTAATGGTTTCTTTTCAAAATAAATATATAGAAGAGAGATGCAATAAGAGAATATTCTCCTAATGCAACTATATGAAAATTTTCTTTTTAGAAGAATGAACCCAAGGAAAACTCTAGGGTCCCATCGGGCGTGCTAGAATGTTTCTCTATGTTTTTGCTATTTACATTTAGAAGAAAGAAGAAACTAAGGTTAAGGGTTAGGGGTTTGTACATTACTTAGATTAAGTTGCGCACCATATCCAAGCATTATGGGAGCTCCTCTTGGTTGCGGAGGAAGACACCTATAGATGAGAAAAAGACTTAAACAAAGAAAATGTTAGAATAAGATAAAGTGGACTGCCAAGCAAGACGCTCGGTCCCGAAAGTGTAAAGCTTCGTGAGGGATGACAGTCCACTATTTAAGACAAAGAGATTTGTATAAAATGAAATGGTGAAAGACTAAGAAAGAGAAATAAAGATAACTTATACCTATTCTCTATAGTCAGTCTGTCACAGTCACCGACGTCAATAGTCCTGCCGAGGTTAGTTGGTTAATGATGCCGATGTCAGTTATTATGTCAATGTTGATAGGGGCAATGGGCCTTGGATGGGTTTTAGAGTTATGTCTGTGGTTGATAGAAGATTCTAGAAGCATAAAGGCTTGTGTAGGGTTACAGGAAAGTGAATAGGGTTTGAGAAGGGGCAAAGGTAGAGGATAGGTGTGAGAAGAGGATAAGGATATAGGGAAGGCTTTTTAGCCTCTCCATGGAAGAAGTCGGGTCTGGTTGATAGTATTTAGAAATAGTAAACAGAGACTAATTACCAAGTTATTCTATAACTTTGAAAGGGAGATCATAAGAATACTTAGCTTTTTAGTGAAGACCTGAGGGTGTTAGGATGCTTATTCCTGTTGTGGCTGATGTCAAAGACCTCATACAATATTTTCAATCCAATGTTTGGAGTGACTTCTACAGAGTTTCTGTATCCTAGAGGATGATAGTCAAATTCTAAAGATTAGTCTCAGAGCGTGTGCGTTGATATGCCAAGAGTCCCAGGTCTACCTCAATGTTAGAGGTTGAGTTATGTAACCAACGTCAGTGGTACCACTAGCATCATCTGACAGTTGACTGACATCGGTGGCAAGAGAATGGGTAAAAGGGCTATTTGGCCCATTTCTCCATCTGCCAAGTTCTTTTACCATTGGAGAATGATCAAAAGATGGGTTTATTAGGTGTGAGAGTTAGTTAGGAGGTTAGGATGGAGTGAGAAGAGGTCTTAGGTAATTAGGATGTGGAGGAATTAGTCTTAGGGTGGCTCATAGGTTAAGAAAAGGTCTGAGGGCGAGGTGTCCAAGGTCAGGTGTTCAGGTTGAGGTGTCTAGGTGATGTCATTAATTTAAAATAAGTAGTTTATTTTAAATTAATAAAGTGTGTAAGGGACCAAGGGGAGTCGACACAATATTGGTGTCTACACCTTCATACAGAGATATGCCAAGAAGGACATTCCCAAATCAATCATATTAGGGCAACGCTGCCAGGAATCAAGGGCAACAGAATTGCCTTTCTCCCCCACAGGGGAAACTTGCCCTAAAAGCTCCTCCAACCAATTTAGTAATGGGATATCTTGAAGCTAAATCAAAGTTATCTTTCCAGCCTGATTTGAATCAATGAAATGATGCTAATCTCCTTGAAGACAATCAAGAAGAATTAGTTGGTGATTCCCACATTAGTTTCCTAAACTAATAGGATGAACCTGAAAGCAAAGGAGAAGCTTTTGATGGATCATATGCATTATTTACCAAGTCTAAGAACCAATCAGTCTAGCAAGCTGATAAAGGGAAGATAGAAGAGCAACTATAGACAATAGTCATGATTGTTAAGTGTGGAACTCCTCTTCCTTTTCAGTCAAAGGATCCGATGACCACTCAAAATGTAAGTACATCAATTTCACCTTCACCTTTTACTCCCATTTTGCAAATCAGCCTTCCTTCCATCCCTCCTAAAACCCAAAAGGTTGAAATAATTTCCTCTATTCCTAGTCCAATTCAGCCATTTGACATAATTGATCATGTCAAAAAGACAAAAATACAAATGTCTGAATTTGAATACTTGCAGTCCAATCCTGATCAATTAGATAAGTTGGTCCACTGTGTCAAGAACCAAATCATTCCTGCAGGGAAAAAAGCTAAAAAGATAATTCCTAATTCTCTAAAGAACATGCCCATTTAAAATAATCTTGTTATTGCTCCTCCAGCTGCCCCTGGGAAAATAAAACCTTACTATGTTTCCCTGTTAATAAATGCTTATCAGCTCAACAATTGCATCATTAATTCTAGGGCATTTGACAATGTCATGTTTGCTAAAGTAGCTGAGTCTCTGGGTATCACACTAACCAAGACATTTTAGAGATGTTTCTCCATGGAGAACAAGCATGTACCATTGTTAGGGAAAATTAAAGATGCCCAATTTACATTAGCAGCCTTTTCAGACAAGAGAATTAGGATGACTATCTTGGTGGCTGACGTCCCATCATCCCATGGCATTTTGCTTGGACAAAATTTTTGTAAGGACGTGGGAAGAGAACTAAGCATGGACCTGTTTGAAGCAAGGATCCCTATCCAAGGCATAATGAAGAGATTATTCCCTGAAAAGGAAGCAAAATACGTGGTCACCCAAACATCAACCCCTACAGCACAAATTCTTTTTGAGTCTTCAGGCAGGGGTAATTATTTCTTTACCACAGAGGATGTTCATGTTTCTACAAATGAAATTCCTATAGCTAACAATCTTGGAATTGATCCAAACAAGACTTCAAGAGAATTGGTAAGATGTAGTATAAACAAGGAAGGATCTTCCATCTCCAATGAAGATAAATCTGATAGGAGATCAGCTTTTGATGATGATAGCAATTCTTCCACCAATGATGAAGTTAGAACTGTGTTGATATCTCTTCAAGGAGATATTCTTCCTTCATGTAATTTGCAAGTCAGTAACACCAACAACACAACTAGATGCGAATCTCTGTTGTTCAAATTAAAGATTGCTCAAGATGAAGAAGTCAAACTCCATCACATCAAAGGAGATGCTAGGCTGATAGTTTGTCAAGAGTTTGATGTGGACAATCCAATCATATGCTAGACTGAACCAACAGAATAGTAAGTTACGGCAATGGACCATGCTGCCGCAAATCAAAATTAGGCAAAAGAACCCTTCACAGGGAGAGAAAAGAGTTATGGTTTCCAGTTTGAAGACCACATCCTACCATGGGATAAGAAGAAGAAAAAGCTAAGGGGAAGACACTCAAAATTTGTTTCCTGGTGGAGAACTCCGTTCGCATGTCACCGTTTCTAGGGGGAAAATGTCTTCTTGTTGGTTTATCAAAATAGAGCACTATTTTCACTATCTCCCAAGAAGCAGCATTTGAAATACTTAAATTCTTGAAGTATCAGATCATTTCATCTGTATATATGTACATTTGTACAGTTTTTAATTCTATTTTGTTTTGTTTGTTTTCATTTTTGATGCCTTTCATTTTTGTGTAGCATGACTCCGTAACCCAATGGTACACATGAAGACACTAGAGATTCTAGATTCTACTCATTTCAATTCTTTTTGAAATTGATAGAAGTTCCCCAACTGGAGCCAACTGTTGTCCCCCAAAAATATCACTCATTTTTGGGACAACATTTGAACTATTTTGGTCTTACAAACCAAAACTATCTCTTCTCTATTTAAAATTTGTCTTAGGCATTCAAATTCCTCATTTTTCAAGCTTTTCAGAAATCTATGGACTCTACAGGCTTAAATCTAAGGACTTTGCAAGCAGTTTCATGGGCTTTATAGGTTGATTTCTATAGACTTGATTTCTACAGACTCTGTAAGCATTTTCATTTATACAATTTCAATGAGCTTCATGGATTATGCAAATGGGTTCAATCAAAGAATCATTTTCTAACACTTGGTCATTTTCAAGATTGGTTCAGTGCCTTGGTTCAATCAAAAATGTCTATCGGCAAGCATTCAAGCAAAAGAGGCTTGAACCATTGAACTGTTGAGCCACTTTGGTTCAATGAGTTCAAGGTTCAATTAGTTCAATGCTTTTGGTTTACTTAGTTCATCTGCTTGGTTCAACCAGTTAGTTCATCACTTTGGTTTATTCAATTGAACCATCAGCTTGAACCATTGGCTTGAACCATTTTGGTTCAAAGCTTGGTTCAACTAATTGGTTCAACGAAGAGGTTCAATGGTTAGTTCAAACAAAGGGTTCATCAGCTTGAACCATTTTGGTTCAAATCCTACGTTCAACAATTGATTCAAAGCCTTGGTTCAATGGAATGGTTCAACAGTTGGTTCATTGACAAAGTTCAAAGGGCCTCCCGAAGGAAAAGTACTCTTGCAGAGGGCACTTGGTCAACGAAAATACCCTTTGAAAGGGTCATTTTCAAAAAGACTAAGGCAAGTCTAAGGCACAATTATTTTGGACAAAAATTATAAAAGAATTCTGAGAAGTCATGGAAGCAAGAAACCTAAAAGAATTTGCATATTGGCAAACGGAATAATTTCCTCAAACTTTTTGTCTGCAGGAAATTTCTGTGGACAATTTGTCCATGGGAATTGTCTATGGGAATTTTCCCAAGGAAAATCCTAGGGAAAGTACTCACAGGAATTATCCATGGGAATTTGTGAAGGGCTGCCAAAAGACCTCGAAGGGCAGGTGCCCTTGTGGGGGACTCTTGGCTGCCAACTTAAAGGGCACTTCTTGAAGCTGAAGGGTCACCTTCCCTTCAAGAAGGATGTAAAATAAGAAGCCCAAAGGCCATTTAGGGATCATTTCTTAAGGCCCAAAAGGGCAAGTCCAATCAAAAAAAGTGCCAAATAGAGAGCCAAAAGAGGACCAAGGGGTGACGTGCCTGAAGATGTCAAATTCAACACAACGAACTAACTGTTGAAAACATAGTGACGAGCACGCGAATGTCAAATTCAAGATAAAAAAATAACTGTTGATCCTTTAAACCTATAAACTAGAATGCATTCACTGACTTTAAGGCCAAGACCAGTAGAAAGTGAGTAAAGAATAGAATAGCAAACTAAATACAGGATTTGATTTAATTAACCAAAAAAGGAGGAACGATGAAGGTAAGATCTGATCGCTAGGAGGACATTGAAAGTTGCAAACTTTCAATAAGCATGACTTGTTTCCTTGCATTGATAAAATCAAATGGGTAAAACTCCCCTAAGTTCTAGCCTATCTTCTTAACAAATTCCAATGCAACATGATGTGTTACTATTCCCGAATACTTATTGAAGTGTCTATATAAGGGACTCTCTTCTGTTGTAAATCATCTTTTTTTTGACAATCAAAATGAAACTCTACCCAAATTTAAAGGCACTTCTGAGACTTTGAGCTTAGTTTGTTGATCATATTTTGTTACTAGAATAAGAAAACAAGTGACTTTTTAGACTTTGTGCTGTGATATCTTTGTTGTTGAGGAAACTATTCTTATGTCTTTTTCCTTGATTTATTTTCTGTTCCTTTAATTCAACAAGTAGGATTAGTGAAATTAGTCAAAAAGGTATCCTGAAGAGTCAACTGTGGAGAGACTTTGTGCCCCCATAATTGCCTTTCAGTGTGTTTTCTTTTCATTTTTGTGTAAAGAAATTTGGGAAGACTTGGTGCCCTCATTTTCCTTCTTATATTACTCTTGAGTGAATTAGGGGGAGACTTTGTGCTACATCTCGATTTGCTGGTTATTACATCCTTTGTTACATTTTGATGTTACTACCTGGAGTATTCTTGTGGCTTGCTGAATAGTAATTCTGAAAGAAGAGGAGTGATTTCTATCATTTTCCTTGAGTTTCTCCTTTGATCCACATACATCATCTCTAAAGAAAGAGATATGGATGGTTTGTCCTACCCTTGAGTATTATTTTCTGTTTATATATATATATATATATATATATATATATATATATATATATATATATATATATATATATATATATATATAGGGAACCTCCCCTTGATGAGAGGAGAGATTAGTCCCCTTCTGATGTGGTAAATCTACACATTTGGATGACTAATATTCCTACTTTGGCTGATCAGACCTATTTTGTTTATCAATACGCTGATCGACAAAATATTCAACCAACAGTGTATAAGCTTAATTTGCCACCATCTCTAGCTCTCTTGAATAATGTTTTCCATGTGTCTTATCTTAAAAATTATGTTGTTGATCATCTCATGTATTGGAATGATTTTCAAGTTTTTGATCTTGGGGTGGTTATAGTAGAATCAATTAGAATAACTAACACACACAAAGTTAGTTTGCATAATAGAGAGGTGTCATAGAGAAAGGTCTAGTGGGACTAATATTCTAAAGATAGTGCCACCTAGAAGGATTATAATCATTTTTATAAGTAGTTTCCATATTTATTTACTTAATATTTTTGTTGGATATTATTTAATTTTCTACTAAATACTATTTAATTTTAAAACTATTTTTTGAGTAAGTGTCATCGAGATGATGAACAGCTTTAGGGGGAAGGATGTTACATATCGATTCTTCTCCATACTTGATAACCTTTTGATTAGTGGAATTTATGGTTATTGATAGGCTAATTACTATTTTGATAAGATAGATTTTATATATTGATGTGTGGATAACTATATGTTTCTTATTTGCATGATCATTAACTTGTTGATTTAATTGTACTTGTATGTTATGTTCGTAATGATCATAATTACTTAGTTCATTACAGTAGTATATTATGTATTTTATCTTGATTTAGGATAACTACCTTTATTATTTTGAGGTAGATGTAGGATAGAGTCCATCCCTTAGACTATGACTAAGGGAGAGCATCATCAGAGAGGGTGGAGTAGATGGAGGTGGTTTGGAGGATGATATAATGAAAATAGGGAACCCTTCACACACCACAAATAATAAATTATAATTTTTAATCATTGTTTGATTTAAAATATATTTTAGTTACTTTTAGTTGTTATTTTATTTGTTGTATTTGAATATGGTTGGTTTTCATATGTGTACCATACTCTAATTTAGTTGTGTGTTTGCAAGTGTATGGTTAAAACTCTTATATGTTATCTTACTTAACTTACTTCTTGTGATTATGTTTTCATAACTTGTTCTTTGGGATCTTTGAATGCCCTTGTTGTTATCTTTGGGATGTGTGTGAATATTTCTACAAATTTTATTTCCTTACCTAAATGATCATAGGTTGTGAGAGTGTGGGGAAAGTGTTTTATAAAAATACAATGCTATAGGAAAAGAAGGGGAATTAATTGTTTTGTGTGTTTGATGATTATTAATTTGACTAAATTATTAAAGTTTGATTAAATTTGAGTTAGAAATTATTATGGTGGTAAGTAAATTTTAATTTTTATAATTTTTAAAGGATTATTATTATAATGAGGAAGGTTAATGAATTTAGGGTTTGGTGTGGAGTTGACTTTAGCTCTTTGAGCCGCTATTAATTTTTTGTTTTGTATTGTGTGATAAAACATTAAGACATTGACAATATTCTACTATTTGGTTTTGCATGCATAGACTTCTTCACCGAGCTCATTATGAACATAAAGAATTTTATCGAAGATATTGGGATTTTTATTATCATAAAAATAACATGCAGGAGAATAAGATGGAAGGATATATGCCTAGAGATAAACATACATGACATATTTAGGAAGAGGAGGAAGAAATAAAAAGGGTTCAAATAAGTTTTTGAAAGAGCATTACCAGTTGGTAAAGTCATGACTTTTTTTACCAGGTAAGGTTTGTTGGTTAAATTCATAGTTGTATTGTATGAATTAAATAAATGAATCTGGTAATTTTTTAATGGATAAGGGTTTTAATTTTTATTTATTATGAAATTTTAGTAATATCAAGGTTATATACTTGGCACTAGGGATGGGTTCAGCCCATTCACATAGCCAAATATATGACTATAAACCCTAGTTAAATAACTTTATTGCTTAAATCACTAACTAATTTTTAATGTAGAAAACACATTTTGGTTTGCAATGGCTAGCAGAATAGAAGAATCTCAAATGAGTTGTGTAAACATGAATAGATGAGATTTAAAAGGTAGAAAACCCTACCTCTATCATTTAGGGTAAAATTCTATAGTAAATTGATTCAATAGATTGTTTGTAAATATAAACCCTATCATGGTTAAGATTAGTATATTAAATTTAGTATTAAATCATTTTGATATATATATATATATATATATATATATATATATATATATATATATATATATATATTGGGTTGTTTTTATTGACTCAAGATTTTGTAACACTAACCCAAGTTAGGACATGACTGAGTATTTAAGGTTAAACTTAGTTTCTAAAAACTAGTATCGAATTGTTTATTTATTGACACAAATGTATTGGCTTGTATTTATGATAAATTAGTTTAAGTTATAAACCCAAATTAGGGTACGACTATGTGAAATATATTAGTTTGAGATTAAAAATATATAAAGAATTAGGTAGTTATAAACCTAAAGTCAAGTTGAATGATTTCATATAAATTAATTCAACTTAGGATTTCCATTTTGAGCAAATTTATATTAGATTGGAATAATTTTTATTATAATATTTATGCTTAGGAATGCCTATGAAATTGTAAATATATACTTAGGTATATCCGTATATATTATAGGTCATGGATAAGTTATTGATGATCTATTGATATTCATATATCTATATATATACGATGAATTGATATACAATTTTATTATTTATGAATATAATTGTGTTTATATCATGATGAAACTCTAAGTGGTGAATGACTATTGAATGGTTATTTACTATAGTTATAATATGAAATCCCATTTTTTATGGTTATGAGGAAGGCTAAAATTCATACTGAATATATCATTGATGTGTATACTTATTACACACACACAAACACACACACACACACACACACACACACACACACACACACACACACACACACACACACACACACACACACACACACACACACACACACACACACACACACACACACACACACACACACACACACACACACACACACACACACACACACACACACACACACACACACACACACACACACATATTGTCACTCATATAAAGAGACCATGGTAGGACTTATGGAAACTTATTGAGATATAAATAAATAAATCCATTCATATATTTATTTTATTTTTTTTGTGTGTGTGTGTGTGTGTGGCTGTGTCAGTTTATGGTTGTGTGCCATTTTAAATATACTATGTTACGGTTTGTTGGAATATGGAAATAAAAACACAGTCGTAATACTCATGAATAGTCTTTGTTGGTAATTGGAAAAGAATTTAATATGATTGTGTATTCTTATATGCATATAAATATCTAGTTATATGGTATTATAAATAAAAATAGTTATTTGTCACTATTATATTACATTTGGTAGATTAAATTTTAATAATGAGAGTTTCTTGTACCAGTTCATAATGTAGTAGCTATTAGGGAAAAAATATTGTAAAATCAATTGGTTTTAATAATCTATGTATATATATGAATTAGCCTAGTATTAATGACACTAAAAAAGTAGGTGAGATGGATTTTACATACTTTATTAGTATCTATAATATATAGAGATGGTGTAATATGAATTAGTGGTGTGTATGAAATTGATTGATCCTAGAGATCAAATAACTATAAGAAAACTTTGGCCAAAGTAGTTTTTATGGTTAAACATTATCATTTCATTTATTTGATTTCATTTACATGTTTTGTATGATATCATTTTAGAATGGGTTTCTTTATGATATGTTGCATGTAATCTTTATCTCACAACACACATGTTCTAACTATCACTCTTTATTCTTGCACCATCATTATCTACCCATCAATGAATGAAGGGTCATTCCCTTCTTAAGATATTTTTTAGGGGATCTATGGTCTATGGTTGGTGTGGGAAAACACTCAGATGATGCTTTCCCTCCCCTCAGTATTACTTCACTAGAGACTACACTGATGACTACTTATAAATTTTTTGAGTTCAATGAGACTTGCATACTTCATGAAACATTATATAATTGTAAATTATTATTAAAACATGTATTATGTTAAAACTATATAATTTTTTAATATTAAACCATTACAACAATTAGATGTAACATTATACCAATAGTGGATGAATTTGTAAATATAATTTTATGAAATAAATATAGTATTCATTTTTATAATTATCATTGTACTTGATCTTATGATAATTAGCTAAATAGATTATATCTAGACTTTGCTTATGGTTAACTTAAACTAATGTATTTAGTTAAATATCAATATCTTATGGTTTTTGTGTGATGAAATATTTAAAATAAATTAGTGTAAATGTATATATAAAAATTACCTTATTCTAGTAAAACTTAGTGGGGTTGTCACAATTATCACAACCATAATTACTACAATGCCTACTCAATTTAAAACTATGGTGGGAATAACTCAAGATTTGAACATGAAAGATTTATCTCTCAATAGTTCCACATCAAAACCATAGGTAACCTTTGGTATAGGTTTCATGTCCAAATTATAACTTCAGTCTATTTTTAACTATGCTATTTTTGTATTTGAGAGTTGTTTTAATGAAGGATTATTATTTTGTATACATTCATAGTATGCATAAGTTTTTACACTAAAGTATTAAATTACAAAATGTAAATTTAAACTTTGATTTGAGTATGAGGTAACCCATCTGCATGATATATATAATCTTATCCTCTATATTCCAAAGGGAGGAGATTTTTGTCTATTAAGGTGAATAAGAAATTCTATGGATTGTTTTAAAAATTGGTCTTGATGTGCAAGTTTTATTCTTCTCCAAACATGTGATTCGTTGAAGAAGTTATATTATTTTATTACTTTAGTATTTTAGTATTTGTGTTGTGTATAAATGCTATTTTATATAGTTATTCATATTATGTAATAGTTAATTTGGATGCCTAGTGTTTAAATAATCATAATCTCCCTTTATAGATGTGCAATTGCAATTTTACATCCACAATAACCTTTGATTATGAGCACTATAATTTAATGTGTTTAGTTACCTTAGATTAATAACTATGTTTTTTCTATTTTGAGTTATAATATTAACTTGAAGTAATAATTAGTTATCTAACTACTTAGCCAACCCGTACTACATTATCTAGTTTACAAGGGTTTCATTTGCCTTTGATTCACAAACCTTATTTTATGCCCTACTCTTCCTTCCTTTTTTATTTTATTTCGATCCTAGTCACTTTAAGTTAAATTATCACAACCATATCAAATAGGTCTTACAATCATGTCATATCTAAACCATCCAAGGTAAAAACATTACATTGATCATGGATATTCCACCCCCACGTTGTTTATAAAACTAAATACCCTCCAACTTGTGCCTTGGAGTGAGTATTTTTTATTGATCCTAAAATTTTAGAGGCTACATAATAATAATCCTTGCTGTTGATAAAATCTACATTACCATTAATTTAATTGGTGTTGGGAGGGTCACCTTTTTATTTTTTTTAAAGATCACTTGAGTTGAATTGGATATATCTAGAAGACTAACAAGGTCCAACTAAGACATTGGCTTCTTATTCTCACCCTTACATATCCATAGAAAAGTGAGGTCATATAGAATAATATTAAAGAGACCCCATGCTTGATTCTATACCCAATTATAAGAGGTCATATCCTTGCATATATGATGACCCTAGATTGGTTAGCTAGTTTTACTATTATTGTTCCTGGATACATGGATGACTTACCTAGAAACTTTGAAAAGTATATTCCTTCCTTTTCTCCCTCAAGAGGTAAGACTGCTGAAAAACATATAAATACTTCCAAGAATATTTTAGGGATACTAAATTTAACCCATGAAGATTTGGCATGTAGAATTTTACTTTTTACCTTATAAGATATTGCTTATGACTAGTTCCTTAATATTTTACAAGATTTTGTTTCCTCATATAAATAGTGTCAAGATACCTTTTTGGCATAGTTCAGACATGTCACTAGCCTAAGTGTTATATATATCCATTTTTTAAGTGTGAGGAGATATTCCAATGAACCAATCAAAACATTCAAGATAGATTCCAAAATATGTATAGCCAAGTTGATAATGACTATAAATCCAATGTTATGTTAGCCATTAAAATGTACAAGAATTTTTTAGACTCCATGATAATTTTATTTATATGTATATCACTTGGTATTACTTCACTACCACTAGCCTTTATCAAAGCTATTAATATTGATAAATAATTGAATCCCTAATTGCAAGCTTTGACTTTGCCCAATTTTGGTCCTAACTTTCCATCCCTCAACCCCATTCAAAATGTTAATAAAAAAAATTTTGTCTAAAAAATTAGAACCAAGTGTATACATAATTGAATTTCTCCCATAATCCACCTAACTAAAACCTCAACTTTCTAAATAATCATATGTCTACACCTAATCATCAAAATTAGAACCAACATTTAATTTTAGTTAATGTTTTTATTACATAAGGTACTATTTCTAATTTTATAAAAGTATAATTTGATTCCATATAGATAATGGTATAAAATCTAAGAAATGAGTTCATGAGCACACAAAAACGAATGAAAAAAACCATGGGATAAACTTTGACTCACAATTTCATATTCCAAAGGTATAATAGACCCTTCAATACATCTAAGAACAACATGGAATAATAATCACCTTATAATAAGTATAAAATAAACATTATTTTCACTTTGATTTTCACCCTTTAAGGATATGTGTTAGCTCTCCTCATCCAAGTGGCACAATTGAAACATCTCTAGGTTGTGGGTGAGCCTAAGAATGAGGTGAATCTCAAGATAGGGATATCTCCCTTGATGTTCCACTTGTAGACCACTTGGATACATAATATAATAGGTAAAAAATAGTAGTATTTATTTATCCATGGTATGAAAATGATCAGGGCTTCACCATACTCAGGTGGAGCATAGTTTGCAAAGGCCAAAATGGCTAGTTCTTATAGAACTTAAGAGAGAGGAGAAGAAAGAAGTCCAAAGGTCACACTGACACTGTTAATGTTGAGATAATGATTTAAATGTGAATTTTAAGAGAGTTTAAAATTGATCATGAAAATTTATGAAGCATAAGTGTCACCCTAAGTCATGAAACTCTTGAAAAGTGTAATGGAATTCCCTTTGCTAGCTTAGAAAATTGCCTTTCAGATTTATCCTTGTTTGAACATCCCAAAATATAATATGGTTAGGTATAATTATTTTAATTATGGGTAATTATTTTAGACATGACTCTCCATTCATTGGTTGAATAATTGGTCATCTAGAATCATATATAAATATGCTATCACTACTTGCACTCAAAGAAAACTCCTCTTTCACACACCTTACACACTTGGATTTAAAATTGGATTAATATTCCCGTGAAAATACATATAATTGGGTTAAATACATGTTTCAAGATCATCCATGGAATTATAGGCATCAATCACACCTTAAAATCAACCCACTTGAAGTTTTTCACCCTTCTCACTATCATGTTCACTATGTTAGTTTTGACTAGTTGAGATGAGAGATATTTTTTAAACACTTAGGAGTTTTTTAAAGACATGAATTATAATTTATAGTTATCATAAGTCCTAATATTCCTTCCAAAGTTTATTTCATCTTTTGAAACCTCATAGAACCTACACAATGCACAAAATAGTCATAAATACCTTGTTTCGTACTCCATCCATATAATTATGTACAGTCCAAAAGTATGGGGAATATATTTATAGAGTCTAATAAAACATTAATTCATAATTTTTGGAAAAATATGCCATTTTTTTCCACTAACTTCTCCATTTTATCAAACTAGTCACTAGCAATGCTTTTGGTGAGTATAAGCCTATTTTACCCTCTTAATATTCATTCATAAATATGGGAGATTGAATTTTTGAAAAAATCACAATATAAAATTTTATGGCCTCCATAAAACACAATAAAATCCTCATATATCCATGAAATGTTCCAAGGGAGATATGAGCATTCAAATTTGCCCTATCAAGCTCATTCCTTCATCTACACAGGCCTAATATTATCTTTGGGACAAAAATGGATTCCCATACAACTTCTCTACCTTAAAAAATATTTATCACATATTTAGTGACCCAAAAAACATTTCCAAATGAGTTATAAATCATACCTAATGTTGAAAGTAATATTGACTTCACATTTGGTCTCTAGTCCTAGACATGTCATATAGGCTTGATTGTAACCCTGATAAGTTTGAACTACTTTTTTAGGATTAATTAATATATACAAGGATATTCATGTTTTACCATGTGTAATAAAACTATAAAAACATCATATCAAGGTATAAACATCTCTTGGATCACCTTATCACGTCCCTCCTTCAAAACCTATCACTTTATGCATAAGGGGAGTGCCTTATATCCAAGACAAAATAAAGGTCACTTCCCTTATTTTATCATGAAAACTAAGTATTTTATGAGTCAATTAAAGTTAAAATGATACTCATTACCAAAATATATGCCTTTTTTATGTCATTTGACCCCTCAATGCTTCTAAAACCAAAACAAATTGTGTGAAATAGATAGTATGCAGGGTTTCCTCCAATGGAATATGTGTTACTTATTTGGGGATTTCCTTCTGATTTATTTTTTATGATAGTATTATAATTTTATTTCCCATGATGAGGAAATTAAAAAATTTATCCAAATCTCATATTCCATGCTTTCATCTTGATACCTTTTATTACTCAGTCACTCCTAATTGGTAAGCTAACCCTATTTGTATGTTTCCCCTTCAGGTTGGTACAAATCACTTTCTTGGAGATACTTACATTGATATATGGTCCTATTTAAATACTAAAATTCATCCCATTTTTTATTTAGTCACCAATGCTATGTATTTTTTATTCCAAATATTTATAATAGTTCTCAACTAAGTCACTATCAACATACAATCACTTGCAAGTGACTGTGTTAGAGCCATGAAGACCCATAGGTGTAGATTTTACATTGGAAAATGTGTTATGATTTTTTATAAAACCTTTTAAAAACTATATTAAGCCTTTAATATCATGTTTTTATTTCTATGTCTCATTATCCTCCAAGTTCACCTTGAGATCTCTATGAGCACTTATAGGTAGGCTATAGGTAGTCTTTTATAGGTCATTTTACACCTATAAATGAACATATAACCATGCCATTACACTTTAGGCTCCTTCCAAGTCATTTATGTGATTTTTATAACTTTATAGGAATCTACAAACATGGTGCAATGGTCTAACTTTACAACCCTATGATGAAGAGTTTAATTGGAGCTCAAAACTTGTATAATTCACTACCTGAATCTAGTGACCAAAGGGGCAACTTGGAGCCTTTAAACAACCATATTACCCTAGTTAAATGATCTCAAAAAAATTTATATATTTTTTTATTATTTATGGGAAAAAATCCAAAACCATTAGGATGCATCAAACGTATTTGGAACCATTGTAATATGACCTTGACAAAATCCTCAGACCTCTATTTTGCACTTTTGGGAATTTGATCCTTGAGAACAGTCACTAGATCCTTTAGAATGGATTTCCACTTATATTTTACTTATTTTTACACCTCAAATTGGTCTACCCTGATCAATACTAATGCTAAAACTCCTAGTAAGTTTTCACCATTGCTCCCACTTCCCCATATGACACCTCAACTTATTGTTAATACCACCTATAAGTGGGCATTGTCATATATAGGTAATAAAGTTATGCTTAGGTAGTCTACATTGTCTTGACCACAAATGGAATCTAGATTCATACTAATAAATCCAAATTCACTCTTCATAATTCAAAGAACTTATTTATCTCAAACACTCCTTTCCAACGTGACTAGTCTTCATAAGAGCACCTATACATGCACCTTGAAAAGTATGGAGGTAGTATGTGAAATGGTATGAGCAGTGGTATCATGAATTTGACCTTAGACCAACTAAATGATATTAATAATGACTCAAACAATGGATGATGATTTCAAAATCTTGAGGCAAGATTCTATACCTTGTTTCAATGTTTCAAAACCTCTATGAGAGCACCTGTAGGTGTATTTTCTCTAGTAGACTATCTGTATATGTGACTGAGTATGACTACAATAGATTTTTTTACCATTTTAAATCTCAATTCACTATTTCATGTTATAAGAGGATGTCTCACATCTTTAAAACTTTCATAACACTTTTGTGGATGTTCTTAGAGCCTTTACAATTCATGACTAAGACTGAAGAGTAGATGGGATCTGATTGAGTATGAAAATGGACTAAAATTTAGATCCAAGCATGATGTTATGAGACTAAAAATAAATTAAATGTGATCACCATGTAATTTAAACATGGTGATAAACCTATCTTCACCCTCTGTAACCACTATCAAAGCATGAAAATATTACAAATGATGAAAATTTGCCTATAACATAGAATGGTGCTTTCTCCTACAATTTAAGATAATTGGCTCATAAAAACTCCTTAAAACATGAAAAAAAACATGGGTAACATGAGTGGATATATTCAACATTTTCTATAAACCATCTCAGCAACTAGATTGTACAAAATTATCCATATAAGAGCAAAACCTATAGGATGCACAGATTTTCAAGAAGAAAAACATAGTAAAATTATTAGGGATGATTCATAAAGAAGAGTTACCCAATCCTTGAAATATTATTATAAAAATGGATATATTTTATTTTAATTTCACCTCCCAAAGGTGTTTTACCTAAAACCTCTTCAATTGTCCGTACCAAGTACAAAACTACTGATCAATTCTATGTGTCTAGAAGGGTAAAAAGGGAGAAGAATAGTTTTAGCTTAAAATTACACTTAAAAAGTATGTCAATCATATAAATTATTCTAAGGAATCTGAATATTCATCTCACAACCTTCTCCCATGTGTCACACTCATGGGCCGTACAAGTGTCAAACTCTTCCTATTTTAGTTGATTTTTTGAATTCAAGTTAGATAACCTACAAGTTTAAAATGGGACTAACATTAATGATAGGTAATATAACATATTATAAATTTAGAAGGAAACTAGAACACTTGGAGACCTTGAAAACTATGCCACTTTCATTTATGACCCCTAAGTGGCTTCTAAATGACTCAAAATAACATATTGACTAATTAGACCAAGACCAATGATAATATAGCATTAAAAGACATCAAATAACTTATAACACACCCCATGATAAAATATTATACCCTTAAAACATATAAAAAGTAATTTTTTTACCTATAGGGGTCCTAATTTGACCTAAAGGGTCAAATTTGGTCAACAAATTGGTGACTGATAGGGGTAGTATGCTTGCTATAATAAAGATTAGTAGCCTTATCCTATCCATTGAGATTAGGGACTCATCTAGATTTTGAAACGCAACAAGATTAATTTGACCATTGACAACAAGCTTTGATCAAGGTAAGACTACTTGACTACCTTGAGCACACAAAATAAAGGACACAAAAAAGTAAATCAAACACACTAACAAGACAAAAATGTGCTCAAATCACTTAGGAAAAACTGGAAGAAAACAAATATATACAACTAAAAATTAATCATATCTCCTTTTCTAGGATCAAAAGGAAATTTTCTTGCATCTCCTTCTTCATGAGATGAATCATGGTACCAAGCATGTTGTTCTTTAGATTGAACACTTGATAGATCAGACCTACTTCTTATCACTTAAATTGTTATGCTCTCATGTAGACCATCTTCAAATAGGTCTCCAATGTAAAAGTATTCATTTTGTCCTTGTACACATACCTCATATTGCTTCCCACTCTATATCTCATGATCAACTTGAATCTTCTTTGTAGGCATGATTTCAAGAGTATTGGTTTCTTGTTCCTTAGAATATTGAGGCTAATAGTAGATTTTATTGACCTCCAAAGGCTTATGTGGACTTTTATCTTTCTCATTTATGACATTTTTTAAAATTTCATCTTTCTTACCATCACTTACAATTAGATCTAAGGAAGTTATATGCCCCTTGAGAGACTCAAACTCATTACAAATGTTTTCAAATTTCTGCCACAAGTCCTCATTTTTTATTTGATCAACATCATGAAGGTGAACAACAAAATAAGCTCCTCCATCCTTTTATTTATAATCCAAAAGGACTTCATCCAATATTTATTCTTTAACACAAGGATGACATTCTTAATTATCAACCAAATAAGAAGACTCAACACAATGACTCACCTCTTCCTCAGTGTTTAAGACCTCTTGAGGAATATCAAGTTGTATCTCAACCATCATAGATTAACTTTGATTCTCAAGGGCTGCAAGATCTTCAATCTATTTATCCTTCCTAGTGATGCCAAAACTAGGCATCTTAAAATAAAGGGACTTATACCAATGAGGCTACCAAGGAGATACACATTTTTAAGGAAAGAGTTATAAATTTTCCTCAACCTAGTTCTCTTCTTTAGGTTCTCACACAATAGGTCCATCAACGTAAAGGGTGATGGGGTGAGGAAAATATGAACTAGTTGGTGGAGGTGGAACATAGGACTCAAAATTATATTGAGAATGCATTGTAGGGGATTTTTTTAGGAGTTCTTAAGGAAGGGTAGGCAGAGCTTTGGCTAAAATATCTTGGTTATCTTCCTTCCACTTGAAAATCACTTCATTGAAATCTGATCCAACTTAAACATTCTCTTGATTGGGGTTATATGGGTTGTGTTTTGGCATAGTATCTTTGTTTGGGTCTAAACCTTCCATCTCACCTTAACTTAGCAATTTCATCCTTGATCCTAGCTCTTCAATTTGTTTGGATAGGTTATCTTTAAAAAGTCTCTCTTGAAGTTTATATGCATCTTCATGAGGATAAGGATTACAATAAATCTAACATGGAACACAAGAGGTCTCTTGAGGAAGGTGGGAGGGGCTTTCATAGGATCAAGTTCTATCTCAACCTCACACTCTCTAACTAGGCTTCTATCCTCTTTCCTTCCCCATGATTCTACTACCATATTCTATCTTAGGATATTATTATTAGGAGTCTCTTCTTGAGATGGTGATGTAATTTGAGGAGTGGATAAAGTACTTGTTGTGCCCCAAAAATATCACTCATTTCTGGGACAACATTTGAACTATTTTGGTCCTCAGACCAAAATAATCTCTGCCCTTCTCAAAATTTGTTCTAAGCATTCAAATTGCTCATTTTTCAAACTTCTCAGGAATCTACAGACTCTGTAGGCTTGAATCTATGGACTCTATAGGAAAGAAGCAAGCTCTCAACACTTAGGTGATTTCAAAGTTAGTTCAATGGCAAGGCTCAACCAAAAGAGTTCATTGGCAAGCTTTTAAGCAAGGATTGAACCATTGAACTATTAAACCTTAAACCATTTTGGTCCAATAGGTTTAATAGGTTAAAAGGTTTAACATCAGCAACAAGAGTTCAACCGCTTCAAGGTTCAAGGTTCAACAGGTTCAAAGGCTTCTACAAGCAGGTTCAATCAAAATAACAAGTTTTCGATGCTTGAATCATTAAACCGTTGAACCATTGAACCACTTTGGTTCAAAGGTTCAATGGTTCAATAGGCTCAATGACCAAATGGTTCAATGTGTTTGGTTCAAAAAGATCAAAAGGACTTAGCCAAATAAAAATAATGAACCATTGAACCACTTTGGTTCAAAGGTTCAACAGGGTTGAAGGTTTATGGTTCAATGGGTTCAACGAGGCTTGTTTCAAAGAATCTTGGTTTAAGCGGTCAATAGAAACAAGCCAATGAACCATTGAACCGTTGAACCAAAGATGGTTCAATTAGCCTATTCAAGTGACAAGTTCAAAGGAGTACCCCAAAGCCAAAGGATCAAACATCCCTTACGGAGGGCGGTGAACCAAGGCCTAGAACCCTATGGAGGGTAACAAACAAAAACTCAAAATAACTCAGCAGATGCTACCAAGTGTCATCTTTTGAGCCTCATTTCACTTTATTTCTAAGAGCAGTGGATGCTGCCACATGTCATAATTTGAGATTCACATAAAATTGACTAAGGCTAATTTCTAAGGGACAAATAACCATTATGGAAGACACTCAAAAGTCGAAATGAACCGTTGTAAAAACCCAAAAGGCTAATTTGGAGCTCAAACAACCCTTATAGAGGGAAAGAAGGAGGCAAATGGACCAATTCAAAGGCCAAAAGAGCAAAGGGATTTCCTTCAAAAAATTTCCCCTGAAAAAAGTAACAAAGAGATAATTCCTTCAAGGAAATTGTTTGAAAGAATTCCTTCAGAGTTTTTCCTCTGAAAGAAAGAAAAGACTAAAAAACAAAGCAAAGCCTGGTGAAAAGACTAAGGCAAGAAATGAATTCTTTTGGACTTCTGTTTGAAGGAATTCCTTTAGAAAAAAAGTTTGAAGAAATTTGGGGAAGCTATGGGAGAAGAGCCCGAAAGAATTTTCGAAGGCTAAAAACAAAGCATCTGAAACAATTCTTGCAGACTTTGTCCTCAGGAAAAAGTTCATAGAAAAAGTCCACGGGAAAGATATGGACTCTGAAGACAAAAGGCCAATGAAGGACCCCAAAGGGTAGGTGCCCTTGCGGGGGAATCTCGACTGCCACATTAAAGGACACTTCCCCAAAGTTGAAGGGTCACCTTCGCTTCGAGAGGATGCAAAACAAGAAATCCAAAGGAAGCAAGTAGCAAAAAAGGCCGAATCAAGAGAAATATAAAGAAAGTCCAAGGGGTGATGTGCTCAAAGATGTCAAAGTCAAGAATGATGAACTAGCCATTAGAAATTCAAATGTAGTGATGAGTGTGCGAACGTCAATTTCAAGGTTCGTAAAATAGCCGTTGATTTTGAAAAGCCTTAAAGAAGAGCCAAAGAACTTAGCGACATGCCAAAAGAAGCCCAAAGGCCATTTGAAGACTGCCCAAAGGGAAGATACCCTTGTGGGGGGCTCTTCCTGACCCAAAGTAGACCATTTCCCAAATCCCTGAAGGGCAGGTTCCCTCTGGGAAAGCTCAAATAACAAAGCCAAAGGAATTACCGAGGAAAGTGGCATTCCCATAGACATCAAAGTTGTAATAATTAAATAGTTGTTGATCACTGTAGGCTTAAGCATGCACCCAAATGCATTCAAAGGCTTTAAGGCCAAGACTATCAGGAAGTGACTAAGGAATAGAGCATCGAATTGAATTAAGGACCCAATTCAAATAACCAGAAAAGGAGGAATGATGAGGAAGGACCAGAAACATTTGCACATCAGGTATGTTTTTAGAAGTAAATTGCCAAGTGGATATTGAAAAATGCAAACTTTCAATAGCGTGACCCATTTCCCTACATTGAAAAAAGAAAATGGATAAATGCCCCTAATTTCTAGCATGTCTTCTTAACAAAATTCAATGCAACATGATGTGTTACTATTCCAAAGTCCTTCATGAAGAGGCTATATAAGGGACTCTCTTGTTATTGTGGATCTATCTCTCTCTAATTATCAGAAATGAAACTCTACCCAAATTGAAAGGCATTACTGAGACTTTGAACTTAGATTGTTGATCATATTTTGTTATTGGAATAAGAAAGCAAGTGACTTTTCAGACTTTGTGTTATGATATCTTTGTTGTTGGGAAAACTATTCTTATGTCTTTTTCCTTAACATATTTTTTGTTCCTTTAATTTAATAAGCAGAATTAGTGAAAGTAGTCAAGAAGGCATCCTGAAGCCAACTGTGGAGAGATATCATGCCCCAACAATTGCCTTTAGTGTGTTTTCTTTTTATTTCTGTGTAAAGGACCTTGGGATGACTTTGTGCCCTCATTGTCCTTTGTATCTCACTCTTGGGCAATTCAGGTGGAGACTTTTTGCTACATCTGAATTTGCTGGTTAATACGACCTTGGTTACATTTTCCAATTACTACCAGGAGTATTCTTGTGGTTTGTTGAATAGTACTTCTAAAAGAAGAGTGCTTTCTGACATTTCCCTTGAGATTTTTTCTTTGATTTGCATGCATCATCTCTGAAAAAAGAGAGATGGATGGTTTATCTTACCCTTGAATATTATTTTATGTTTATATATAAATAGCATATCTATAGGGAACCTCCCCTTGATGAGAGGAAATATTAGTACCCTTTTGATATGGTAAACCTACACATTTGGATGACTAATCTTCCTACTTCAGATGATCAGACCTATTTTGTTTATCAATACGTTGATCAAAAAAATATTCAACCAATAGTTTTTGGTGACTCCACTGGGGATATACATAATTTTGTGCAATTTGGAACCTCAAGTTTCAGATTGAAACATCACTTGTGTCTTACCCATTATCATTATAACCTTTATCAATTATAGACTCTAGCAACTCCATTTCATATCTTACCCATTATCCATTTATAGCCTTACCATCTTCCTCCACCTCCATTATTTTATCTGGTCTGCAAAACCAGAGCTGCTGGGAAAGAGTGCACATTTTAAAGCCTCAAGCTTCAAAATGAAGCAAGGTCAATTCTTTTCCATTTTTGTTTCACAATCTGGTAGATTTAAGGTATACATGAAGCCAAAGTGCTAAAGGTATTGTTGATCCTGTATTTGAGTTGGTACAACAAAGTAATTTTGATCTGTTCCCTTCACCATCTCGCCTCTAACGAACCAAGAGCTTTCCTCCCACTAAAATTAGATCTCCATTTCCAAAAAAAATATCCACTTATACTATTGATAAGGCTTTGCTGATAATTACCCCTTTGAGATTTGTTATTCATCCTTTTCATAATCCTATAATGGCATCTCAAGGCCCCTAGGGTAATTCTTTTGGTCCTCTCAATCTTACTCCACCTCTACATGAGATCCCATGCAGTTCAAGGAAGAATTTCCCCAAATTCTATGGTGATCAGAAAGTTCATCTTGATGAACACATTGCAGCCTTCAGCATAGCCTATGGAGTAATTGGAGTATAATTTGAAGATGTAGCAGTCAGGCTATTTGTAAAAACATTACAAGGTGCTACTGTAGATTAGTTTTATCATCTACAAGCTAGGTTAGTAACTAATTGGAATACCCTCAAAGCTAAGTTTGAAGCCAGATTCAAACCTAAAAAAGATGCACATGCCCTTCTGGCTCAACTCACACAGATGAAGAAAGAGCCTCATGAACCAATGAGAGACTTCATAGCCAAATTTGACAAACTAAGGAATAAAATTCCTATAATTGCTTAACCTACAGCTGATAATCTCTAATGCTTCTTCATTAATTCTCAGTTACCTGAAGTGAGTTTTATTTTGAGACGTGGTGGTCAAATAGATCTTGCTATAGCTCAACTTTTGGACACTGAGGTAGAAGATGATCTCATCTTATCAGGGAAGATAAGAAGAGATCCAAACAGAAATAGACCCTCATCATCTTCTAAATATTCATCTATAGGCACCATTGATCCAATGGTGAAAAAAGCTGGTAAATGAACTGCTAGCCTTGAAAAGACAAATGACACAAGGTATGTCTTATGCTCCTTCATATAAAGATATGCCAAGAAGGACATTCTCAAATCAGTCATATCAAGGCAATGCTACCAAGAATCAAGGGCAGCTAGATCATCTTCCTCCCCCATAAGGGAAACATGCCCTTGAAGCTCCTCCAACCAACTCAGTAGTTGGATATTTGGAAATAGAACATGCTTTCTCTTTCCAACCTGATTTTGAGCAAGAAAATGATGTTGATCTCTTCACGAAGGATCAAGAAGAATTAGCTGGTAACTACCACATTGGTTTCTTAAACTACCAGGATGAACCCAGAAGCAAAAGAGAAGCTATTGATGGATCATATGCATTGTTTACTAGGTCCAAGAACCAATCAGTCTAGCAAGCTGATAAAGGGAAGACAGAGGAACAACCTCAACTAGCAATTACAATTGCTAAGTGTGGAACCACTCTACCTTTCCAGTCAAAGGATCCAGTGATCACCCAAAAAGTAAGTACATCAATTTCACCTTCACTTTTTACTTCAATTTCAAAAACCATCTCTCCTAAAACCTAAAAGGTTGAAATGCTTTCCTTTGTTCCTAGTCCAATTCAGCCATTTGACATAATTGATCATGTCAAGAAGACCAAAATTCAAATGTCTGAATTTGAATATTTGCAATCCAATCCTGATCAATTGGATAAGTTGGTCTAATGTGTCAAGAACTAAACCATCCCTAAAAGACAAGAGGTTAAGAAAAAAATTCTTGATTCCCTAAAGAACATGCCCATTCCAAATAATCTTGTCATTACTCCTCCAATTGCCCTTAAGAAAATAGAACCTTTCTATGTTTTCTTAATGATAAATGGTTAGCAACTCAACAATTGCATCATTGATTCCAGGGCATCTAACAATGTCATGCCTGCTAAAGTAGCTGAGTCTCTGGGTCTCACACTGACCAAAAATTTTGGGAGATGTTTCTCCATGGAAAACAATCAAGTACCATTACTAGGGAAAATCAAAGATGCCCAATTTGCATTTACAACGTTTCTAGACAAGAGAATCAAGATGATTGTCATGGTGGATGACATCCTAGCATCCTATGGTATCCTACTTAGATGAAATTTATGTAAGGAAGTGGGAGGAGAACTAAGCATGGACCTGTCTGAGGCAAGGATCCCTGTCTAAGGTGTAATGAAGAGATTGTTCCCTGAAAAAGAAGAAAAATACGTGGTCACCCAAACATCATCCCCTGCAGCACAAATTATGTTTGAGTCTTCAAGTAGGGGTAATTATTTCTTGATCATAGAGAATGTTCATGTTTCTACAGATGAAAGTCCTATAGTTGACAATCCAAAAATTGATCCAAACAAGACGTTAGGAGAATTGGTAGGGCGTAGTATACATAAGGAAGGATCTTCCATCTCTAATGAATAGAAATATGATAGGAAATCAACTTCTGATGATGTTTGGATCCTAGAATCTGATGGTAGAAATTCTTCCACCAATGATGGAGTCAAGACTGTGTTGATATCTCCTCAAGGAGATATTCTTCCTTCATGCAATTTGTAATTCAGAAACACCAACAACATAGCTAGATGCAAATCTCTATTTCTTAGATTGAAGATTGCTCAAGATGAAGAGATCAAAATCCTTCACATCAAAGGAGATGCTAAGCTAATAGTTTGTTAGGAGTTTGATGTGGACAATCCAATCATGTGCTGGACTGAACCAGAAGAACAACCAATTATGGTAATGGACCATGCTACTGCAAATCAAAATTAGGCAAAAGAATCTTTTGCCAAGAAAGAAAGGAATTATGGCTTTCAAATTGAAGACCACATCCTACCATGGGGCAAGAAGAAGAAAAAACCAAGATGAAGATGCAAAAAATTGGTTTCTCGGTGGAGAGTTCCATTCATCTATCACCATTTCTGGGGACAAAATGTCTTCTTACTAGTTTATCAGGATAGAGAACTCTTTTCTCTACCTCTCAAGAAGCAATATCTGAAACACTTCAACTCTTGAAGTATCAGATTATTGCATCTATACATATGTATATTTGTATAGTTTTTAATTCTATTTTTTTTTGTTTCCATTTTTGATGCCTTCTATTTTTGGGTAACATGACTCCATAGCATAATGGTACACATGAAGAAACTAGAGATTTTGGATTCTACTCCCTTCAATTCTTTTTTACAATTGATATAAGTTCCCCAACTGGAGCGAGCTATTGTCCCCCAAAAATATCACTCATTTTTAGGACAACATTTGAACTATTTTGGTCCTCAGACCAAAATAATCTTTGCGCTTCTCAAAATTTGTTTTAAGCATTCAAATTCCTCATTTTTCAAGATTATCAAGAATTTATAGACTCTGTAGGCTTGAATCTATGGACTTTGCTGGCTTGAATCTATGGACTTTGCATGAAGAAAATCTATGAACTCTGTAGGAAGAAAATCTATGAACTCTGCAGGAAAGAAGCAAGCTCTTAACACTTAGGAAATTTCTAAGTTATTTAAATGACAAGGCTCAACCAAAATAGTTCATCAGCAAGCTTCTAAGCAAGGATTGAACCATTGAATTGTTGAACCTTGAACCATTTTGGTTCAATGAGTTCAACAAGTTCAAAGGTTTAACATCAACAGCAAGAGTTCAACCGCTTCAAGGTTCAAGGTTCAATAGGTTCAAAGGCTTTTACAAGTAGGTTCAATCAAAAGAACAAGTTTCCAATGCTTGAATCATTAAACTATTGAACCACTTTGGTTCAAAGGTTCAATGGTTCAACAGGTTCAATGATCAAATGGTTCAATGCATTTGGTTTAAAAAGATCAAAAGGACTTACCCAAATAAAAAGAATGAACCATTGAACCATTGAACCACTTTGGTTCAAAGGTTCAATAGGGTTCAAGGTTCAAGGTTCAACGGGTTCAATGAGGCTTGTTTCAAAGAATCTTGGTTCAAGTGGTCAATAGAAACAAGGCAATGAACCATTGAACCATTAAACCAAAGTTGGTTCAATTATCTAGTTAAAGTAACAAGTTCAAAGGAGTGTCCCAAAGCCAAAGGATCAAATAGCCCTTGGGGTAGCGAACCAAGGCCTAGAACCCTGTGGAGGGTAGTAAACAAAAACTCGATAGAACTCAGTGGATGCTGCCAAATGTCATATTTTGAGCCTCATTTCACTTTGTTTCTAAGAGTAGCAGATGTTTCCACATGTCATAATTTGAAATTCACATAAAATAGACTAAGGCAAATTTCCAAGGGATAAACAACCCTTGCAGAGGACACTCATAAGCCAAAATGAACCATTGTAAAAACTTGAAAGGCTAATTTGGAGCTCAAATAGCCATTATAGAGGGAAGGAAGGAGGAAAATGGACCAATTCAAAGGCCAAAAGAGCAAAGGGATTTCCTTTAGAAAAATTCCCCTAGTAAAAGTAACAAAGAGACAATTCCTTCGGGGAAATTATCTGAAAGAATTCCTTCAGACTTTTTCCTCTGAAAGAAAGAAAAGACTAAAAACAAAGTAAAGCCTGATGGAAAGACTAAGGAAAGAAATGAATTCTTTCATAATTCTATCTAAAGGAATTCCTTCGGAAAAAAAGTCTAAAGAAATTTGGGGAAGCTATGGGAGAAAAGATTGAAAGAATTTTTGAAGGCCAAAGACAAAGTAGCTAAAACAATTATTACAGACTTTTGGTCCATGGGAAAATGTCCACAGAAAAAGTCTGTGAGAAAGCTTTAAAGGACTCTGAAGACAAAATGCTACTGAAGGACCCCAAAGGGCAGGTGCCCTTGTGGGGGACTCTCAGCTACCAAATTAAAGGACACTTCCCCAAAGCTGAAGGGTCACCTTCCCTTCAGGAGGATGCAAAATAAGAAATTTGAAGGAAGAAAGTAGTAGAAAAGGTTTAATCAAGAGAAAGCCAAAGAAATTCCAAGGGGTGATGTGCCCGAAAACGTCAAAGTCAAGAACTGTGAACTAGTCGTTGGAAATTCAAACGTAGTGATGGGTGCATGAATGTCAATTTCAAGGTTCATAAAATAGCCATTGATTCTGAAAAGACTTAAAGAAGAGCCAAAGAACTTAGCGACCTACCAAAATAAGCTTGAGGCCATCTGAACACCACTCGAAGGGAAGATACCCTTGTGGGGGGCTCTTCCCGACCCAAAGTGGACCATTTCTCAAAGCCCCGAAGGGTAGGTTCCCTCCGAGAAAGATCAAATGGCAAAGCCAAAGGAATTGCTGAGGAAAGTGACATTTCTGCAGATGTCAAAGTCACAATAATGAAATAGCTATTGATCCTTGTAGGTTTAAGTGTGGACCCGAATGCATTCAAAGGCTTTAAGGCCAAGACTAGTAGGAAACAACTAGGGAATAGAGCATTGAATTGAATCAAGGACCCGATTCAAATAATTAGAAAAGGAGGAATGATGAGGAAGGACCAGAAACATTTGTGCATCGGATATGTTTCTAGAAGTAGATCACAAGGTGGATATTGAAAGATGAAAACTTTCAATGGCGTGACCCATTTCCATACATTGAGAAAAGAAAATGGGTAAATGCCCCTAATTTTCAACATGTCTTCTTAACAAAATTCACTGCAACATGATGTGTTACTATTCCCAAGTCCTTCTTGAAGAGGCTATATAAGGGACTCTCTTGTTATTATGGATATATCTCTCTCTGATTATCAAAAATGAAACTCTACCCAAATTGAAAGGCATTACTGAGACTTTGAGCTTAGATTGCTGATCATATTTTGTTATTGGAATAAGAAAGCAAGTGACTTTTCAGACTTTGTGATGTGATATCTTTGTTGTTGGGTAAATTTTTCTTATGTCTTTTTCCTTAATATATTTTCTATTCCTTTAATTCAATAAGCAAAATTAGTGAAAGTAGTCAGGAAGGCGTCCTGAAGCCAATTGTGGAGAGACTTTGTGCCCCCACAATTGCCTTTAGTGTGTTTTCTTTTTGTTTTGTGTAAAGGACATTGGGATGAATTTTTTCCCTTATTGTCCTTCGTATCTCACTCTTGGGAAATTCAGGTGGAGACTTTTTGCTACATCTCAATTTGCTAGTTACTACAACCTTGGTTACATTTTGTAATTACTACCAGGAGTATTCTTGTGTTTTGCTAAATAGTACTTCTAAAAGAAGAGGAGTGCTTTCTGACATTTCCCTTGAGATTTTTCCTTTGATTTGCATGCATCATCTCTGAAAAAAGAGAGATGGATGGTTTATCCTACCCTTGAATATTATTTTATGTTTATATATATAGCATATCTATAGGGAACCTCCCCTTGATGAGAGGAGAGATTAGTCCCCTTTTGATGTGGTATACCTACACATTTGATGACTAATCTTCCTACTTTGGATGATCAGACCTATTTTGTTTATCAGTATGCTAATTGACAAAATATTCAACTAACACTAAAGAAACTTGGAATATCCTTAAGCTTGGATTATCCACCTTGTCTCCAACTTGGAATATCATATTTAGAAGTTTCTTCTTGAGGTGGGGATGTAATGGGAGAGGTTAATGAGAGCTTAGGTTCAAATTCCTTTATTTCTAAGATGGACTGATTTATTTGCTCATTGGCCAACTCAATCTTCCTATCAAGGTTTGCCTCAAAAACAAGATTTGTTTTTCCAACCCTCTCTTCCAGCTAATTAGGAAAGCTATGACTTTGACAAGCTTGATTGGGATCATGAGTAGGAATAATTTAGGATTGATAAAAATCTTGGGGAAGTGGACATGAAGGATGATAGGTTTGGTGAGGCTTTTCCTCATAAAATCTTAGCTTATCTTCTAAGGATGTAATCAAGCCACCTACATCTAACATCTTACTTATGAGCCTTTGCCAATTTGCTCTCTCAATAGGTACCCACTCTATTATACATAGATCTAATGCATCTTTCACCTTATGAATAATATGACTAGGAACATCTAGACCATGTCCCCTTTGTGTGTCAAGATCTACCATGTACCTCTCATAGCCCAAAATAGTTTGCTTGAAATTTAAAATAGACTGATTTGAGAAGTGACTAGGTTGACTAGGAGAAATATATGGATAAGGTTGGTTATAAGGCTCATAAACTTCATGATTAGGCTAATAAGGATGATATTAGAGTTGGTAAGAATCATATTAGAATTTTTAAGGATCATAACAAGGTTGATAAAGAATGCCATGGGCTTGATATACCTCACCAACTTGTGTAAAATAGTACTCAACACCAAAGTCAACTATAAAACTTCATTAGGAAGAAATAACAACAGGAATGATTATCAAAAATATTAAAAAGGAATACCTAGGCTACTTGACCAGCTGATGTAATCTTAGAGTCACCATTGATGTTTAAATACATGCCTCTAAAGGTTGATGTGTTGAAAGACAACACCAAAAATATTTCAAATTCTTGGAATAGGAGTCCCATCACATGTGTCAAAAACTATTGTCACTTAGATTTGTACCTTTTGATAAGATGTCTTAGTTCTCCTCATCCAAGTGGCACAATTGAAAAACCTCTAGATTGTGGGTGAGCTTGAGAATAAGATGAATCTCTAGATAGGGATAGCTCCCTTGATGTACCACTTATAGACCACTAATACACCTATTCTTATGAGGGAAAAAGGAGAGAAAATTGAAAGTAAACTATCTTAAGGGAGGTGATACACCAAATTAGTTGATGACTACCAACCAGTTGCATGCTACACATGAGAACAAGGGACTAACCAAACATAGACTTCTCCAATCTACATCTTCTCACATCAATATTTCATTATGAGGTTATGATGAATGTTTAGGATAAGATGACTAAATAAGAGGCCTAGGATGGAAGTATTTTAATATACTAACTCACTCAACATTGACACATAAATAAAACATTTCATATGACCTACAAGAAGAATCTTTCCAACTACAAATAGGTGAGATAATGAAACAACAATGCTAAGAAAACAACAAGTTAGCATTAAGTAAAATCAATCATCCAAGTGAACACAATATGAAAAGTCATATAAGAGGTAAAAAAATTGTAGTATTTAGTGATCCACAGTATGCAAATGAGTAGGGATTCACCATACTCAGGTGGAGCATAGTTTACAAAGACCAAAATGGCTAGTTCTTATAGAACTTGAGAGAGAGAGAGAGAGAGAGAGGAGAAGAAAGAACTAAAAAGGTCACAAGGAAACTTTTCATGATAAGATAAGGAGTTATATGTACATGGTAGGATAGTTTGAAACTATTCATGGAAATTTAGGAAGCACAAGTGTCACCCCAAGTCATGAAACTCTTGAAAAGTGGCATGGAATTCCCTTTGTTGGCTCATAAAACTACCTTCATGATTTAGCCCTATTTAAACATCTTAAAAATAACTAGGGATAGTTATGATGATTGTAATGAGAGGGAATTATTTTATACATTCCTTTACATGAATTATTTATAGTCTTGGTCATCTAGAATCATCTAAAATTGAGTTATCACTACCTGCATTTAAAGAAAATTCCTCTTTACACACACCTTACACACTTGGATTCAAAATTATATTTAATTTCCCATGAAAATATGTAAAAGTGGGTGAAATAAATTATTAAATACCATACATGGCCTTATAATCATTAGGCACACCTTAAAATCAAACCACTTGAAGTTTTTCACCCTTCTCACTATCATGTTCACTATGCTAGATTTGACTAGTTGAGATGAGAGCTATTGTTTGAATAATTAAGATTTTTATCAATAAATTAAATTGGTATAAGGAGTTATATTAATTCTTAAGCTTCCTTCCAAATTTTATTTCATCTTTTGAAACCTCTTAGAACTTAGACAATACACAATATATTCATAAATACCCTATTTTGTACTCCATCTGTATAATTTTGTTTAGTCCAAAAGTATGGAGAGTAGCTTGATAGAGTCTCCTACAACATTAAATCATCATTATAGGCAAAATATGCCATATAGGTGCACTAAATGCTCCATTTTCTCAAATTGGTCACTAGCAAGGGTTTTGGTGAGTGTAAGCCTATTTTACCCTCTTAAGATTCGCTCATAAAGATGGGACATTGAAGTTGTAAATTTTTTTCATAAAATAAAAGTGTAAGACCTCCATCAACCTCTTTAAACTCCTTAGGTCTCCATGCATGGTGCCAAGGGAGATATGAGCATGCCCTATTAAGCTCTTTGCTTCATCTACATAGGCCTAATGTTGCCTTTGGTCCAAAAATGGATTCCCCTATAACTTATCTACCTTTAAAAAGCTTTATAACCTCTCTAGTGACCCCAAAAACATGTCCAAATAATATATAAAGTGTATTCATATAAAATTAAAAAAATTGGTAATTTGAGCATGGCTAATGACACCCAACCCATAGGTCCATCTTGCTTGCTCTCATGATCCTCATAAGATTGTTTTCATTGATTCCCAATCATCCGTATCCATCCATACATGACCCTAGCTGATCCTGGACCCTCTTTTTATGACCAATCCATCCCCTAAGTCCCATCTACCCAAGATAATAGCACCAAACTAGGATAGGAGCACCAATGCCATTATTTTCCACTTTTGACACTGTTGTCCAAGCTCATTTTTAGCCCTAATGGTCAATTTATTCTAGTTCTCCATCCTTGTCCTTGTCATTCTAATGTGAGTAAATTCAATCCATGACTAATAACTATTTATAAAATCCCATTGAAAGATCATTTAGAAAGGGTTGGAAAACATCACTCAAGAAATCAAGAATACAAGCAAAACCACTCAATAAATCTTCCCTATTTTCCGCACACAACTAACCTATATACTTTCAAGAAAATTCAACTCTTGACACTAGCCCCTAGTAATCTCAAAAACATCCAATTTTTGCATTTATTGAATTTTCATACACTATTGCACCAAGCACTCTTAAAGGGAGAACTACATATGGATTGATCCCTCCTCAGAGTATTAGTATGTAGGCAGCATGCCCACATATGAGGTGTAAAGCACGTCTAATACATCTTACACACACTAACCCATTTTCCCTTTTTTCCAAAGTTTTATTTAAATTCATTAAAGGCATGGAAACAAATAAAATCAACTCTATAGGGAGCATTGTAAATAGTGAGGCTTCAAAAATCTAGAGACAGTGTCACACAGCCCTACCAAACAAAACCCAAAAAACCTATCTCTTCAAGAAAATAACACCGAAAAAGGACTAAAATTCTAGTGATACTCTTTTCCACAATAAATGCTCCTTTCCAATAAAAAATGAAAGCCAAAATCCTATTTATGATAGTGTACCTACCCTGCATAGTGAATATCAAACCCTATCTCAATCGGATCAATAAAAAATAAGATATGTTAAATTTTCTCTTTCATTACTATTTTTAGAAAAGGCAAAATTGTAATTAAATTTCACAAATTAGTAGCCTATTTATTTCATATTATTTAATAATTTATCTATCTATACCTTTTAACTAAATTAGTAATAATAACCCAATATTCCCAAAAAATTAAAACATTTGGTGAACCCGACTTACTTTAAATTGCACATAATAACCCTAAAAACCCTAGGCTAAAATTATTACTAATTTTCCCTCTAAATTTATAAATTTTTACTTGAATATTTAAATCATAAATTCATTTCAAATTTTAGAATTTTGTAGTAAATTTTAAAATAATTTTATTTCAAACCCTAGTTGCCCATACTATGACCCAATATTTTCCCTGTAATTTTCCAACAATTTTTTAAATTTTTAATATCATATTAAAATTAGAAATCCATTAAAATTTTAAAATTCAATAGTAATTTCAAAAAAATGTTCTCAAAATCCCTAGTTACAATACTAGGTCCTATTTAATCAAGCATTTCAAATAATTTTTTAAATTTTTAGTTGTATATTTAAATCAGAAATCTAATTTCATTTTTCAAAATTCTATAGTAATTTACAAACATCATTATCAAAACCCTGGTTTCAATAACTAGCTCCTACTTGATTATTGAGGTAACACCTTACATTTATAATCAAATTACAAAAATGAATCTCATTTATTTAAAAATTCTTCTTACATTTCTTGCAAATAACAAGGAGACCATAATTGGTCCTATCATGTACATGAATGATGAAGCTTATCATATGTTAGTAGAAAGATTCATTCTTTGCCTTTCATGATTACTTTTCATACTATGAGATGATATTAAGAAATCCATTTTTAAACATAGTAAGATACCTCTCCTTCAAAGCAACGTTTACTTGTCTTTAATACAAGGTTTCATCTCTTCTTTTCTAGCTCTCATATGGAATTTTTTTCAAGTTTATCATGGTAAATACATTAGAAATGTCATAGAACATGTAAAAATTTATTATTCATTCATGCACAAATTCATGATTTCTATCCCAGAATTTCTATATCTCATGTTCTATCTTATAAACATATTGTTATACAACTTATAACTTCAATTACATGTATTTTATCCCACATACATGGTTTCTACCTAGAGGATCCATTGCATAAGCTAACCATCACCTATCAAGTTTCAATGTCATATCTTATGCACAATAAATTGTCTCCTTCTCCTCATCTCCCCCATAAGGGTAGTAATTACTTTCCATCTAACTAGATCCATGATATCACCCTTCCAAAAGGTGAGGAAACCTATACTATTATTCTTAATGCATACATTCAGCCTATAGCTTCTTCAAACCCTTTTCAACATATGTGCTTACATGCTTAATTAGAAGCAACTAGGGTTTGCACTTATGAGACTCTAAGGGATCAAATAACTAGTATGAGCAAGTTAATTTTAGATTTACAAATGTAGAATCAAATATTACATGAAAATATCATGATATTGGAAAATTAGATTATAATACAAAAACCCCAAAGGCATCTGAGTGCCAATCATGTATATGCACATTCACCTAGTCAATTGGTTTCAAGCAATGTTATATATCAAAACAAGAAAAAAAAAGAGTAACTCTACAACTAGTGATTCAAAAAAAATTCAAAGATCAAATAAGATTTCAAGTGAGGTACTGAGGAAAATGATTAAATCTAAGTTGATCAAACTACCTCCTCTACATCTAGTGAGAAGATCCAAATATTATTGTGTATATCATAGAATGCATGGGCATCACTCATATTCATGTTTTACATTGAATAAGCATATATAATAGATAATTTCTAATGAGGACCCTATACAAGGTAAATCAGTCAAGCAATCCATGGTGACATAGGAAAACATTCACAAAGGGTCAAATCCAAAAATAATACAAAAGTGGTTACCAAAGCATAACTTCGAACAACATAATGATTAAAAAGAAAATTTAGAGCAAGGAACAACACCATTTGAATATGTAAAACATGAAAAAAATTCAAGTCTACCTCTTCAAAATGAGGCTCAACTTTCAAAGGAGTATGGGTTTGGTCAAAAATATCTACAATAGTTTCATTATCAAGGTCAAGGGTTGGGCAAACAAGCTCAAGGTATAATTAATCCTATTCTCACAATTGATAATGTTTGTCACCAAGATTTGGTATTTATTGAACATCCTAAGGTAAATCATTTAAAAACATAATTTATCAAAGGAAAAGATCTGAATACAATAAAATTTAACACTAGCATTTTATTAGTTCAAAATTAAGAAGATAATGATGAGTGGAACAATACAGGTTATTATAATTTTCAATACAAACACTAAATTTGAATATTCAAAATCATGTTTGTAGCCATTCCCTCATGCTTCAAAATCATGCATAATTCCTTTGTTTGATATTGGAAACCATGACAAGGAGTCTCCCATGAAAGTCATCAGTTAGTATCATGCCTTCTTAGCTTACTAGTACATAGTTCCTTTTCAAATACCTATACATAGTTTTTATTTCTTGATTGTACATAGCTCAAAAACTTTCAAAAATACAAAAAAAAATTAATATTTCAAAAAAAAAATCAAATATACACAAACACCAATTTTTTTTATTGTATGCATTATCCATGATTTACATTACTACTACTATGTTAGACATACATTTGCTATTCCATGCTATTATTTATCGATTTATCTACATTTCCATGCTTCACTTAATCTTATTTGAGTGTGTTCAATGACTTCTAACTCCATGATTGCTTCACTCTACCCATTTAGGGGGAATCTTACTTCCACATTTGAGACATACATTGACATACATACCTACTAGGGACATATTCTACATGACTACACCATCTAGGTTATGTCATTCCTACACCACACACTTTAGTTATCATGTTGATATACATTAATTAATTTCTTACATAGATTACTATATTGATACTCACTAGTATATAGAAGTTGTGTATTTCTTAGCATATACCTAGTCTTATACTAACATGTCTTGTATACTTTCATTCTTGATTTGATTAGTTAGATGTGCTTGTATCTTCTAGCTTCTTACATGTTTTATTTTATTGATTAGTGTAGCTAGATTATTTACATTTTCTTAGTTCCTACTTATTTTTGGTAGGTACCTTATGACATTTGCCAATGTCCTTTGCTTCTATTCATGTGTGTACCTTGGCACATTTATCAATGTCCTTTGCATGTAATCCTCTATGTGATTGTGGTTTCCACACCAACTTGATTTTTTGAAATATATATGTATGTGGCATTTGAACATGCCTTATATGCTTGATTTCCAATTTAAATGACATGTGCCCATGTCCCTTCTTTTCTTGACCCCTTTGGCCAATCTTGTACACTTCTTGATTCTTGCTTTGTGTGTTTATTACTTGATTGATTTTGATTATTTTTAATGCCATATCATGCATTATTCATGTTTTTTTGGATGCCATGATGGACATCATGTTCCATCCCTCTAACTAACAACTAACTAGACTTTCAATTCTAGTTCAGTACATTACCCATGATATTACATTTTTATATCTATCTAGGCATATCCCTATTGATCTAACAGTCTCTCACTAAAACCCATGTTATATCTTGAGATATATTATTGATTATCATTTCTATATTTTGTATCCATGCAACATAACACACTTGCAAGGCTCTTTCTTCTAAGGGAAGTCATTACAAGGTCTCCATTCCTACCCTAAAAATAAGGGGAAACAAACAAGGGTTTTGTCATAAAGATCAGAGCTCCTAGTAACAAAAAAAATTAGTTTTAGAATACCCAAAATAATAACCAGACATCAAACTAGTTAGAATAGACTAGGAAGATAGTCAAGAATCTAGAATAGTCATTAGATTTGGCCTAAGACAATAGTGTTGAGACTATACTATAGTTTCAGTGGTGCTACTATCCATTTCTAGTTCTCTTTTCTAAATAGTATAAAAACCAAATTTTCTAGAAATAAATAGATAGGTAAGTTTAGTTATAGTTTTGTCATCTATAGTTCAAACTAGAGTTAGTAGTTTTAGTACAATTTTGCTCAAATAATCCAAATATAGGGGGAATCATGCATAGAATTATGGCTCACACTTCTAGTTTTTGATAGATTAGTTGGTACAAATTCTAGATTAGAATACATGTTTTAGACACTAGTGATTGGGGGCAATGTGCATGGCACATTTATTTTCTTTCTTTCTAAGTTCAACATTACTTAGGCATTCTCAATAGTTTCATGCCTTACTCCACCTGTAGGTGGTTGGCATAATTTTGGTTTGGCTTTCATACAATCCTAACTTTTTAGTTCTCAAGTTATTGATTTCCCAAATGGATTCCACATAAGCTAGATTCTCAATTTCAAAGTGGATTTCATATAAGCCTAATCTCCATCTTTCAAAATGGCCAAGAGTGGCCTAGTTTCTATCATATATTTGGCTATCCACACCAGCATTATCAAATCATAGTACATTCATGTGCTTCAAGATTCATCTCATATGGCATAAATTTTATATTGGTACAGTTCATAGCTTCAATTCATGAGATAATGATGGAGCCAAAGGACTACCTAGCCTTTATACTCTTGAGCCACCTATTCAAAGGGATTAGACTCACAGTATAAACATTGATTAACACACATATGACCACCTATCTTCAATTAGTGGGTGATGATGGAACCAATGGGATAGCCTTTGCATTCTTGAGCCACTTTTGGGGAATTGAGAACTTATCTCCATTCACAATATTACTCTTAGTACAACACACATCTCACATCACCCATAATTTCTATACATCACAATAGATTTTCTATTGGTTCATGTACTTGATGAGGTGTATTGGTTCCTTTCTCTTCCTTTCTCTCTTACCTAGATTTGTATGTTCTTATTTTAGATATAGTGTATCTAGTAAGGACTGATCTACTTTTGTTTTCACTTGCAAATTTACACTTCATATCATGCTCTCTCTATGCACACCCAGTATCACATAGCTTCATGGGCTTCACCCTTGCAAGTACGTTTAGGCATGCTTTCTATTTTTCCTTTATCCTATTATTCCTTTTTACTAGATCACTAGAATAAAGGAGGGACAAATATAGTCATATAAAATGAAAAAAAATGGTAACTTGAGCATGACTAGTGACACCCAACCCATAGGTCCCTCTTGCTTAATCTCATGACCCTTATAGGCTTATTTTCACTAATTCCTAGTCATATGTAGCCTTCCAAAATTGACCCTAGCTAATCTTGGACCCTATTTTCATGACCAATCCATTTTTTTAGGTCACATCTACCCAAGACAATAGTGACAAACTAGGATAAGAGCACTGGTGCCACTATTGTCTACTTTTAGCACTATTGTCTAAGCTCATTTATATCCCCAATAGTCAATTTATTATAGTTCTCCATCCTTATCCTTGTTGGCCTAATGTGAGAAAATTCAATCCATGACCAATAGATCCCTATAAAATTGCATTCAAAGATCATTTATAAAGGGTTGGCAAATATCACTCAAGAAAGTAAGAATACAAGCAAGACCACTCAAGAAATCTTCACTATTTTCTACATAAAGTCAGCCTATACAATTTCAATCCAATTCAAGTCCTGACATCAGGCCCTAGTCATCTTAAGCACATCTAATTTTTGCATTTATTTCATTTTCATTCACTATTACACCAAGCATTCTTAAAGGGAGAACTACATATGGATTGATCCCTCCTTAGAGTATTAGTATGTATACAACATGCCCACACATGGGGTGTGAAGAATTTCTAGTGCATCTTACACACACTAACTCCTTTTCCCTATTTTCCAAATTTTTGTTTAAATGCATTGAAGGCATATAAATGAAAAAAATAGCTCTACAAGGAGCACTACTAATAGTGAGGCTTTGAAAATTTAGAAATAGTGTCACATAGACCTATTTAACAAAACCCAAACATATTATCTCCTCAAGATAATAGCATATAAGGAATACAATCCTAGTGCCACTCCTTTCCACTTTCAGTGATTCTTTCCAATAAAAAAATGAAATCTAAAATCCTCTTTGTGATAGTGTCCTAGGCCTGCATAGTGAATATCAAATCCTATCTTATTTGGATCAATATAGAATAAGAAAAGTTTAATTTTTTCTCTTTCATTAATATTTTTAGAAAATGCCAAATTGTAATTAAATTTCATAAATCCGTTCTTATTTATTACATATTGTTTACTAATTTATCAATCTAGAACCTTTAACTGAATTAGGAATAAAACCCTAATATTCCAAAAATTGTTAAAATAGAAAGCATACCCAAGGCTAAAATTAATATTGAATTCACATTTGGTCTCTAGTCCTAGACATGCCATTTAGGCTTGACTGTAATCCTTGTCGATTTGGACTACTTTATTGGGATTACTTCCAAAACCAAAACAGATAAGGGGAGTGCCCTCTATTTATGTAGGGTTTCCTCCAATAGATTATGTGTTACTTATTTGGGGCTTTCCTTCTGATTTATTTTTTATGAGAGTATTATAAGGTGATTAACCATTATTAGTAAATTAAAAATGTTATCCAACTCTCATATTCTATTCTTTCATCTTGAAACCTTTTCTTACTCAGTCAAGCCTAACTAGTAAACTAACCCTATTTGTATGCTTCCCTTACCTGTAGGTGCAAATCACTTTCTTAGAGCTACTTAAATTGATATGGGATCCTATTGAAATCCTAAAATCCATCCCATGGTTCTTTGAGTCACCCATGTTACGTATTTGTTATGCTAAATATTTAGAGTATTCCTTAACTAAGTCACTATCATCATATAGTCACTTATAGTTGACTATGTTGGAGCCAACAACACCTGTAGGTGTATATTTTACATTAGGAAAAATGTTATGCTATTTTAGAGAGCCTTTTAAAACATATATTAAACCTTTCATAGTAGGTGTTTATGTTTATGTCTCATTATCCTCCAAGTTCACTTTAAGATCTCTATGAGCACCTATAGGTAGGCTATATGTGGCCTTTTCTAGGTCATTATGCACCTGTAAATGAACATCTAACCATGAAATTACACTTTATGCTCCTTACAAGTCATTGATGTGCTTTTTAAAACTTGGTAGGACTCTCCAAACATGGTTGCATGGTCTAAATTTATAACCCTAGGATGAAGAGTTTAGTTGGAACTCAAAACTTGTAGATTTCACTACCTAAATTTAGTGGCCAAAGGGGTAACTTGGGGCCTTTCAACAACCATATTCCCCTAGATATATTCTCTCCAAAAAATTTATATCTTTTGTATTATGTAGGTTAAATAATATAAAACCATTAGGATCCATCAAAAGTCTTTGGAACCATTGTAACATGACCTTGACAAAAGCCTCAGACCTCTATTTTGCACTTTTGGGGATTTGATCATTGAGAATAGTCACTTGATCCTTTAGCATGGATTTACAAGTATATTTGATAATTTTGACACCTCAAATGGGTCTACCCTAATTAATACCAATTCTAAAACTCCCAATAAGGTTTCACCATTGCTCCCACTTCCCCATATGAGACCTCAGCTTACTGTTGATACCCCCTGTAGGTGGACATTGTCATATACATGCAATAAAGGTATGTTTAGGTAGTATGCATTGTCTTGACCACCAATGGAATATATATTCATACCAATACCTAAAATTTAATTCTTTATAATTCAATGACCTTATTTAGCTCGAACACTCCTTTCCAATGTGACTAGTCTTCATAAGAACACCTATACATGCACCTTGAATGGTATAGAGGGAGTATGTAAAATGGTATGAATATTGGTATCATGAATTTGAACTTAGAAAAACTCAATGCTATTACAAAGGGCTCAAACAATGTATGGTGATTTCAAAATCTTGAGGCAAGATTCTACACCTCGTTTCAATGTTTGAAAACCTTTATGAGAGCACATGTAGGTGTATTTTCTTTGGTAGACTAACTGTATATGTGACTAAGTATGACTAGCATAGAATTTTATTTACCATTTAAAATATCAATTCACTATTTCATGTTCTAATAAGATGTCTTAGATCTTTGAAATTTTCATAACACTTTTGTGGATGTTTTTAGAGCCTTTACAAGTCATGACTAAGACTGAAGAGTAGATGGGAGCTCACTGAGTATGAAAATAGACTAAAATTTAGATCAAAGAATGATGTTATGAAACTAAAAATTAAGTAAAGGTTATCAATATGGAATTTATACATGGTGATGAACCTATCCACATCCTCTGAAACCACTTTCAAAGCATGAAAATCTTACAAATGGTGAAAATTTTCCTACAACATAAAATGGTGCTTTCTCCTATAAATTAACATACTTGGCTCATAAAAACACTTTGAAACGTGAAAAAAATCATGGGGAACATGAGGTTATATATTTTAAATCATTTAAAAACTATCTTAGCAACTAGATTGTATGGAAATATTCATATAAGATTAAAACTTATAGAATGCACATATTGGCAAGCAAAAAAACACAATCAGATTGTTAGGGATGATTCATAAAGTATATTTCATCAATAATTGAAATTTTTTTATGTAAATATATCTCTCTTAGTTTAATTTCACTTCCCAAAGGCATTTGACGTGAAACCTCTTAAACTATTTGTACCAAGCACAAACCTACTGACTAGTTCTTTGTGTCTAAGAGGGCAAAAAAGGAGTAGAATAGTTTTATCTAAAAAATGACACATAAAGAGTATGTAAATAATGTAAATTATTCTAATTAATCTGAATATTCAACTCACAACCTTACCCCATGTGTCACACTATTGTAAATTTGAGTATCATGGCTGATTTGTGTCATGGATTATCATTAATGATAAAAGAAGCATGTGCAAAATGTGTTTTTGATAATTACAAAGGCATAGTAGTGTTGTAAATTTGAGGATTCATTAATTATATCAATAATATAAAATAATTAGAGGTTTAATTCTCAATTATAAAGCTTTGTTCATATATTAATGACAAAGGCATAGAGTTGAACTCAAGAAGATCCTGCACATATCTCAGAAGAGCAAAAGTAGAGATCAGACAAGTTCAAGAAAAAATAAAGTTTGAGAATCAATATTAATTTTAGTCATTTATGAGTAAAAATTTATTATCTCTCAAAAAAATGATTGGTTCTTGACTTATGTGTTGATCAGGTTTGTCATTTCAAATTACTGCTACTTATAAAATTTTATAAGTAAAGCAATCACAAAAATTTGACTAGGTCTAAATGGAGAAAAGTGGGTTTTTAGAGTGACTTAACTTTTTTAAATTTTATTATTTGATCAGTTATAATAACTTGAATTGGTTTAGTATAGGTAATTGGGTTTCTAGAATGACTTTACTTTGTTCAAATTCATAAGCTAAACAACTTGAAGAACCTAATTTGGTCTTGGTGTGTAGATAAGGTTTACAAACCAACTTAAATTATTTCATTTTTATAATTTAAGTAGGTTTAAGAACCTAAATTTGTCTATATTAGTAGATTGGGTTACAAAGTGACTTAACTTATTTTATTTTTATAACTTAAGTAGGTTGAAGAACCTGAATTGGTATAGATGAGTGAATTAGGGTTTTGGAATGACTTTACTTCTTTCAATCTTATAATTCATGTAATTTGGATAACCTGACATGGTCTTAGAGAATTATTTTTAAAAATGTGTTAAGTCCTCATTAATAAAATTGTCCTAAACAAAATTCTGAAGGGATGGTTGCAAAAAGCTCAAAGGGTATGTGGTCACTTGCAAATTTCTTAAAGGTACATTTCAAAAAGTTTGAAGGGCAAGTGGACCAATCAAGAAAGATGAAGGGATGGTTTCAAAAAATTTGAATGGTATCTATTCACTTGAAAAGTTATTGAAGGGTACATTTCAAAATTCTAAAATGCAAGTGGACCATTAAAGAAATCTAAAGTATCATTTTAGGAAATTTGAAGGACAATTAGATTGTTCAAGAATTCTAAAAGGATTTTTTCAAAAATACTGAAGGGTATGAGGACCTTTACAGAAAGGTTGAAGGGTATATGAAGCATTCAAAGACTTCTGAGGGGATTTTTATTAAATTTCAAAGGGTATGTTGAAAAAACCCAAATTGTAAGTAGTCCATTGCAAAAGTTTCCAAAGGACTCTTTCACGTGAATTCAAAGAACTTCCTGAAGGATATTTTTCTAAACTTGCTGAAGGATATGGTAAAACTAAATGTAGAGTAAAGCTCCAAGATAATGTGTAAATTATAATTTTCATATTTTCACTTGTTTAGTTGGGTTAAAATTCATTCCTTTTAAATAATATTGATGGCTCACGATCAACAATATAGTGAAGATCTAACAGAGAGAAGTATTTATAAGCTTGAAAGGTGCTTGCTTGATAATAACTAGTGTCAATATAAACATATACCAAGTATAGAAGAGATCAATAGAGCAAAGGCATTCAAGGATGCCATAGAGAGAGTGATATTAACAAAGCTATTAGAGGATAATTTTCAATTAAGTTAAGTTAAGCACTTTCAAGAACTTGATAGAGTAAATTAGTTACAAAAGTCTGAAGCATCGATTGAAGAAACATAATTGGTTCTTGTAAAGATAGTTATTCCTTTGAGTCTCTTATATATATTTAGAGGTTTCTTTCAAAGTTAGAAAATACAAAATTGAAAATTGATGAAGAGTAGGGAAGACAAATGGTTATACACATTTTGGAATGAGAAGTGTTTAAGCTTGTGATGCAGAGATATGAAACTCGTCTAAGCATGGAGAAGTAAAATTTAATTGGTATATTTATAAGTGTCAATAAGATAAATTTAGACACAAATAACGGGTAAAAGAGAAATTAAGATCACATAAAAGTGTGTTGAATAAGAATTAATTAGTTGTAGATAAGACTTACAACAAAGAATAGACTTGGATTCTTTTAAGAATTTAACCAAAATTGTAATTCACTTTGTCTGATAGGTCGGTGCCATCAGATTGAACTAGGTTAGTGATCAGAATAAGGGAGTAGGTGCTTCTTGAGAGTTCATTCTCTTAAAATAGGGGATTGGTGTCTCCATAAGATGGGTGTTGTAAAATGTAATCAATGATATTATGTTATTGAGACAAATTTTGTGAGGCTAGATTAGAGCAGTAGATTATAGAAGTTTTCTCATCATGGTTTTTCCCTCTAGGTTTCCATGTATAAATCTTGTGTTATGTGTTATACTTTTTTGATTTTGTTATTTATCTTTTATGTGTTTTTGTTTTCCATTCATGGTGGAAGGTATAAGAAATCAAGTTTTTGAGATCTACTAATTCACCCCCCTTTTAGTAGATAAGTGTGTTCAATAATTGGTATCAGAGTAATAAGTTCCTAGTGAGAAGATTAATAAGCTTAGGTGAATCTTGGATTTTGAACACCAAATGACCAATCTTGAAAAGACTTCATCAAACAAGGCATCATTATTTTACGGGACTAACTATGTTTTTTGGCATATAAAAATGGAGGCATATTTGACTTATTTGAGTTTTGATATTTGGATGTCCATTGTAAATGGATACACACCCCATGCTACTCCTTTGATTGATTAGGTAGCAAAAACGGCTTGTGAAAACAATGCCAAAGTAAAGAATGTTATTCTTTGTGGACTATCAAATAGTGAATTTGTCAAGGTAATGCATTTCCAAAGTGCAAAAGACATATGGGACAAATAATAGGGCATCTATGAAGGAGATGATAGAGTAAAGTGAGCAAAGCTCTAAACTCATAAGGGATAGTTTGAAAGTCTCAAGATGAATGAGGATGAGAAGATTGAAGAGTACCTTATTAGAGTAGATGAGATTGTCAATGCCATCAGAGGACTAGGAGAAATAATGGATTAAGTAGTCATTATCAAGAAGGTATTAAGATCTTTGACAAGAAAATATGATTCTAAAATTTTTGCTATCAAAGAAGGAAGAGATCTGAACAAACTCACAGTAGATGAGTTACATGTAACTTTCACTTCTTATGAGATGAGGATGGGACATGCTGAGTCATCCAAGAGAGAAGCTACTTTCAAAGTTTTTAAGCAAGTAAAAGAATAGGAAGCTTTGAATTTAGAATCTGAGGAGGCTGAAGATGATGTAGAAGACAATATCATTAGAAAATTGAAGAAAGGCTTAGGAAAATATTAAGGTAAGTTACCTTTCAAGTGATTTAATTTTGGTAAGATAGGTCACTTTTCTTCCAAGTGTCCACATAAAAGGAAATGAAGGTTATGATTCATCTGAGAAGAACCAAAATGAGAAATCCTATTCTCAAAAAAAGACAAGCTTCTTTAAGAATAAAAAAGGGGTTGTACTCAAAAGATGAAAGTGACTCAGTAGATGACAATGGTAGCTCCTCAAGTGATGAGCATGATAGTGACATTTGTGGATAACAAAATGAAGTTCTATTCATTAATTATGAATCAAATTCTTTATGCCAAGAAGAAGAGGACTTAGATGATGATGAAGAAGAAGGAGAAGTAAATACGGAATGAAAACTTATCTATGATTTAACAGAAATTGAAAAGCTTAGGAAAGAAAATTCTAAACACAAAAGGCTTAGTCAAAAGGAGATTGATAAATAAAATAAAAGAAATGAAGAATCTAATCAATTGATAGTGAACTTGAAGACTCAGGTAGAAGAGGCAAAGAGGATAGAGGATGTAGTCAAATTTTATTTGCAAGCAAAGCCCTTAGAATGTTTGAAGATGGAGGAAGAAATCATAGAATGAAGAGAAAACCTTAAAAAGGCCAAAGAACAAATTGATGAAGGTTCAAAACTAAAAAGAAGGATCTACCATATTGGATCAAATGATCTAGTTCATAAAAGCTCTCTAAAGAAAGATCATGGTCTTGGATATGAGAAAGGCAAGAGTCTCATGTTGAGTAAAGTTGGGAATCTATATGAAAAATTCAACAGTAGAAGTATAATCAAGAATCAAAAAGGAAGAAATTTACATTCCTGAGGAGAAGTGTAATATTTCAGCTCTCACAAAGACCAAGGTTGCTACTACAAAAATCAATGTAATAGCAAGGAATGAAAAGAAGGTAGAATTAATGAGACCTATTATATATCCTCAAAGAATAATGATAACCAGGTATTATTTATCATTCTATGGTTATTTTTATAGCTATAATAAATTTAAGCATAGAGCAATTAACTATAAGGTTGTTCCTAAGAAAAGGATAAGCTTTTTAAGTAGGAATTCATTTGCTCCTCTATTAGATCTAAATGTATATTTTATAACTATAATAACTTTTGGCATATAGCAAAGAATTATAGAAAAAATATTTTCAAATCAAAGTCTAACAATGCAAAAAGAGTCAAAATTCCCAAAGTGAACAAAGGTTCACAAATTTATAACAAAATAAATAAAATCATAATTAAGAAGCCCAAGGAGATATGGAAGAAGAAGAATCAATCAATGATTGCTCAAACTAATTTACATGCTAAAGAGAAAATTTTATTAGTTATAGATAGTGGCTACTCAAAACATATGACTGGTGACAAGAGTAAGTTCATCAATCTAAGTTGATGCAATGAAGGGACTGCCAGCTTGGGAGATAATACTATAGTCAAAATAAGAGGTAAAGGAACCCTACACATTGATGATAAGATCCCTACTCATGATGTTATTTATGTCAAAAGACTGAAGCATAATTTGTTGAGTGTCAATCAAATGTGTGACAATGGGTATAAAGTCATCTTTGATGCTGAAGGCTATGAGTTATGTAGGTCTGGTAAAATAGTTGTTGAAGGAAAAAGGATCAAAATTAATATATATAATCTAATTGAGGAAAATTATGCAAGTTGTCTCATGGGAAAATATTGATGAGAGCTGTTTATGTCATAGAAGGATGGGTCATGTTAACTTTGACAATCTAGTCAAAGTACTTTCTAACTGGTGTGTAAGACACATGCCCAAAATAATCAAGCCTACAGACACAACTCGTAGAGAATTTCATCTTGGTAAATAGACCATGGTCTCATTTCAAACCAAAGAATATGTGACTACAAGGCCTCTTTAGATAGTTCATACTAATCTTTATGGACCAACCAAGATAAGAGGATCTGAAGGAGTATATTACTTTATGTTGTTCATAAATGACTACATAAAATTGACATGGGTAACTTTCTTAAAAGACAAGTCTCAATAATTTGAAAGATTCAAGATCTATAGGGATATGGTTGAAAACAAAATAGGTAGAAAGATCAAGTGTCTTAGATCTGACAAAGGAGGAGAATTCACTTCAACCAAATTTGTCGAGTATTATGAGAAGCATGGAATTAAAAGACACTACTCAGCTACAAGAACTCCACAATAAAATGGAGTGGTTTAAAGGAAGAACATGATAATTAAGGAGATGGCTAGGACAATGCTAAAAGAAGTTAACTTGTCAGATGGTTATTGGAGAGAGGTAGTCCAAATAACCATATACATCCTGACCTGAGTTAAATTAAGAATAAATAACAACAAGACTCCATATGAATTGTGGTATGGAAATCTTACATCCATCAAATACTTTAGATTCTTTGGCAACAAATGCTATATTCGAATAAAAAGAAAAAGTTAGGAAGCTTTGAATCAAGGTGTAATGAGGGAATATTTATTAGTTATTCCACTCAAAGCAAAGCTTATGTTTATTACAATAAAAGACTTCATAAGCTAGTAGAGATAATTCATGTAAAAGTTGAAGAGAATATCAACAAAGTGACTAAACCTATAAAGGAGATCAACATTGAAGAGCTAAAAGATGAAGATGAGAATGACATGTCTAAATCTAAAGATGAAGAATAAGAGATGAAGAGAACTAAAATTATGCCCCTGGATTTGTTCAAAAGGATTATCCTAAGGAGAAAATCATTGGAGACTTGAAATAAGGAGTCCAAACATGTAGAAAGGAAGTAATGAGAAAAGAATAGGTAACTTTTGCCTTACTATCTGGAATTGAGCCCAGAAACTATACTGAGGCCAGTAAAGATGAGAATTGGGAAAAGGACATGGATGAGGAACTAAGTAAAATAAAAAAGAATAAAGCCTAACAACTAGTTCCAAGACCCATAGACAAGATTGTCATAGGCATAAAATGGGTCTTTAAAAACAATTTGAATGAAGATGGAGTTGTTGTGAGAAATAAAGCTAGACTTATTTACAAAGGTTATGCTCAGGTAGAAGGAATAGACTTTGAAGAGAAATTTGCTCCAGTGGTAAGATTGGAAGCAATCAGAATGTTTTTGGCATTTTATATTTTGAAGAAGTTCAAAGTCTATTATATGGATGTTAGGTTTGTTATTCTGAATGGAATGCTAAAGGAAGAAGTCTACATAGAACAACTTGAAGGTTTTCAGCTGATTGATAAGGAAGACTATGTTTGATAATTGAAGAAGGCTTTGTATGGCCTAAAATAGGCACCTAGATCATGGTATTCAAGGTTGGATCAGTATTTACATTTTCAAGGATTTATCAAAGGCTATGATGACAATAATTTGTTTGTTAAATTTAAAAATGGACATATGTTGATCATAGCTGTTTACGTTGATGACATCATTTTGGTGGCAACAACAAAAAATTGTGTAAAGTATTTGAAAATCAAATGAAAAAGGAGTTTGAAATGTCCATGCTAGGAGAACTTGATTTCTTTCTTGGTCTATAGGTTACACAATCCAATGAAGGAATCTTCATATCCTAGACCAAGTTTGCAAAAGAGATGCACAAGAAGTTTGGAATGGAAGACAACTGACTAGTTAGTACTCCTATGATAAATGGATGTAAGTTAAGCAAAATTTATGAATCTCCTAAAGTAAATCATACTATGTATGGATCAATGATTGGTACTTTAATTTATCTTACTACTCTAGACTAGACATCATGCAAGTTATATGCATGGTTTTTAGATTCCAAGCTACTCCAAAAGAAACTCATGTAAATGTAGTAAAACAAATATTTAGATATATCAAAGGTATAATAAACTATGGTTTTTGGGATCCTTCAAGTAATGATTTCACTTTGATAGCATATACAGATGTTGATTGGGCAGGCAACAAAAATGATATAAGAATCACAAGTGGTGTTGCATTCTTTCTTGGTAACAGACTTGTTTCATGGCTAAGCAAAAAATAAGAGTTAGTTACCTTGTCTACAATAGAATAAAAATATGTTGTAGTAGTGGCATGTTGAAGATAAGTGTTGTGGATAAAATAGACACTAAGAGACATGGAGGTAGAGTTTAAAGGACCAATTCACATTTGGTGTGATAATTCAAGTGCAATAAATATCTCTAAAAATATAGTGATGCATTTTAAGACCAAGCATATATCAATTAAGTATCACTTTATAAAAGAGAAGGTTGTTGATCAAGAAGTTAAATTATAATATGTTCACACAATAGATCAAATTATAGATATTTGCACTAAGCCTCTATCTAAAGATTAATTTGAATGTATAAGATATCAATTTGAATGTATAAGATATCAAAGAGGAGTTATTCAAGAAATAGCTCTAATTCTTAGAATAAAAAGAGATTAATAAAATGATTCATGGCCTAAGGTAGAGCTTCTCTTTTTATTTTCATTTGATAGGTCTGAGGATCAATGCTTTGACATACCTAAAAAAGTGGTTTTTAAGGGGAGCTAGTTAACATACTAGCAGAGATGCATTGTTATTCATGTTGAAGGGGGAGAAATGTATAAGAAAAAGGTACAAAGTAGTGATTAACTTGTAGAAGAGGATTTTTTTTCCATAAATGACAAAGGGGGAGATTTTTATCAATTTGAGTGTCATGGTTGATTTGTGTCATGGATTGTCATTGATGACAAAATAAGAATGTGCAAAATGTGTTGCTGATAATGATAAAGGTAGATTAATGTTGACAACTTGAGTCATTAAGTCTATCAAGAAACTTAGATAAGGAGAGGTTTGGTTCTCAAGTATAAATATCTATGTATATATGAATGATAGGCATAAATTTGAACTCAAGAAGATCCTACACATATCCTAGAAGAGCAAAAGTATGGATCAGACAAGTTTAGGAACAAATCGAGTTTATGAATCACTATTAATTTTAGTCATTTATGAGTAACAAGTAGTTCTAAAAATTTTGAATGGGTCTTGACTTATGTGTTGATCATTTTTGTCATTTCAAAGTACTTCTACTTATACAATTTAAGGTAAAGCGATCATGAAAATCCAACTAGGTTTGAATGGAGAAAAGTGGGTTTTTGGAGTGACTTAACTTGTTTAAATTTTATAAGTTGAAAAGTTAGAAGAACCTAACTTGGTTTAGTAGAGGTAATCAAGTTTCCAGAATGACTTTACTTTGTTCAAATTCATAAGCTAAGCATCTCAAATAACCTAATTTGGTCTTGGTGTGTAGATCGGGTTTACGAAATAGTTTAACTTATATCATTCTTATAAGTTAAGTAGGTTGAAGAATGATATAAGTTAAAGAACCCAAAATGGTCTTGGAGAATTATTTTATAAAAAGTGTTAGGTCCTCATCAGGAAATTTATCCTAAACAAAATGTTGAAGGGATGGTTTCAAAAATTCTAAAGGGTATGTGGTCACTTGCAAAGTTCCTAAAGGTACATTTCAAAAATCTCAAAGGGCAAGTGGACCAATCAAGAAAGCTGAAGGGATGGTTTCAAAAAGTTTGAAGGGTATGTGGTCACTTGAAAAGTTATCGAAGGGTAAATTTTAAAAAGTATAAAAGGCAAGTGGACCATTCAAGAAATTTGAAGGATCATTTCAATAATTCTAAAGGACAATTGGACTATTCAAGAATTTTAAAAGGATATTTTCAAAAATACTAAAGGGTATGAATACCTTTGCAAAAAGGTTGAAGGGTATATGGACCATTAAAATAATTCTAATGGGATGTTTAGTAAATGATGAAGGGTATGTTTCAAAAACCCAAAAGGTAAGTAGTCCATTGTACAAGTTTCTGAAGGATTCTTTTGAGTGAATTTAAAGAACTTCTTGAAGGATATTTTTCCAAACTTACCAAAGGATATGGTCAGAACAAATCTAGAGTAAAGCTCTAAGATAATGCATAGATGACAAGTGTCACATTAATGCTTGTTTAATAGGTTAAAATTCATGCCTTTTAGTAATATTGATGACTCATAATCAACAATACAGTGAAGATCTAATAGAGCAAAGTTTTTATAATATTAAAAGGTGCTCGATTGATAATAGCTAGTGTCAAGATAAACATTGAGCAAGTCTAGAAGATATCGACAGAGTGAAGGCATTCAAGGATGCTATAGAGAGTGAGATATTAAAAAATATAGTAGAGGATAACACCAAATTAAGTTAAGTCAAGCACTTTCAAGAACCCAACAAAGTAAGTGAGTTACAAAAGTTTGAAGTGTTGATTGAAGAAACATATTTAGTTCTTGTAAAAATGGTTATTCATTTGAGTCTCTTATATATATTTAGAGTTTAATTTCAAAGTTAGAAGATGTGAAATTATAAATTGATGAAGAGCAGGGAATATAAATTATTATACACATTTTGGAATGAGAATATTTTAAGCCTATGATGTAGAGATATGAAACTCACCTAAGCATGGAGAAGTAACATTGAATTGGTATATTTCAAAGTGTCAATTAGATAAATTTAGACACAAAGGAGGGGTACATGAGAAATTAAGATCACAAAAAAGTGTGTTGAATAATAAATGAACATTTATAGATAGTACTTGTAACAAAAAAAAACTTGGATTCTTTTAAGAATCTAACCAAAATTTTAATTCACTTTGTTTGATAGGTTGGTGCCATCAGATTGAATTGGGTTGGTGCTCTGAATAAGAGAGTAGGTGTTTCTTGAGAGTTGGTGGTCTTAAAATAGGAGATTAGTGTCTCTATGGTATTGCTGTCCTAAAATGTAATCATGAGATTATGTTAGTGAGACAAATTTTGTGAGGCTAGATTAGAACAATAGATTCTAGCAACTTTCTCACTATGGTTTTTCCCTCTAGGTTTCCACGTATAAATCTTGTGTTGTGTGTTGTGATTTTTTTATTGTGTTATTTATATTTCATGTGTTTTTTTTTTCCATTCATCATGGAAGGTATAATAAATTAGGTTTTTGACATGTACTGATTCACCCCCCCTCTTAGTAGATAGGTGTGTTCAACCCACACTCCTTCATGGGTTTTATAAGTGCCAAATTTTTCTTTTTTTAGTTTATTTCCTAATTTTTTGTTAGATAACTTATAAGTTTTGGATGGGAATGAAATTATTGATAGGGAATCTAAGCTATTGGACATTTGGAAGGAAAATAGGACACTTGGACACCTTGAAAACCATGTGACTTGCATTTACGACCCCTAAATGGATTCTAAATGACTCAAAATGACAATTGACTAATTAGACCAAGGCTAATATAGTATTAAATGACATAAATTAACCTATAATAGACCCCATGATAAAATATAAGACCCTTAAAACATATAAAAATTCAAGTTTTTACCTATAGGGGTCCCAATTTGACTTGTAGTGTCAAATTTGGTCAACAAACATATTGGAAGCAAAACTACCTAATTGGTGTTGAGTCTACGATATAACACAAAATGGTGAGTTGGATTGCATAAAGCTATGCACTTATTTTTATATATTTAAAAATAAAATAGACAAGTGTGAAGGGTTTTAAAATTAGTCAGATCCACCTCCTTCCACTACTCTAGATCATTCCAACATAATAATGGAGTTTGAGACATATGATTTATCATTCCTTGTGGAAGATAAAAATTTACCAAAATATAATATAAATGAAATCCATGACTTATATAATAATATAAGAATAATTAAAAATTGAGGAATACACAACCTAATACTACTTTGACTCCTCTAACTAATAATGTTACTACTCCTCCAGATCCTAAGGCAAATGATAATTTACCTCTAAAAATAAATGATAAGAAACAAAGTGTAGAGACACAAAACAAAGGTAGATACAATATAATTGAAGATATGAAGAATAAAAAGGAAAATATTAGTCTTCATGAGCTAGCTTATATTACTAAATAAAGATAATTTTTTCTCAAGGCCTTGATTTGGAGACCATCCACTAACAAATCAAAGGATACTCACACCAATGTGGTCATTTATAAAGACAACCCCAAGGTACACCTTTTTGACTAACCATCAGAATGTTTGGTAATATTGTGAATAATTTTTTGGTTAACTTAAGTGCCTCATCCAATGTAATACCCATAATTATATGTAATAAAGTGGTCTTAATCCCATATATATCCAATATAGTGGTCTTACAACTGTTCAAGTCTTCAGTGCCATGTGTAGGGGAATTTAAAAATGTGGACATATAACTTGCCTTTGAGACATGTGTACAATAGTACATAGACATTTGAGTAGTTGACATCCTCAAATATTATTGTTTGTTTCTAAGTTGATATTGGTCAAAGACATTAAATAGGTACATAGAAACATATTTATCACATATGTGACTACCCTAGAAATGGGTAGCTAATCAGATTTAAGTGGACTAAGAACCAAAAATGAAATACCCAATGCCAATAAATATAAGTCTAAATTTGAATCCTCACATGTAGGTGTTTAATGTTTACTACAAAACATCAACCTTATGAGTAAGAATTTGTAGGCCCTTTAAAGTTATGGACTCTACATTTATACAATGCCAACTTGAAGCAAGGTTATGGAATTAACATATCTTTGATTGACAAATATGGAAAATAATATATAGCCACATAAATGTTGAAATTACCTTTCACCAATAACTAATATAAGTATGAAGCTTAGATCCTGGGCATACAATTTAAAACATAATTCCAGGTAGATACATATATTTGGTGATTGAGAGGTAGTTGTTGACCAAATTGAAAAAAACTATCAGTGCAAACTTGCTTACTTAAAAAAGTATAAACATAGAGCTTGGGATATGATTGAATCCTTATAATCATTAAACATCATAGCTATTCCAAGAGAATAAAATTAGATAATAGATTCACTAACATCTTTAGCTACTAACTTAGCACCACTCTAAGAATCCAAAACATATAAGTTTTCTATGGAGTTGGTTCTTTGCCCTTCTGTCCTAGATAACATAGATAACTTTCAGTGGTTTGATCATGATTAGTATATCATAAAATTTATGAATAAATATTCATAATTTAATCTCAAATAATATATTAAAATTATTTACATCTTTTTAATACATAACACCTAGAAGAAGATGATGTTTTATAATTGAAATAGAATAATATACCTATGGGGATGGTCTATTTAGAGAGAGATTTTAACATGGATCCATAGGATAAAAATTAGAAATAGTCCAAAGCAAGTGAATCAGATTCCACTAAAGATAGTTTAGGAACCAATGAACATCCTTAGTATGTCAATCTTATCATGAATTACGTTGAAAGTGAGAAACAAAAATTAAAGGGTCTATTCATAGAATATAAATATGTGATATCTTGGACATATGAGGATCTAAAAATATTTGATCCTAGGGTTATCACACATACTATCCCTTTGAAATAAGAGAATAATACCTCTAGTAAATGATTGAGGCTAGTAAATATAATTTTATATCCCATCTTTAAAACAAAAATTTAGAAGTTATTGGAAACTAGTATTATTTTTCCAATCAAGAATTCCACCAGAGTTGCTAACGTAGTGCATGTCAAGAAAAATAATGGAGAAATAAAGTTGTGCATTGACTTCAAAAACATAAATAGAGCATCATAAAAGGATAAATATCCTTCATCCTCATTAAATGAGGTAATTTAGATTATTAGTGTGTCTAAAATGATGTCCTTAGATGGATTTTATGGCTACAATCAATTATTTGTAAAAGCACAAGATAGAATTAAGGCCATTTTTTACACCAAGTGATACACTTTTACATATAAACGGATGCCTTTTGGCTTGATTAATATAGGAACAACCTTCCAACATGCCATGGACTTCATTCTCTAGGTACTAGTAGGTAATTGCATCATCATAAACATGGATTATCTCATAATATTTTCAAATAATAGAGATGATCATGTAGAGCATCTACATAAGGTATTTGATAGATGTAGAAGATATGGAGTAGCACTAAATCCAAATAAGAGAATATTTTTAATTACTAAAGGAAAATGATGAGGTCATGTCATTACCAAAAATGGGTTTACATTGATCTAGAATGAGTCTAGGACATTTTAAAGATAACTCAACCTAACAATAAGAAATAATTTAAATGTTTCTTTGGCGATCTAATCTTTTTGAGAAAATTAATTTTTGGATTTTTAAAAATTATCAAGCCACTCAATTCTATGTTAAATTAAGACACTAAAATAGAATGGAAAGTTAAAGCCAATGTTAGTGTAGGTATTTTACTTTCCTTTATTACATTTTTCATACACTTTTGAGATTAACTTGATTAGGTCTAGAACATTGATATTATTATATATATATTTTACCTTGGCCTCATACCATCTTGGTGGATCTGATTTCAAAATCAAATTCATTTAATTTATGAATCCATTTAGATCTTCTATCACCCAATTCATTCCAACCAAGTGTAAGCTTAATATCTAGGTCTATAAAAATGTCATATGTTTTATCTTAAGAATATAGTTCTTGAAATTCTTCACTACTTTGAACAGGGAATATATCTACTTATCTATCATATAATATTTAAATTTTGCATCTTTCATATTAGTATTCATGAAGGCAATTATATGTTCATTATCATCCACTTTTTATGTGAGTACTATGACTATTGTGTTAGAGGTACAATAAATGAGACGGGGGTGAATCAGTGATTCAAGATAATTCAAAATTAAATTGAAATTCTTTCAAATTCTTAATCAATCATCATAAATATTCATAAATCATACAAGTCATTCATAATAATGAACAAGAAAAATGATACATGATCAAGCACACAACACATGAATTTTGTAGTAAACCCTCATGGGGAATAAATCCCACTCTCAAGACTAAAAATTCATGGAATACTTGTCCTATAATATGATAACAAACATGAGACCCTTTAGTGCAACACCCACTTCACAAGGAGCACCCACCCCTAAGCATGAATAAGCACTAACTTGTTCTATATGTTGATCACACACACCATTTATGAAATCAATAGCTTTATAACTTTAATTGAGTTTTAATCTAATGGAGAAATAATGTATAACACCTCTCTTTCAAACTATTCACACTCTTTCAAGCTTTCTCACACAAGTAATGCATCCACACACCCTTTTGGATCACTCTAGACTTCTTCACCCATCCTTAATATTCAATCATGCACGATCATTATTATGATATCATAATTATGACCTATAGGTCATACACATAATCCTCAACCCTTATCTACTCTTCATCCCATCTAATAGACATGCTCTCACTTCTCTTACTTGTGTCGCACACCACTATAAATCATCAGCTTTGATTTCACTATTTATAGATCCTTCATAAATATTATCTTCTTTGTTGGCCATAAGACTTGCCTTAACCCTTAAGGATTATATCATACTATTATAAACCTTAATACCATCCTCACAAGTCAACCATAGATTCCATGGGTCACCCTTAAGCTGTTACACCTTTCAATTAAGGTGTAACTTGCTTAGGTCTATAACATTGATATTATTAGATACAGGTGTTACACCTATTCACCCCTTTATCACTTCATAAAGAAAATTAGGATCACAAGATCACTTTCAAATGCATGGTTCCACTCCACATCACTCCACATGACCTCTAAGACACCTTCAAGTGATTTTATCCATCACTAAACTTTTGATTATATGTACAATCTACTCAAACATTAGTCTTGTACATAATAACACCATGAATAAATAAATAATCAAATTATAAGTATTTTTTCATACTAAATATGAATTGGTAAAGCCTTAAGAACCTAAAAATGTCACCCTCAGGGAGTCTACATCACAATCTAATAGCTGATTCACCAAGAGGTATATAAATACAATCAAAACAAACTCAAACATCCTTCCTTGGTTATTAACAAAAGATGGTCAAACCCATAGTCAACGTTAGAGCTCAAAAACTAAAATTATGTGGATAGTCAAATCTTATAGTCAACTTTTATGGATGCACCTTGAAGTCTTTTACAACTTTTCTTTTTACTCCATTAGCAAATTCATCTTACAAAAAATATGTCTCAAACAATCAACATTGGTCTATCCTTTGTTAATTTGAAAATTCAAATTCCAATAGTCATAGATTAATGCAAAAAATACAAACACATGTCTTCATCTTGTGCCCCTAGAAACTATATCAAATGCACTCCTTTGATCTCCTTGTAATTCTCCTAGATTTAACTCTTAAATATTGATAGTTGATTCTTGATACAAGCTTCTATGATTATGACACTTGGTAGCTTTACATGCCTTCTATGTAAATTGTTGTTAGTCTCTACTCTTATGCCACTTGGTATTCCCTTGTGCCTTATGTGCTTATTGACTTTAATTTGCACTATCAATATCCATATGTATGGACACTTATATGCCATTGATCTTCTATAAATTCATCATGATTGAGACACATATCACTATCACATGCAATCTCAGGAGCCTTTGACATATTGACTTCATATTCACCATTAGATCATAATATGCACAATTGAATGCTCACCATTAGATCTATCTTAACTATTTGACCCCAAAATTCAATGTAGTTAAACTTGATGGTCTCTAGAACATCATAGTTTACTAGAGCAACTTTGGAGGTTTATATCTTGAGCTAGGAAACACTTCAAGACTCCAAATAGTTAGGGTAACTTCTTGGTAATATAGGAAACATCAACACAAAAACCTTCTACCAATTTTGACATTTAGAGTACCTACACTAAATGCACAAACTTGCTGGGTCATTTATATCTTCATGATGTGTAGTAATGATCTAGATTCTTTTAAGCTAGAATGATGCATGTTTCTCTTTCCAAATTATCAAATGACACACCAAAACTTCACCAAAACATCTATGGATGCCTCACATCCTCTTATTTTTATTTACTAACTTAAACGTATGCCATATACTCTCCAATATATCAAACATAGCTTATTTTTCATTAATGCACTAGTACCTCATGCCATTCTTGACATCAATGACAACCTAAGATAGAAATGACCATGCTCAACAATTGCCCCCTTTGTCATTGATTGAAAAACACCCTTAGAATGACTTCTTACTAATTTAAACTCCTTCATTCTGATCTTTCTCCCCCTTTGACATTAATGACAAAGGGTCTCTTCCTCAACATGCCAACTTGATCTTTGGACCTGATAAACTACTCATAGAGCTTAGAAAGCTCCTCCTAACATCATGCTCATCTCAAATAACATGTTATAAAACCATAACAAAACATACAAACTCCATGAAATTGAAACATATCACATATTTTATCCCTCACTCTATGCATACCTTGCATAGTTTCAAATTCAAGATAAAATACCTTTGTACTGATTGAAATTTTGATCATTACTAAGAACACACACACTTGATTCCACACATGAAATATGTATCCTAAGAGTCATAGGTAGAGAAACCCACTTGTAATAGAGGGATTATGGGTCACAAAACTTAAGAGAATCCCACATCTCCATGCTATTACATGACTTGTAGTCCTTCCTCATCTTCAAATTGATTTTGAATGAGTTTTCAACCCTATTCTTTTCTTTTATCTTAGGATCATGCTTGATTTATTTGTCCATTTGGGAAGATAAGGATTGTTCCTTTACACTTGAATTTGTTCCCTATTTTTTCATGACAAATAATACATTTTGAGCCTATTTTTCATTCACCTTCTTAGGCCTCCATTCACTATGAATCCTTATCTTCATGATGGGATTGATATTATTTAAAGTAGAATATTGATCATTGCTATAGAACCTTACTATGTGACCTCTCTCATGACATTTGAAAAAAATGAGGTTTCTTACATTGTGCATACCTTGTGATTGAGCTATATGATGATTCCTTGAAGTTTCATGAATCTATTCATGTACCTAATCATTTGGTCTCTTGATGAGGGTATTACAAAACCTTGTAATATGATCAAACCTTTGACACTTATAACATAAAATGTCATTCTTTCCTTGTGAGCCTATTGACTATCTTGAGTGATGATGTTCTTCATGCTTGAAATTGTCTTACTAATAATTCCATGAAAATTCATTCCTTGAAAATCTTTAATAATCTTTTGACCTATGACCAAATTGATTGCAAGAGTAACAATGGCCATTGAAATTTACATACCTCATAGCATTTGGTTGTTTGATAGGATTGGTTTTAAATCTTATAGAACCATCATTCTTTAATTTATTATTGAATTTTAAGGTCTATTTATTCTTATTCATATTAGCCTTCTCTTTATCTTGAGTTACAACCTTTTGTTCTTCTTTGAAAACTAGATTAGATCTATCACTTATAGACATTCGACTACTCATAATGTTGTTAATATCATTAACACTCTTTGCAAACTTCACAAAAGACATTACCTTGCTATATGTCTTCTCCAATTTAACCTTCAAGAACTTAATTTTGATCATATACTTAGATCACTCATTTTATTTAGTTTTTAGGCTTGTAGACATAGTTTCCAACTAAGTATTGAGATTAACAATATCTTCATGTTACCTAGTGTCATCATTCATTCTTGCCTCAAACATAGTAAATTTCTCCTCATATTCCTTGATTTTTAAAATCATCTTCTTGTTCTTTTTCTTCTCAATCTTTAGATCTTCAAGAGCATTCATCAATTCCACCTCATTATCCAAATCATCAATTATATCTTTATTTGTCGTAAGGTCATATCTTCTAGAGTTACTTGCTTTTGACTTATAATATGTTTCAAGCTTACTCATATATTGATTTAGTTTCATCTACAAATAATCCATCTCTAATTTATACATGATACATTCTTTATCATTACTTTTTAACTCTTCATCAAGAGTACAAACCTGAGTTTCAAGATGTTTAGTGATATCATCATGCTCTTTGACTTCATTACTCAACCTTCCTTCAAAGAGACTAATTTGATCCTCATAGGACTTGATCAAGGAATCTTTCTTTCTTTTCTTGCTTTGTAGAATCTTAAATTCTTCCACAATATTGAAATATTTGTCTTCAAGAGTGACTTTCTCATCTTCTTTATCTAAGATATCTCCTCCAAATAAATCTTTGCTTAATGAAAATTCACCTTCATCATCACTAAGAGACATGAATAGTGTCTCATTGTCCTCATCATAAAAAGAACCATCATTGTCTGATGTGCTTTCTTTTATTGTAGATGAGTTACTATTTTGTTCATGGTAAAGGCTATCACTATATTTGCATGACTCCTTGCTACCATTTATCTTAATGAATAACTTTTTGTACTTTTTAGGACCCTCATATTTCTTATGTTCATCATCATGATATTTATTATGAGCTTCTTTATGTTTAAAATTGATTTTATTTGGGCATCTAATTAAAAAATGACCAGCTTTACCACAAGAAAAACTTTTAAAAATAAGTTTATCCACATACTTACTTTATCCTACATTCAATTTCATTGCAATCATGGCTTCAAGTTTATCTTCATTAAGATCAAAATCTTCTAGACTTAACTTGCTCTTCTTGGATTTTGTCTTCTTGATCACCTTGAAGGTTGATTCCTTCTTAATAGTTCTATCTTCATTCACTCTCATCTCATAGGTAGTAAATATTCCATGTAATTCATCCATATTCACCTAAGTGAGATCATGACTTTCTTATACAATAGATACTTCTGAATCAAAATTGAGTGTAAGAGTCCTCAATACCTTCTATACTATAATAGCTTCTTTAATCACCTCTCCAAGGCCTCTGATCATGTTTACTACCTTATCAACCCTTAGATGATAAGATGAAATAGTATCTTCTTCCTTCATTTTGATACCTTTAAATTACCTTCGATAGGTCTGAAATTTAGCCAATTTTACCTTTGAGTCTCCTTCATAGATAGTCTACAATTTGACCCAAATTTCCTTGGCAGACTGGTAATGGATTAATTTGGTGAAATAAACCTTAGATAGACCAAAAAATATAGCATTCATGGCATTAGAATTGTTATCACTCAACTTCTTGTTAGTTGCACTAGTTAGAGGAGTAAGAGGTATAAAATATCCATCCATAATAGATTACCAAATGTCAAAACCTAGATACATGATGTAGGTATTCATCTTTTCACTCCAAAAATCATAATATGAACCACTAAATAATTGTTCTTTCTTTGTAGATAAACCCTACAAATGTTGACTTACCATATTTTACCTTGGATCACCTTCAAGTGGTTCAAATTTCAAATAAGTTATGGCTTTGATACCAATTATTGGAGGTAAAACCACTAAAAGGGGGGGGTGAATCAATGATGCAATATAATTCAAACTTAAATTATAATCCTTTTGAATCCTTAATCAGTCATCATAACCATTCATAAATCATATAAGTCAATCATAACAATCAATAAGAGAGATGATACAAGATCAAGCACAAAACACATGAATTCTATGGGAAAACCTCATGGGGAATAAAATCCACTTTCAATCCTACAAACACATGGAATATTTGTCCTATAATATTATCACAAACATGAGACCTTTTAGTGAAGCACCCACTTCACAATGAAAACCCACTCCTAAGCATGAACAAGTACCAACTTGTTCTAGATGTTGAGAACCCACACAAAACTTATGAAATCAAAAACTATATAACTCTATTGATTTTCAATCTAATGGATAAATAATGCATAACACCTCTCTTTAAACTATTCACACTCTCTCAAGATTGATCACACAAGCAATGCATCCAAACACCCTTTTGGATCACTCTAGAATTCTTTGTTCATCCTCAATCTTCAATATTACATGATCACTATTTTGATATCAAATTTATGACCTATAGGTCATACACACAATCTTAAAATATACTCTACTCTTCAACCCATCTACTAGACACACTCTCACTTCTCTTGCTTGTGCTACACACCACTAGAAATCATCACCTTTGATTTCACTCTTTATAGAGCCTTCATAAATATTATCTTCTTGGTCAGCTATAATACTTGCCTTAAAACTTAAGGATTCTATCATACTATGAAAAATCTCAATACCACCCTCACAGGTTGGCAATAACATCCATGGGTCACCTTTAAGCTACTACACCTTTCAATTAGGCCTTAGTAGCCCTTATAGGTCTCATGGAGACCTATTCACCCCTTTAGGACTTCATCAAGAAAATTAAGAATAGAAGATCACTTTAAAATGCATGGGTTCACTTCACATGACCTCTAAGACACCTTCAAGTGAATACATACATCATTACACTTATTAATCATATGGATAATCTACTCAAACATTAGTCTTGTACATAAGAACACCATAAATGAACAAATAGTAAACTTATAACTATTTTCTCATACTAAAGATTGATTTGTCAAGCCTTAAAAACCCACATGTATCATCCTCAATTAGTCTACATTAATATCCAATAGTTGATTCACCAAGAGCTTTAAATACCATCATAACAAACTCAAACATCCTTCCTAGGTTATTAATAGAGAGACCATAGTCAAATTTGGATCTCAAAAATTATAATTATAAAAATATTCAAACCTTCTAGTCAACTTTTATAGATGCATCTTGAATTCCTTTACAAATTTTATTTTTACTCTATCAATAAATTCATCTTATAGAAAAAGATATAGATCAAACAATCAATGTTGGTTTTTCCTTTGTTAATTTAAAAATTCAAATTCCAATAGTCACTGATCAATAAAAAATATAGACACATGTCTTCATATCATGCCCCCTAAAAACTAGATCAAATTCACTCCATCAATCTCCTTATGAGTTTCCTAGGTTTAAATCTTCAACACTAACTGTTGATCCTTGATATAAGATTCCATGATTATGACACTTGGTAGCCTCACTACCTTCTATGTACATTACTATTAGTCTTTAATTTTATTCCACTTGGTATTCCTATGTGCCTTTTGTGCTTGTTCACTTATTTACTTTAATTTTCACCATTGATCTCCATATGCATGAACACTTACAAGCCATTGATCTTCTATTAATTCATGATGATTGAGACACATGTCACTATCGCATGCAATCTCAAGAACCTTTCACATATTGACTTCATGCTCACTATTATATCATAATCTACATGATTGAAATCTCATCATTATATCTATCTTGACTAGTTGACCCCATAATTTAATGTAGTTAAACTTCACGGTCTCTATCATATCACAATTTTCTAGAGAAATTTTGGAGGTTTATATCTTGATCTAGGAAACACTTCAAGACTCCAAATCTTTAGGGTGCCTTCTTGGTACTATAGACAACATCACCATGAAAACCTTTAACCAATGTTGACATTCTAAGCCACTTCACTAAATATAAAAACTTGATGGGTCATTCATATCTTCATGGTGTGCAATGATGGTCTTGCTTCTCTTAAGCTAGAATGATGCATGTTTCTCTTTCCAAATGATAAAATGACACACCAAAACTTTAGCAAGACATCTATGTATGACTCATAACCTCTTATTTATCCTTACTAACATACATATATGTTAGATACTCTCTAATATATCAAACATAACTTCTTTGTCATTAATGCACTAGTACCTCATGCTCTTCTTGGCATCAATGATAACTTAAGACATCAAGGACCATGCCCAAAATTCTCCAGAGACTTCATACTAAATGGATACCAACTAAACCCAATTGGATGAAACTCAATTTTGATGGGGCATCGAAGTTGAGTGGTAAATCAAGTGGAGGAGGAATAATAAGAAATGAAAAAGGAGGGATGTCTGCTATCTATGCTAGTGGCATGGGTTGCCAGAGCAATAACTATGTTGAAGCTATGGCCTTACTTTGGGGATTAAAGTTAGTTATATCCCTAGGAATCAAAAATTTGAATATTTAGGGAGATTCTAAGTTGATCATAGACGTTGTTAATAAAGCATCTAACATTGGTATCCATCTAAAATACATCATTACAGACATCTAGTTTCTTTTACAAAAGTTTTTCGAAGTTGAGATTACCCACACCTACAGAGAAGGTAATAGGGTCACTGATGCTTGTGCCAACCTTGGTCAGCAATTATCAAGATGGAGGGTATGGTGACAAGGGGCTCATATACCCCAAAACATTAGAGAGATCATTTAGAAGGAGATGATGGGGCATGAATGATGCACATTGATGACAAAGATAAGTTTTGAAGGTGGTCCACGTGGAGAAGGCCATTACAGATCATGGAAGCGGTGGGTAATCTAGGGAATGCTGACAATGTAGACAATGAGAATTTTAAGGATATTGTTAATTCTATAGTTATGTAGTTTCATCCTTTTTGACTCTAGTCTTTCTAGTGTTTTGTTTTGTTTCTGACTTTGTTTCTTGGCTGTGCTGTTGGTTCGGTGCTGGCATCTTTTGTTTGCCAGCCTTCCTGTCTTTTTTGACTATATAGGGTTCGGCCCCTGGTTTGCCATCTTAATTAATCAAAAACATATTATGTGTTCTAATTAAAATGAATATATAAATAAATCCTTAGTAAAATTAGGGATAATCAAAACTAGATTTTAGGCAATATTAGTCTTACTACTATAAATTGACTTCTTCGATGTTGTATATCTAGCCAAGATCAAAGTTTGGAACAATGAGTGTATTAAAGCTTGAACAATGCAATAACATAAAATGAACGATATAAATTGATTAGTTCAAACAAACACAAATCCTCCATAAATATATCACTAATGTTAGATGTAAAAAAAGGTTATTAAATGTGTAAATCCCTTTAGAATAGTGAAAACCCCCAAAACTAGAATAGCTAGTCAACAGATTAATTCCCACTACCTAAAATAGATAGTTAAGGTAACTACCTATGACGTGCATACCTAAGTAATCTAATCTCACAAGTGGATGAAAAAAACAATAAAGGAAAATAAATATCTACACCAACACCACCACCCCCTAATCACAACTTAGGTGGGTAGAATAAATGGGTTTTGGAAATAAGGCATGATGAGGTACCCATGTACAAATCAACTCCCATAAAGTGGGTAAAAGGAGAAAACCCATCACAAAAAAGTCCCCCTAAAAGATATAAAATAATAATAGAGATATATAAGCCCCCTAAATATGATTTTGAATCAATCTGCATTACAAAGAAAGATCACAAGATTACCAATGTCAATAATGTGATCTTCTACTTAAAAACTATATAAGTTTCATTCACATAGAGCAATGTTTCTTCCTTTTTCCAAATGAATAATAAGATATGTATACTAAAAATATTCTCATTTCAAAAGTGTGGTCCAAAACAAAAGTGTGGTATAGGCTTAGAAATATTATACATAATAACTAAATGTAATGACATTAAAGTTAACCTATCAGAAGTAGGTATTGTGAGGAGTGAATAGTGAATAACCCTAAAGTAAGGAAAGTGTATACCAAGTGTTTTATGAATCTCTAACCAAGGTGTAGTCACTATATAAGGAACTATGCCCCATGCATATTAATAGGGCCAAATACTCTATGTAATGAGTGTGCAATCAAATTAGAGGTTGTGAAGGACTATAGAGTTCCCTATAGTTTTAAAATGGATTGCCCAATGTTTGACAAGTCCTAAATTAGTATACTTTCACATTAAAATGTCTAAAGTGGACCATAAGTATGTGGATCAAGAAATGATTCCTCAATATCTAGAAGGTGATAAGGAGATGGTAGAGGTGTTCCCACATCATTACCATAATCATATGTGCTATAAAAAGAGTCTTAAGTCTCAAAAATGTGCTCAAGAATAGAAGTGTCATCAAGTACATGTATGTCTGATAAAGAAGAATGATAAGGAATATTCATTGAAATAATCCCCATGAGAAGTGGAAAACTCATATCAATAACTCTCAAAGTTGAAGAAGAGACAATAGATGCATCACATGGATCTATAGTCTAAATATCCATAGGAAAAGAAGAGTCATCAATGCTCTCACAAGGTATACTCTCATTATAAATAGTAGAGTACTTTGTAGTACCAATATATGAAAGCCTTCTTATTAGGAACAATTTATTCCACTCACCTAAGTTATGCTTATGTGGGGTATTAATGAAGGTATTTATTTTCATTAATTGTGTTTTTCCTACACTTATGAGATTAACGTGCTTAGGTGTGCATGTCATAAGGAGTTACCTTAACTATCTATTTTAGGTAGTGGGAGTTACTCCATTGACCATATATTTTGGGTTTGGGGGTTTATACTATTATAGGGTGATTTAAAAATTTAATCACCTATTTATACATCTAGCATTAGTGATATATTCATGGAGGATTTTATTTTGTTTATACTCATTGATTTCTTTCTTACAACTACTTCCTCATTTTATGTTATTGCATTATTCAAGCTTTAGTACATTTATTTTCTAAGCTTAGATCTTGGATATATCTCTAACATCCCTATTATAATATTGCATTATTTGTATTGATTATTACATTGGATGCTCAGATGGATCCATTCTTGGTTGTGTTCAAAATCACACTCTTGAGTGTGTAGAATTGTATCATCTTTGAAGAGTTTGTTAACCAATTTTGCACTTTCTTGGTGTCTTCTCTTAGTCATGATGAATCCATTTAAGATATTATAGATGAGGAGAGTTGATATTACACTTTTGGTTCTTCTTGGGAAGACCAAATATGCTTCTTGGCATGCATATATAGAACACTTTCTCACATGCAAAAATCATTTTCCATTTATATATGGACAAATTCTTGATCTCACTAATCATGTTCAGTTTGATAAGTGGGATAACACTTGTGACAAGGTTCTTGGTACCCTATTATCACATGTTTCCATGGATATTTATTACCATGTGGATCATACATATTGTCCCTACACTATTTAAAACATCCTATAGATTTTTTGAGATCCCACTAGGATTTACATCACACCTCCTACTCCACTTCCTATTATTTATTTAGATACTAATGTATTCTCTCCTCTTGCTTTTATTTCATGTGATGACACATATATGGTGGGAATTTCTCTTCTTTTTGTCAATCCACCACTACATAATGAGATTCTAATACACCTTAGTTATCCTATTAAATATTATACTTCCCCTCATATGCATGATGTTGCTCATCTAAAGCCTTCATAGATTGGTACTATAAAGGATTCTGCTATTTCTAGTGAGATTACACCTTGTGAGAGCATTTAAGACTCTTATTTTTATATGGATATTTAGACTATATATCCATCTGATTCATTTTAAGTCTCTTCTTTATCTTAAAAATTTCTTATGTGATTTCCACTTCTAATGGAAATTCTTTCAACAAATGTTCCATGTCATTCTTCTTCATTAGACTCACCTGTACTTGATGAAACTTCTAATCCTAATTATATTTTTGAGCATGATGACTCTTTTTATGGCACATATAACTATAGTAGTTATGTGGACACACCTTCCTCATCTCCTTGTTAACTTATAGATATAGAGGAGTCATTTCCTGATCCACCTACCTGTAGTCCACTCCATACATTTTAGGGTACAAGTATACTAATCCAGGACTCCAAACATTAAGAATTCCATTTTAAAACTATACAGCACTCAATAATCCTTCACCACTTATAATTTTATTACAAACTCATTGCATAGAGTATTTATCCCTCTTACTTCTAATAGGTTCATTTTAGTGGCCTTAAATTAAGTTCTTAGGCATGATATTGCTATACCTATGCCACACTTTTGTTTTGGATCACTCTTAGATTTATTTGTACTATTTCCTTCATCTTCCATTTTGTAATGGGAATAATTTTAGTACACACCTCATGTTCTTCCTTTGGAAAAAGGATTAAATATTAATCAATGCAAATGGAGCTTCTAAAATCTTCAGGCAATGAATATTACTATTAATATTGGTCATATTATGAGCTATAATTGGAGCAAAAATAACTTTAAAAACATCTTAGGGGGGCCTTCTATATCTCTCTTCTTCATTTATCTCTTTTTTTAGTGGGTAGTTTTTTCTTATGGGTTTTCTCTTTTATCCCATTTTATGGGAGTTACTTTGTACATGTGTACCTTATCAATGCTTGTTTCTAGGAACCATTGCTTCCACCCACCTAAGTTGTGATTATGTGGGGGTGTTAGTGTAGGTATTTATTTTCCTTTATTATATTTTTCCTATGCTTATGATATTATCTTGCTTATGTGTGCACATCATAGGGGGTTACCTTGATTATCTATTTTAGGTAGTGGGAGTTACTCCATTGACTAGTTATTTTGGGTTTTGGGGGTTTAAACTATTTTATGGGAGTTACACATTTACTCACCTAATTTTCCATCTAACATTAGTAATATATTTATGGAGTATTTTCTTTTGTTAACACTCATTTATTTCTCTCTCATAGCTACTTAGTCATTTTATCTTATTACATTATTTAAGCTTCAATAAATTCATTATTCTAAGCTTCAATCTTAGCTAGATATTCAATAGCCAAGAAGGAATTTTAGAATATTAAGACTACTATTGCTTATAATCCAATGATGAACCCAAATTTTACTAAGGATTTATTTATCTATTCATTTTATTTAGAACACACAATAGTCATAATACTCACACAAAAGGTAGATGATAGTGAACATATAATTGCCTTAATGAATACTAATTTAAAAGATACATAATTTAAATATTCAATGATATATCAGCATATATATGCCCTAATCAAAGAAGTGAAGAATTTAGGGCACTAAAATCTTAGCATAAAACATATGACATTGTGAGATATATGTTTTCCCTACACATGCCAATGGAGGATTTAGAAGACTACCATAGGTTTGGGATACCAAAGGAGACCACCAAAAGCACCAATAGAGGATGGTGTGCAAAACATCAACTGGGATAAATAACTAGGGTGTATCAGTCCAATAGGTCCTTTAAAGGATGATGTGGGGCTAGATCTTGGTTTGAGCATAGTCATATGGGTTGAAGCAATGAGAATGGTGTCAACAACTAGAGCAAGTGAAAAAAATAGATAAGTCTCCAAAATATCATTGCTGATCATGGTTCCCCAAAATACCTCAAGCATACCTTGGTCTACCCATTAATACAGATCATCATTCTTAAAAAAATAGGTTCTGAAGAGTCAAATCTATCAAATTAGGTTAGATACTAGGATGTCAGAGGATAATGGTGAGGAAATAGCTTTTATCAACCCAACATTGTAGCTAGGTGGATCTAAACACCTATATGATGGAAAAAACATGAGTTAGCAAGGAGTACCTATGAAATCACAAGGAAACCAAGAAGCATGTCATGAAGGAGTTGTTGAATGCTTTAGAATTAGTGGTAGGATACATCCCATAAGACATCAATAAACCAAGTGAGTGGTGTGAATGAGGGATCAACCTAGATATTCTAGGGTGATTCACTCTTCACTACACCTACTTTTAATAGTTTCACTTTAGTGGCATTACATTTAGTTCTTATGCATGATCTTACTAGACCTATGTCACACTTTTATTTTGGACCACACTCAGATTTATTTGTACTACTACCTTCATCTTCACTTTTGGGATGGAAATAATTTTAGTACACACTTCATGTTATTATTTTGTAAAAAATAAGAAACTTTGCTTGATTTAGATGGATCTTCTATAGTCTTGAGGCAATAGATCACTCTATCAACATTGTTCATCTTGTGAGATGTACTTGGAGTGTAGACTAATTTAGCATCATTTTTAGGGGGTCCTTATATCTCTCTTCTTCTTTTATCTCTTTTGTTGGGGGGGGGGGGAGTTTTTCCTATGGGTTTTCTCATTTTCCTTAATTTATGGGAGTTATTTTAAACATGGGTACCTCTCTAATCCTTGTTGTTAGGACCCATTTCTTCCACCAACCTAATATGTGACTATGGGGGGTGTTAGTATAGGCATTTATTTTCCTTTATTTTGTTTTTCTTACACTTAGGTGTGCACATAATAGGGAGCTACCTTGATTGTCTATTTTAGGTAGTGGGAGTTACTCCATTGAACAACTATTATAGGTTTGGGGGTTTCCAATATTCTTAAGGGAGTTACACATTTATTCACTTATCTATACATATAGCATTAGTGATCTATTCATGGAGGATTTGATTTTATTTTCACTCATCATTTACTCTTTCGTAGATACTTACTCATTTTTCATTATTGCATTGTTCAAGCTTTAGTGCATTCATTGTTCTAATATTTGATCTTAGATAGATCTTTGACATCCCTATTCTGAGAGTGTATTATATGTATTTATTCTTGCATTAGTTTCTCATATGGATACATTATTAGTTGTGTCCAACATCCCACTCTAGAACATGAAAAATTCTAGCATCTTTCTATATTTTGTTGTGTAGTCTTGTACTTCATTAGTGTCTTCTCTTAGTCATGATGACTCCATTTGAGAGATTCCAGATGAGAAGAGATAATATTAGACCTATGGTTATTCTTTAGAATACCAACTATGCTTCTTAGCATGCATATATGGAACACTTTCTCACACACAAGACTGGTATTCCATTTTTATATGGATATATTCTTACTCTCATTGATCCTATTCAATTTGATAAGTGAGATAAAAATTATGAGAAAGTTATTTGTACCATTCTATTACATTTTTCCATGGATTTTCATTGTCATTTGGAGCATTTAGAGTGTCCTTGCACCATTTAGATCATCCTATAGTCTTTTTTTAAGATCACACTAATATTTACAACACACCTCCTCCTTCACTTCTTATTATCTCTTTAAAGACTGATATACACTCTCATCCTACTTCTATTTCTTATGATGACACATCTATGGTGTAAAAATTCTCTTATTTCTATCAATCCAACACTTCAAGATGAGATTATGCTAGACCTTATCTATCTCATTCTAGATTATACTTCCACTCTTGTACATGATGTTGATCATCTAGATCCTTCATAGATTGGAACTATAGAGGAATATTTTATCTCTAGTGAGAGTACACATTCTGAGATCATTGATGACTCTTCTTTTCATATGGATATTCAGATTATGGATCCATGTGATTCATTTGCATTATCTTATTTATTTTTGAGATTTATTGAGATGTGCTTTTTAATTCCCATGGAAATTACTTTAGTGAATGTTCCATTTCATTCTTATTCATTGGACTCACCTATACTTGATGACACTTCTAAACCTAAGCACATTTTTGAGACTAAAGACTCTTTTTATGGAATGCACAACTATAGTAGTGATGTGGACACACCTCCACCATATCCTTGTCAACTTCCAAATACTAAGGAGTTATTTATTGATCCACCTACCTTCGATCTAATTCAGACATTTTAGGGTGTAGGTATAATTATCCAAGACTCATCGAACATCAAGTAGTCTATTTTATAGTTATAAGGCACTTTATAGTCCTTCAACACCTATGATTTCATTTCACACTCATTACATAAAGTAGTTATTCCTCTTACTATGCATGAGGAGCATAATTCATTGTATAGGGACTACACCTTTGTTAGAGATTAATCATACACTTGGTGGAAACATTCATTACTCTAGGGTGATCAACTCTTCACTGCACCTACTTTTGACATGTTCACTTTAGTGGCATTACATTTAATTATTATGCATGATCATCCCAGACCTATCCCAAACTTTTGTTTTGGACCATAATAAGAGTTATTTTTAATACTACCTTCATCTTTCATTATGGATTCAAAAAAAATTTATTAAATACCTCATGTTCTTCCTTTGGAAAAAGGAAGAAACATTACTTGATGTTGATGTAACTTCTACAGTCTTCAGACAATGAATCTCACTATTAACATTGATCATCTTGTAAGCTATAATTGGAGTGTAGAATTTTTTAGCATCATCTTTAGGAGGGTATTATAACTCTCTATTTCAATTTTCTCTCTTTTAGGGGGATTTTTTCTTGGTTTTTCTCCTTTTACCTACTTTATGGGGGTTACTTTGTACATGGGTACCTCATTAGGCCTTATTTTTGGGACCCATTTCTTCTACCAGCCTAGGTTGTGATTATGGGGGGTGTTAGTGTAGGTATTTATTTTCATTTATTATATTTTTCCTACACTTGGGAGATTAGATTGCTTAGGTGTGCACATCATAGGGAGTTACCTAGACTATCTATTTTAGGTAGTGGGAGTTACTCCGTTGCTTATTATTCTAGGTTTGGGGCTTTCTATTATTTTATTGGGAGATACACATTTAATAACCTATCTATACATATAGAATGATTGATCTATTCATGGAAGACTTGATTTTGTTTTCACTCATTAATTTCTCTCTCACAACTACTTGCTCATTTATCATTATTGCATTGTTAAAACTTTAATACATTTTTTATTCCAAGATTTGATCTTAGATAAATCTATGATAGACAAAAAGGTATTTTAGAATATTAAGACTATTATTAATAAAAATCTAGTATTAATGAGTCTTTATTTTAATAAGGATTTATTTACCTATTCATTTTATTCAGAACACATAATAGTCACAATAATCACATAAAAGGTAGATGATAGTGAAAATATAATTGAATTCATGAATGCTAATTTGAAATATGAAAAATTTAAATATTTTATGATAGATAACATATATATGCCCTAATAAAGGTAGTGAATAATTTTAGGTACTACATTCTTAGTATAAAACATGTGACATTGTTCCAGACCCAACTATTAAGCTTAGACTTGGCTAGAATGAATTTGGTGAGAGAAGAGCTAAATTGATGGATAAATTACATGAGTATGATATTAAAATTATATCTTCCAATATGGTATGAGTTCATGGAATCATCCATCTCATGATTAATATAGACCCACATATTCACATTGATCAAATCAATGAAACATAGGTAGCTAGTGGTGATTGGTACACTCATATCATCCATTTATTACTCACATTTACATGTTCCCTTGAGTTTAAAAAAAATAAAAGGTGATCCCTCAAGCTCAATTTATCTCATTACATGATTAAAAAAGGGTTCTTGTAAATTTCTCTTATGAAGTTATCTAATTGAGGTGTGTTTTAAGAGAAGAAATTGTGGACATCTTGGAGAATTTGCATCATAAAATAGGTAGTGTACATCCCTCAGGTAATGAAACAAATCATAAAATCTTAATAATGGGAGACTGATGGCCCATAGTGTTTAGTTATTCCCATAATCATGTTAGAGAGCTCCATGAATGCTAAGTATTTGGGAAAAAAGGAAGAAAATGTTGTCATGACCCTAAAACCAATCATTAAAGGATATCTTTTTTTCAATGGGGATTTGACTTTGTTGGAGTGATCAATCCAAACTCTTTAGTAGGGCATAAATTTTTCCTAATAGCCACTAATTATTGTGATAGATAGATAAAGTCTATGCATATTAAGAATTCTAGAGCCTAGAATGTGATCACATTTCTATAAGAAAACACACTGACTCAATTTTGGATTTAAATCTCCTTAGTATGTGATAATGGTCCATCTTTTGAGTTAGTTTAATTTATATAATGGGCCCATGATAAATAGATTGAAATAAAGTTTTCATCAAACTTTAACCACAATGGAATGGAGTTTTTGAGTCCACTAACAATAATCTAATGGATTCCATTAATAAATAAATGCAATGCAAGCCCATATAATGGCACTTATTATTTAAGTATGTAATATGGGCAGATAGAATAAGGCATAAACAAACTCTCAAGGCTATTTTTTATGGTATATGTAAAATGACCATTATTTATAATTTCTATTAAACTATCAACATACTAATTTATGTGATTATATAGGAGATGATGAAAAGACTCTATCTAGGTTACTTGACATAGTCCAGATGGCAGATGCAAGAGCAGAAGTGTTGCATAGCTTTCATAAGCACCAAAACATTATCATAAGGTGTTTTGATAAAATATTTAAAAAAAAAAAAGGATTTCATAATATCAAAATTAGTTCTTTTATGGGACAAATCACATTAAAATAAAGAACAACATGACAACTTCACTCTTTTATGGATCGGGCCATAGCAAGTCTCTGAAGTCCTAGGTAATAATGATTTTCTTTTCAAGGACCTCTAAGGTAATGACCTCACTTTGTAAAGTAATGGATAACTTTTGAAAAATTATTCATGGTTACTATAGTTGGAGATGCTTCTGAATAACCATGAGTTTGATCTTAGAAGTAGGAGTAGGTTAGCTATGATGCTTTCTAAAATATATTTCTTACTTTCTTAGGCTAATATTTCTAGTCTTTCCTAGATTAGTTTACTTTTTTTAACATTTAATTTCCTAATAAATGATTGTATTTTATATATTAGTTTTCATAAAACTATATAGTAGTCTAATCAAATTATTATATTGGAACCATGAAGGGACCTTCCAAAATAAAATGAGGTAACTCAAGAAGTACATAACTACCATTAACAAAGATTTGTTCTTTTATCACTTAGGGGGTTTTAGAATTAAGGTATGTATTAGGAATATAATAAAGTTTTTTATTTGAAATGAATAAGTTCACCAAGTCTTTGGAAGGTACTTTGATATACTCATTAAAATTTTGTAAATAATTTTCATTTTTAAAGATCAATTTCACTTTCACATTCTAAAACTGGGATGAGAGATAATAAACATTGAAATGGATGCAACCTAACATGGGCATATTAATTTAAAAATATTTTTTCTTATACATACACCCAACCAATGGTGGTTCCCAACCCTCTTTCCATAAATTTTAAAAACAAAAACCCATTGAAATAAGGTGATTCAATTAATCTATATTGGGTTTATGTATGCCTGGTTAGCCATAGATCAATGCCCAAGCTTCCTTTTTATTGTTTAAAAAATCAAAAAAATGAAAATTAAAACTAAAACTTCTATCCATATCTATATCAAAACTCTCATAACAAGGTGTAAGTTATTTTCACTTTATCACACATAGATCCTATAAATGAAAAGGGTTATTGTGTTGCATGAAAAATTTGGAGTCTCTTTGAATTATATGGTTTAGTTATTCGTTTCTTATAATGTTTGAAGTTTTATCATGATGTATTAACCAAGATTATAAGTTCCTAAATACTCTTTTAGTATTTCCCCAATGAGTCACCATTTTTTGTAACCCAACACACCACCTTTTAAAAAATTTAAATAGGTACCTATTTTACTTATAATTTTTTTCTTCAAGACAAAGTCTAAAGACATGGTCCATTGAGAAGATAACCTTAGTGTCCAAATATTGACATTTTTCATAAATGTTAAGGTTAAATTTTTAATTTTATATTTTATATTATTATGATACTTTATTAAAATTAAAATTTTAAACATTTTTATATTCTTTCTAAAGGTATTCATCTTTTAAGACAATTATTTTGAGTGAATAATGAGACTAATCATGTCATGTCATGTTTTAGTTTATGTATACTTGGTGTTAATCATATGCAAGGTATTCTATGACTTTTTTTTACGTTTCATATCTAGGATGTCTCTTATCACATCAAATTATGCCAAGTGTCATTATTATGCTCATTCATGGCCTTCAATGATCAACCAATTCTTCATTCTTTTGAGACATCAAGATTGTGACAAGCGCCACCATCCCACCCTTGCATAGTTGTTAAATACTTTAAAAAAAATTTGAAATATTGTAGGCCTCAAAATAATTGATATTTAAAAAAAATTAATCATCCCATTATCTTGAATCCCAAAGATAAATCACACATCACAAAGTCATCTAGGAGAGTAGAGTACTAATATCTTGCCAAGTGTCACTATCCTACTCATCCTGGCCAGGGGATATTTTTCATAGTTTACCAAGTTAAATGATACTATAAATCACTTATATTAATCCATGTGTCATGATCTAAATAACCTATGGATGATTTCGTAAAATAATATTATATGTTTATCTAGGCAATTGGAGTAGTGAGATCCATCTAAGTGGTATCATCCTAAGAACCCACAATATGACATAGTGAGGTATAAAGTCATATTTTTAAGATACTTCAAGTCATTGGTATTATTACACATGTTTGAAATATTCCAAAATATATAGTGTATAAAAAAATATCTATATTCTGATTGATCAAAGTAGTGAGTCTCATCCACATGACTTTATCTTGAGAGCCCATGACTAAAGATGTAAAGTTAAAAGGAACATAACTTGGCACCTAGCAGACAAGTGATATTTAGCCACATGTTCAAGACCAATAAAAGTAATTTTAAAAATCAAAATTAAATATATTAAAGTATGAGAATAAGATATATGTCTTGCTAATATGATGAGACACCCAGAATAAATGAAAATACAACACATGGTAATTTAATCCATATAGGCTAATTGTGAAAAATAAAAAATCAAATAATAAAATGTTTATATGTGGAATGGATTAAAATTCATTATTTCATTTAATCCACACAAATTTTCAACTAAATTCATTCAATTTTTATATCCAATTAATCTAACAAATATATTTAGTTTGAAAAAACTTGATTTCATTTCATTTCCTTTTTAATATTATGTGTAAATTGTGAATTCGATCCCCTAAGAGATTAAGAGACTTAAAAGTTTACAAATAAAAAATAGATTATTTTCACATTTTTAATGGATTCTTCATCCCAAATTAATCTTCCATATTTTTATTTTATTTTAGGTATGATGGACTACATGGATATAATATTAGATTCAATAACATTACAACACAAGTTTAAAGACTATTCAACCATATGGGAAGTGATCAATACTAATGAGCCATGCACAATAGGGAATTAACCATACATATTCATAAAATAATACAAAATTCAATTGTTGGATATCGAGGTATTAGGTTTTCATAATGACATAGTAAAACTTGAGGTAATTCCCTGCATTGACTTACTTCACAATTTGTTTGTAAATGGGAAAATTTCTTATAATATATTACACTTTAGGTCAGTAATAGCCTTGTGGTCTATATTAGTGGTAATGCCTTTGAAATGATATCACAAACTCCCTATCCAAAATATAACCTATGGCCAATATATGATAATTTCATGATTGTCTACAAATACAATCCCTAGTAAATTATAATAAGGCTGATAATCCAAACTACTTTACAATAAAAGGCTCTAATTTCCTCACTTCCCATAGTCACTTTTAGTCTAGGGATAAGAATTTTTATAGTTTGTTAAAATAATTGTATGGTTTCCTAATGATTTCCTATGTTCATGAGATATGGGTTCCATTATTGGATATTATTTTTGGTTTAAAAAAATCATTGCCCTTGGAGAAATCATGAGTTTCAAATTAATACATCAAATTGGTAACCCAACCAAGATACACAAAAAAAAATTCTACATGATGTATATTATAGTGGACATCATAATTATGACAATGCACCCTTACTATGGAGAATATTAGGCACACTCTATATAATATCCTAAGAATAGAGTGTGTGATGAATTCAACATCTTTCACATATATAAATTCAAAAAAAAATTTAAGGGATCACAAAGATATTTTACCCTATGGTATATAGGGTTATCTATGGGAAAATATGCCCAAATTATGAAACCATATCAAGATAAGCATCAAGATAATGGGTTAAAATTGGTAATACTCCTACCATAATTATAATTAAATGCACTACATCATCACCTTTATACTTGCCAAATAATGTTCTAGATAAGGTGGTTGAGTAAGATATTGATACATAGTTAGATAATAGTGTAGATGTACAATGCAGAGGTTAAAAACAAGTAAATATATATCCAAATCCTCTTAGTATAGGCTATGTATAGTACACAAAATGGGAGCACATTAAATATGTTCATAAAATTAGAATAGATTATGGTTTTAAGAGGGCACTATTTAGATAATAGGATCCTAAGGGTTAGGTCAATGAACATCTCAAGAAATATGAGAGGAAATAATGGTATAATCATGATTCCATTTTTATTAATGTTGAAGATGACATTGGTGTTTCTCTTAGAATGGAAAAAGTTAATATGCCAATGATAGTGGCTCAAATGATCTAATGTGGTCCCATTATCATATAAGAAGATGTAAAGAGAATATATAGGGAATAATGAACTTTAACACCAGTTAATGGGTCTCCTCTCTAGCCAGAGTAATAAATTAAGGAATTGAGATTTTTGAAGAGGCAAAATAATATAGGGACATAAAACTATAATATTAATTCAATATCCCTAGAAATCTCTCTACACCTCCTAGTGTTTCCCCCTCTCAAACTATAGATGATGTGAGCAAATTTACAGGTCCTAGAAAAACATCTAGGCCATTTTATGTTACACCATTTCCTCCTTTAAAACAAGTGTAATAGGTAATCCTCCCTTATTTATTTTTACAAGTTCCTACTATTGTTTTTCCAACATCACCAATTCATACCGTAACACCCTAATCTATGGGGAAATCATCCACATCCTCTATGGATACACTAATATTCATTTCCATCACCACTTCATGTTTACCTTCCACTCTTTAACCCCTCCATCTTCCATTCCACCCACTATAGGACCACCCATAACTCCTCCTAGGCAACCTTGAAAGACCTACTAATGAAGCCTAAAACTCATGATGTGTCCCCAAGGTTATACAATAAGAATAAAGGCCTGTTGGAGGATTATTTGTTAGATGAGGCCCTCTATATGAGAAGTTTGAGGGGGATCAAAAGGAAGAATATAATAAAATTTAATATAATAGAGGATAAAAGGCTAAATATGAAGTAGGGCATATTAAAATTTATGATAATACTGAAGAAGAAGATTGGATGTCTGAAGAAGACACCAAACCTAAAGAAACATGACCTTTTGAAGAATCAAATAAAGGTGAAACTAATTTAAGAGGGAAAAAATATATGGAGACTCTAAAGAGGTTGAGTAAGAAAAGGTTGACTTAGTTGCAACTAAGATTTTATCAGAATAAGAACAAGGTATGAATAATGAAGTGGATTATAAACAAGTAGAACAAAAGTATATTTTAGTGGCTATTATTCAATAATTCATGAATATTTTAGTTTTATAAATTTGCATTTGGATATTTTAGGGGGTGGTGAATAATGCGGATTTACCTAAATTATCTAGGTGTAAGTTATCTAGGTTGAATTGTCTACTATTTTAAATAAATTTCATACATATAAATATAGTTTGACATTCTATCAAAATTCAATATGAAATTATTCACCATTATATGTAAATAGACATCAACCCATATACTCAGAATGGAAACTTATAGTAGTAAGAAAGTGATAAAGGAAGTGTCTATAGGTTTTATGTTTAGTCAAATGCCCATTTTGATTATATAATTTGTTATGATTCACCCATCCATTTACATTCTCACATAAACACCATACGCTAAATTCTACCAAACTTTATAAAAACATACTTAAATATTCACCAAAAAATCCCAATTTAATTTCTATATGGTCCATTAAAATTTACCCTAAGTAGAACTGATTTAAGAACCAACACTAGCCACACCTTTGAACTCTCTACCATAAGGTTTATATAAATAAATGGGAAATGTAATAGAGATTACATCATCCATTACTTAAACATGAACTAGGGAGTTAAGTCCTAAGGAATATCTAGCTACTACTAAGGTTTATGCAAAGGGTGATACAAGACATACAAGAGGACTTAGCTTTGAAGTTAAAGTAGTAATAACTAAAAAAAATCATTACCATTTCCCCTCATAATTTAAGTAAATAACCTATTCATTTTATGTCTCCTATTATTGCCACTACTATAATTAATATAGAATAAGCCACTCATTCTTCACATTATTTCATTTTTTATTCTCTTAGTCCAATAAAAATGTCCCAAGCATTCATAATGCCAATTTTGCAAAATATTCCCAAGGCCCAGTGAGTGCCATTTTTTCTATTGACAACCAAAAAATTTAGGGTTCTACCACTATTTCTCCTACTCAAGTTTTTTACACATTTGTTGCAACCTATATGTAAAATTTTCTCTAGAATCTTATGGCCAATTCATTCTTTGGTGGAACTAATTTATAGGCTACTTTACCAAAAAAATAAGTGAATTTTTAAGACTTAGTGCCCAATTCTATTTTGGTTACACATATTACACCCATAAGCCATCAAAACAATTAGGTATGCTAGTTTCTTAGGTTACCTAGGCATATTCCTCCATAATTTCAATGTACAAGGCACTAGGAAAGACCGCATATGTTATTGAAAAACCACTATAGAAGGTCACTAGGTGGAAAATGGCCATTCCTTCTTTTCTAGAGTTAGATGTACCTTATATTACTTCTAAGCTTGCTCTAGCCACAATGTGCCCACTAAGTAAATTTTATCCTAACACATCTACATCTACTAAGTAAATAGAGAAATAAACTATAGTAAATATCCCTTCATGGATTTAAAAATTGCAAGAGGAGGAATAATTAATATAAGAGCTAATAATCACTGATAAACCAAAGGTGGGATTCTATTTTTGAAAGGTAAACCAATATACTGAAGAAATTCAAGAGGAAGATTATGGTAATGGAGGGTGAGAATGTTGAGTTAGAACATAGAACATATTATCTCTAACAAAGAAGATACAGTTTAATCCTTCAGACCTAGATGAGTATAGGAAGAACCCCTACAATTTTGTTGATAGAATTGGAGGAGTGATAAAAAAAATTTTTAGATGTTATGAATAATCAATAGATATTTCATAATAATTTAACATCATTTAAGCTCCTACATAAGTTGTAGATAATGTACAGAGTTGAGTCTAATAAGTTGTATGATATTATTAGTTCAATAAGGTATGTAAATACTGAATCCCAACCTAAGTGGGGATATGTATTTAACCTATATAATAAAATGAAATATATGGATTATAGGCTCATTATATTGGGCTAAGATAAAATAAATAAGGTTTAAGCTCATTTAAATTTAATAACAACACTATAAGTTATATGGGAACAAAGCCATGTGTCCACAAAGTTTGATAACTTGATTGACTAGAATAGAGATATGATAACCTTGATACAATTGTTTATGAAATATGAAATGGAATCAATCTCCATTTATAAAGACAATAGGGTCATAGTTGTTAGTAATTCTCTCAAATAGTTGGTTTTCAAGCTCATTTTTGAAGGTCTACTTTGAGTTTTATCTGACAACTTCTAAGATAAAATTGAGAGAAAATATATAGAAACTAATGAATAAATTATCCAATTTACATATTTTTCTAAGGTAAAGATCACAATAATAAATGCTTTGTATTTATAAGTCAAAATTATAATGGTTTTGTAGAAGAAGTTGATGGATAAGATTACACAATTGTTTAAGAGAGCTCCTTTGATTTTGAGACTATTAATATTTATTTTTAGGCTAGTCATGCATTACATTTTCATATGGAAGATAAAATTCAACCAATTTATATAGTAGTCAGAATCTTAAGGACCTCCTTAAATCATGTATCCCTAGACTCTAGAATACACACTAGTTCAAATTATGATTAGGCCTATCAATGTCCCACTTCCCACTTTCACTATCATAACTACATCAATAACTAATTTAGTTAGTTATCTATCAACAAAAAAACATGTAACACTTCTAGTCATAGTTCCAAAAATGCCATAGTTCATTGTAGTTATGATACTAATTAGCACAACCATAACTACTACAACACTTTATCCAGTTTCGACTATGGTGGGGATAACTTAGGGTTTGAACATGTAAGATTCATCTCTAAGTGGTTCCACATTAGTACCATAAGTAACCTTTGATATAGGTTATCTATCTAAATTATAAATTAAATTTATTTTTAGTATTGATTTTTTAGATCTAAGAGTTATTTTAATGAAGGATTATTATATTGTATACATGCATAATATACATGAGTTTTGACACACATCACTTAAATTAGGAAATGTAAATTTAGAATTTTCTTGGAGGATGAGGCAACTCCTCCCCAAGCTATATATACATGTATCCTCATGATTACAAAGGGAGGAGAGTTTTGGATTTTAGGGTGAATAATAAATTTTATGGATTATTCTACAAATTCTATAGATTTACAAGTTCTATTCTTCTCCAAACTTGTGATTCACTAAAGAAGTTCCATTATTATAGTATTTTAGTCTTTGGGTTTGTGTAAGTGGTATTTGATTCAACTATTCATATTGTGCATTAGCTAGTTTAGATGCTTAGTGTTTGAATAATCATAATTTCCCTTTGTTTATGTGAAATTACAATCTTACATCCATAACAACCTTTGATTATGAGGACTAAAGTTTACTATGTTTAGTTCCCTTGGATTCCTAACTATGTTTATCTATTTTGTGTGCTAATAGTAACTTGTAATAGGCATTATTTCTTTGACTACTTATCCAACTCATAATACAGGATCTAGTTTAGAAGGATTTCATCTACCTTTGATTCACAAACCTTCTTTTTGGGGTTTCTTTAGATCCTTCTCACCTTAGGTTAGATTCACCCATTTATTCAAAAATCTCAATTAGTTCTTAGACTCATGTCATATCCAAACCATCTGATGTAAATAGCTACTCTACTCACCATTATTCCACCACCAGGTTGTTTACAAAATCAAATACCCTACAACTCAGACCTTGGAGTGAATATTTTCCACTGATGCTAAAATGTTAGAGGCCACCTCATAAGATTCCCTGAGGTGCATAAAACCCACATCAACATATTTCATTATTTACTTGACATATTGTTACTACATTTTTCAATCAACATTAGTTAAAAGGTCACATTTTAAGAAAAAAACAAATCAAACAAGGACCACACAAACTTATTATTGACTATGTGATTGAATTTAAAACCATGCTCACCAAGATGTCACATAAATTTCCTAATAGTGAACTTGAAATATTATTCTCAAATAGCTTGCTTAACCCTCTTAAATAAAATATCATGTTCAATATATATGATTCAATTGAAGACATTTTTCATATATTATGAAACATTGATGCTAACCTTTTGGATTAAAATATGCTAAAATATTCATATATTATTTTTGCATCCATTTCCTATAGATATCAAAGAAAAGTGTTAAAACCTATATTTAATGGTGAACTTAATTTATGTGTTAAAAATGAGGCAAAAATTATTAACATCATTTCCAAAAAATAAGATAGGATTACCTTTTTGATTCTTAAGGAGAGGAAAAAAATTTCAACATTACCAGACACACCTATACAAGTGCTAAAAAACTACTTGAGTGTAATATGATCACTTTTATTAATATATTTTGGCTATATAAAACTCAAACACCACTTGAAAACTATAATCCTATTCTATTTTTTGAGTGCCATCATTCTTTAATACATGCAACAAATAGGTGTATAAAATTATGACACAAAATCTAATAACCAACTAATAGTAATGCCATTCTGATTGAAGGACTGAATTCTAACTTAAATGAATAAGTTGTGAAATGTAATTAACTCTTATTTTTTTTAGTAATACATTTCCAAACCAAAATTATCTAAATTAAAATAATTTACACATGACCACATATATATGCCATCGTAATATTCAACCCTATCATGAAATTGATAATATTATTCACATGATTTTGAGATCTAAAAGGTAAGCAACTCATAGTACATTTTATGACCATGAAACACCCCATGATTAATCTATCAATGACCATATATAAATAAATTATGTTGTATATTATAGTTCTTCTATCACAATTGGCATCATGATTGATCATGTTATAGTGAAAATATTATTTCCATGTCATTCATATCCCATTAAGGTTATATTAAATGACTTTTTATTTAATAAACCAAGACATTGCATAATTATAATGGCCATTAATTCACACTCTTAGGTAGTATTACAACATCCTATGAAAAATTGGTAGATAAAAATGTAGTAGTAAATAACATAATGGTAAAAATGTAGCATGACAAAAATGTAGTATGACAAAATATCATGAGGATGAAACATAAAAAGGAAAAAATGTAGCGGTATTGGTAATTTTATGAAGATGATACAAATTTCAACTAAAGGTCCAAACTCACAAAATCAAATTTGCCTTCGTTATGTTTCTTGTAAATTTAGTGCATTACTTTTTCACCATGAAATGTTAACTACTATCACCAAAATGAACTAGACAACAGAAAAACAATGTGATATTCACTAAAATGTCCCAATTATTCTCTTCACAACTTTTTTGTGACATTACCAATAATGCTACATTTTTCCTTTCTATGTTTTATCCTTGTGACATTTTTGTCATACTATGTTTTTACCACTACATTTTTGTCTTCTATTTATCACATAGAGCCAATATTACTCTTGTAGTCATAGTATGTCCTCAAACATACCTAGTTTAGTTTTATAATATACTATATGTAGGATCATATAATATATTTACTATGCTTCCTTGTCTTAATAAAATGAGAATTATGCATTAAACACTAAAATATTGAATAATTTTTTTAAAAATAATGAGGTACACACCATATTTTATCACCATATTAGAATCTTATTACACCTCAGAGATCACATGTATGATTAATTAAGAAAACATGAAGTTAAAGATAATTTATCCTAATGATATCTAGACATATCCTACAATTAAAAAACCATTCTATGAGGTACCTAGTACATTATTGTCATGTATATAATTATATATCAAAATAAATATTATACTTATGACATATATTTTTTTCTATCTAAGATACATGACACCTAGGCACATGCATCGTAACATTGACTTGAAAACAAGATCAGTTATTATGTAATGACATATTTAAACATATTATAAGTTATATCCATGATAATATGATATACATATCCATCCTATGGATTGTGATATTTGTTACACATGTCATGATTATTAATATAATACATATAATGATGCATTAGACTCATATAGGTTAGATCCTACTATTAATGAAAAAAGTATTATGTAACCTTATTGACCCACATCATGTGCTTCATTGATACATATTTATTACACCATATAATTATTAATTTACATGTATTTATGTTTCTATGTGTCACATATTTCATGTGTAATATTATTGGATATTGAATGCACTTTTATGTTTACTTAATTTAAGAGCTTGGCCCTTTCCTTTTATTTTCATTTCTAAAAAAATTAGATACTTTATTTTTTTGTTTACTATGTTGAATTGGCCTTAATTATTTTATTTTTTATTTCCATTTTAATCACTTACATATACCTCCAGATTATGACAACATATATATTGGGGCTTTCCATCACAACATATACTTAGTGTTAAAGGAAGTTGTAGTTTGCCTAGATTTCTACTCATTTTATTTCATTGTTTATTTTTTTACACTAAGCTTCCCTGCATTGCAATCCTTATTATTTTTCAAAATTATCAGTAAAATTTTAAATAATAGAAAAATGATGAAAATTAAGAATATTAATACACTTGAAAATGGAGGCATCATACCTAATACATGTGTGTACTTGACCATATCCACACAAGGGAATCATACCCATAATTTCTATGTGCTTGATTGATAATGTCTAGATTCATATCTTCCCATGGAGTAATTATACTCATATATATTTATCTAAGAGACTTATTTATATAAATTATATATGGAGTATATCACACCCCCATGTCTTAAATTTTACATTAATTATATAGATCCTAATATTACACAAGGCTTTACATTTGATTGGATTCATAAGTGTTACATTTATTATCATATATTAATTTATTCTTTATATAAATTTTTGAGTATTTACTTCCAAGAAACATAGATAATAATCTTTACGAAAAAAATTTATACATTTTGTTACCATGTCATCCATGCCTATAATTACATTACATTGACATTATCTTATAATTTAGATAAATAATAAATATGTCTTGCATTATTACATTAATGGGCCCTTATTCCCTATACACTTTTCACATATTATCACTTTAATAATATCATAAATTATACATACATGATTCATACCTATCCCGATAGGGATAAAATGTATATTTCAAAATAGAAACAACATTAAAACATATGTATTCATGCATGATTACATATTTACATATACTATAGCTTTTTATATTCATGTTTTATGCACATTATTATCATGGTATTCTATTTTAGTTAGTGTTATGTAGATATATATATCTTATTTGATTATGAATATCCCAATGCTTCATGGCCATTATTTTCCTAAAACCCTAGGGGGCATGATTAGTAGTGACATACCTTGTCTTAGGGGCATGATCATAAAAAATATCACTAGGCTTATATTTTTCCTATATTATCCATTATCACATTGAGTTATGAACATTGATTACATATCTTGATATTACCTATATTTTAAAAATTGCACGGATATATATATATATATATATATATATATATATATATATATATATATATTGTTACAATTACATATTTTACACTAACTATTATGTGTTAGTCCTACTTGTATGTGCATGTGTAGGCTTACATGTGTATCCTTGTCCATAGAAGATCATATTGTGGCCATGTATTTTAAGACTCATTTTTCATGTGATTTTTCACTAACTTTTGTGTGGTCACTAAATAGTTTGGTCTTCGTTATGATTGAATATTAATTTAATAGACTTGTAGCGATGATATACATCATGCATATACTATACTATGGTTGGTGCCATGGATTTTATCATTAAAATAAAATAAAATATAATTTATTGGTATTTATTTTTCCATGGTACCTACCATGCATATATGGTGGATTATTTATTATGTATGTTCTCATTCTTATATTTAGCCCAGCTATGGTATTTATCTATGGTAAATTAAACATACTAGTTATTCCCATCTTGGTTTTCTTTAGGTGGGATTTTAACCTAATGCATTTTTCCTTATATGATATTATATTTATTAAACTAATTAAATTATTACATGATATTTTATATATAGATTAATTTATTTTGAGTAATGATTAGATGTCAATTTTATCCATACTATATCTAATTTTTACATGATTCTTTCATATATTCTAGGTTATTGATCCTTTGGATATATTATTTTCCTAACATATGATGTAATTAAAATTTTATTTTTAGATTGAGTGATTATAAAAAGTTCACATAGATCACCTCAAAATTTGGGAAAACATACACCATAATAGTTCAGAGCATGAGCATTTTTATAGCATCTCCATAGTAGAAAATATTATTAAGCAAAAATTCTTAGCAACAAATTTATCTACTTCCATTATCAATAAGTGGATTGGGATTTGTAAACTCCTATAGAAATTTTTGTTATCTTTCAAAAAAATTATAAATTTTAGTACATGAGTCATGGGTCACTACAGACTATTAGATAAGTGTTGAATATGATTCAAACCTTATCAAGTTTATATCATCAAAATAAAAAATTGTCATTCCTATGCTATTTTTAAAATTTTAATTTCAAATTTCATGTTTAAATATATTTACCATGAGTGGTTACTATTTATTATAATATGTAAAATTTTTATAGGTACATTAGACAAATCAAGTGTTAATAAACCACCCAGCTTAAATTTACATCAAAATCCCTTCAGTATTTTATAGTTAAGTGAATGTATTCACTTCAATTATTTATAGTTATAATATTATACATGCATGCATTCACTCACCTTAATCATACCTATGTAAAAGTGGGGGCATATGTAGAAACCTAAATTTGGTATGAGACCCTTCTCTTTAGTGTCTTTTCCCTCATTTATCATACTTGAATTAATTACTCTTAATTTCCTATTTTAGCAATTTTTTGTACCCACTATGAGCTTCATGTCATTCCTTCAGTCTCATAAACATGTCTAACACTCACTATAATCTATGTATTAGCTAAATATCACACACTTCCCTAATGTGAATTGAGATATAAGCATTATTAATCCTTGGTCAAAATTTTAGGTTGTATGTGTTTACTATAGGAAAACCTATTAGTGAGATTTTATTAGACTAGTCTTCCTATAATAATTTTATGGGTCATTTTTTCCTTTGTCATCTATCATGTGCCTTAATAATTTTTTATTATCATTCCTATAGTTAGCTTATAAAGTTAACTTGTCCTAAAACACCATATTTAAATAAAAAAGCATGCTAAGTCATTTCTAAATTAAAATAAATAAATCAAGATAATCCACTAAGTATAAGAACCAAGAGAAGAGACTAATCAAACCTCAAGCTTCATATTTCCTCCTTTTTCAATTTGAGATTAATTTATTCATATTGAACTCCTAACACCCTCTTGTATTTAAGGAATGTTTATCTTTACATGTAGCTACACCATCATGTCTAGGGGAAAATATGCTCAAGAACCATTGCTAAATATATTACATTTACACACACTTAAAACTACAGAAAAAATTGATTCCAATGTGTGGGATATGTACCTTTTAACCCCATATTGGTATCTACATAAATCCATAACCATTTTTTTTGTTATTGGTTCCACATTAGTTTAATAAGGAAGAAATTAAAAAAATCCTCCCAAAACAAGAATGTGAGTGTATAAGACAAATCTATATCAAATAATGAAATAGTGACAAGAATCATAAATCTAGAAAAAAATTGCATGTCATATTTAATATACATATAAAGACTCAACTTATAAATATGCCTAGTGATGAGTCTACCTAGATCAAAATTGTAGTAAGTGATGAGTCTACCTAAGATATTTAGATTTTACATATAGGTGATAAATAATATATACATAAAAAGTCAATGTGTTATCATTATATCTCATTTAAACTTCTTTAAATTATATTTATAATCATTACACTACACTTGACCTATGTTCCTAATTTTTTTTTTAATAAAAAAAGGGGTAAAAACTTTATTAAAAACTCTGAAAAACAAAGTACAAGGCTCCTACAAGCCAAAATCTGTAAAACAACAAATACAAAAAACACCACTCACCGAACCTCCTTCACTCCTTTGTACCATACCTATCCTCCTCTAAAATTCTCTCCAAATTTTCTTTAACCTCCGATGGCAATAACGTGTCCTCCACTACCACCCACTCTCCAATTCCTTCCGATGCCCACCTAGCCAGGTAGTCAACCGCCCGGTTCCACTCTCTTGGAACATGGGCAAAAATCACTGTCTCCATGAGCATACTAATCTGCAAAACCTGCTGAACAATCAAAGACAATTGCCAGCTCACCTCAAAAATTTGTCTTTCTCAAATCATATTAATCATTATCAGTGAATCCACCTCACATATCACTTTACACCATCCAATCTTGTAAGCTCTCTACAAAGAAAATAAAATAGCCATTCCTTCCATCTTGTTAACCATCTATACTCCCCTGTGAGCTGAAAACATAAAAATAACAGAACTTGAGGCATCCCTCGCAATCCCACCAATACCTGCCTGCCCTGGGTTACCTCTAGAAGATCCATCGGTATTGATCTTCAAAAAATCACCAGGAAGAGGTGTCCACTTCCCATCTCTCTGCACCTTTTGCCTTCTTTCTCCACTCCTTCTCACACACGCTGCCCCTGGAGACAAATCCTACATTCCCAATCTATCTGCCAACTCGACATCCCTCCTATCCATCAGCAATGCAACCTCACATTTAGTTTCAACTGATTCCTAAATCATCCTGATTATTCAATTCCAAACTTGGTCAACTTCCATCCTCTCCCCCTTAAAAATGCATCTATTACGCTCCAGCCACACCTGTCAGAGTAAAAAAATTGGCCCAACAAACCAAAATTCTTGTAGGAAGCGTACAACAGGGGTTGGTCTTTTAATTTTGCACCAAAACTTAGCCAGTGTGGGGGCGTGTATGAATATTCCATCCCAAATTCCCCACCAAGCATGCCATATCCTGTTAGTATACTAGCAGCTAAAAAAAGGTGGGATAAACTCTCCTCTTGAGTGCCACACAACACACACCTTGAAGGACCCTTAAAAACTCTCTTCTTGATGTTGTCCCATGTTAAGCAATGATTCCAAGTGAGCTTCCATATAAAACAATTGTACTTTGGCCATGAAAAGCTGCTCCATGTCTATTTCCACCAAGTTACCTCCCTATCCTCTCCAAGCTTTTGCGCCACAAGATCCTGGTACCCCACCAAAATAGAGTATTTCCCTTTGGGGTGAGGGAACCAGGCCAGCTCATCCACACCAATAAGGGAAAAACATGTGCACCCAACCAAAATCTCCTTTAACTCCATGCACTCCATCTCCATTCCCTTGAATGGCCATTCTTCTTGACTTTTCTAGCTTGCTTCCAAAAGCTGATTTTAATGACCAAAAGTTTTAAAGTCACTTACCTTCAACCATCCAGCCTCATAGAATCTTTATGCCAGATTGTGTAAGTGAGGGTACTACACCATAATGGGTGGAAATACATCCCAAGAATCATACCAAAATTGTGCCTCCCTCCCGCTTTTGCAAATCCTGAATAAGCCTCTTTTTATTAAATCTACCCCCTTCTTCAACGTATCCCCAATCACCGAACCGCTTCCCACTAGGCCAAATCTAGGAATATCCTTATGGTTATTCCCTAGAAAATAATTATGTGCCACTATTTTAGCCCAGATCTGATCTTGCTCAGTGCACAATCTCCAGTATAGCTTGGCAGCCAGAGCCATACCAGCCATCGTAGCTTGTCTCAATCCCAATCCACCAAATCTCTTCAGACTGCATACCACCTCCCATTTGATAAGACTCCATTTTGTAGTTGATAAGTTGCCAGCCCACAAGAACTATCTCGCTAGAGAGTCCAACTCCTTCACAAAACTAGCTGGCGCCACCTGTAGCATACATGTATATAGGGGAAGGGCTTGGACCATAGATTAGATCAGTTGAACCCTTCCCACAAATGATAACCACCTATGAGTCCAATGGCTAACCTTGACTCTAAACTTGTTCAGAATCCCCTTCCAGGACTCTTTAGAGTGTCTACCCAAAGTAACTGGCATTCCCAGATACATAACCGAAAGGCTATCGATTTGGAATCAGAGAACATCAACCACTCTCCTTTAAATAGCCTAAGGAGTACTAAAGAAAAAAATGGAAGATTTCTCCTCATTGATAACCTATCCTGAGGCTGCTAAGTAGGTATCCAAGCACCTTCAGATATTATTCACTTCTCTCATGGAGGTCACTCCCAATAAAGCCACATCATCAACGAACTAAAGGTGAGAGAGAAATAGCAAGCCACCACCCCAATTCCATCCTTGAATCTCCCCATTTTTGGTATAATATCTGATCCTCTACCCTAAACCCTCTGCCAGGAGAAGAAACAAATAAGGGGACAGTGTATCTCCCTGTCGCAATCCCCTAGCTACCCTGAAAAGGTTGGAATGTTCCCTATTGACCAGTATGGAGAAAGAGGTTGAGGTAACACATCTCATGATCCACTCAATCCAACCCTTCTCAAAGCCAAAAGCCTCCATCACCTTGTGCAAGAAGGTCCATCTTACCCTATCATACACCTTGGACATGTCAAGCTTCATGAACATTGCCTTCTCTTTGGATCTGGACATTGAATGAACTGCTTCTGTAGCCATCATGATACCATCCAAGATCTACCTTCCTTCCACAAAACCACTTTTCTCCTCTAAAATTAGCTCCTTTAAGCACTTCTTCAACCTTTCAACAATCAGCTTCGAAAGAATTTTGTAGATGACATTACAAAGAGAAATGGGGAAAAATCGACTGAAGCGATCAGCCCCCTCCTCTTTTGGGATGAGGGCCAAAAAAGTAGAATTTAGCGCCCTCAACATCTACCTATTAGTCTGGGACTCCTGCATCACAGCTAGAAACTCACCCTTAATAATTTCCCAAAACTCCTGGTAAAAATCTATCAAAAACCCATCCGGTCCTAGAGCCTTTCCTTTCTTCATTATAAAGATTACTTTCTTTAGCTCTTCCTCCAAAATAGGTCTTCTCAATTTCTCCTTCATGTCTTGAGTCACAATGGAGGAAATACAGGCTAAAATCAAATCCTCTGCCTCCTCATCCCTCCACCCTTCTTCCTGGAAGAATGAGCTGAAATACTATTCAGCCTCATCACATATTTATCTAGTTGAAGAGACTATTTCCCCTCTTTCCATAACCAACAAACTAATAACATTACCATGGCACCTTTCTTTGACTGAATTGAAGAAGAAAGTAGTGTTTCTATCTCCTTCTTGCAGCCATTCGATCTTGGATTTCTGTTTCCAAAAAATTTCCTCTCTCAACTCCCACTCCTCTAAGGTTTTCACCACCCTTGCTTCTTCATTCATTAAAGACCCTATAAGTCCCTCCTCCCTAATTAATTTGGTAATGTCATTTAACTCTTCTTGCTCCCTCTTCTTCTCTTGGAAGATGTTTCTGAAGCTATACCTATTCTATCTTTAAAGTTGGTATTTGACAAATTGAAGGAGTTTCGCAAACACATACATGGCTGTCCCAGCCACTGGTCGGCCTTCCCTCCACCATTCAGTGATCCGGCCGTATAATTTCTAGTCCCGCAGCCACATCATCTAGAATTTGAAAGGTGGCTTTTGATGCTGAAAAGTGGAAGAAATATTTAATTTGATCAGCCAGTGATTTAAATTCCACCAATCTAGGATCTCAAAGCTAAGCATCCATCTACCTCCCACCCAAAAATAGGACTCCAAAAATTTGTCTATATGCTCAGCAATGAAACTGTTACCCGGTCTTCTATTATTCCAAGTGAATTGGCCATTACTCGATTTGATGTCCACCAAATTTAATTATGAGATCTTGTCCTTGAAGAGATAAGAAGACGGCTCCAATCTGGTGTTCCCACCCATTTTTTTTGAGATATCCAAAATCTCATTGAAATCTCCCACAACAATCCAAGGTAAATAAGGAAACTCTTTATGGACCAGCTTAATGTTATTCCAAACAAAAATCTTACCTTGCATATCACTGGGGGCATAGACATTCAAAAGCAGAGCATACTCTCTTGAATCCATACGTAAGGCAACCAATGATAAAACCAACTTGAATGCCATCCATGCCACTGATTTGACATTTCTTGGATTCCATAGGCATGCTAAACCTCCAGCTGTCCCTTGGGCCCCAATGCATTGGCATGACCCTTGTCCCCATATCCTCAGGGCAATGTCCATCATGAAATCCACTGTCACTTTGGTTTCTTGAAGAAAAAGAATATCTGGATGTTGACTTTTGACTAATTCATGAATAGCTTTTTGTTTATTCCTACTATTTAGGCCCCTCACGTTCCATGATAACACAATCATTTTGAGGGAGGAGGAAAATGTGCTTCTAAGGTCCTTACCGACCCTGATTCAACTAAGTTCTCTCCAATCATTTTGAGTCTATCCAAATCCTTTCTTCTTCCTACCTTGACATTTTTGTATGTAGCTCCTTTCTTGCTATCCTTTTGAAGAATCCCCGAGCACTGCAGGGCTTTCCCTTGCTTTTCCACCTTATCCTCCCTTGCTTGTGAAGCCTTCTCCCCAAATTTTGTGCCTTGTTCCCTTACTACTATACCTACCACTAAATTCAGTGCTTCCCCCTGCCTATCCAAAATCATTAGAGTAAGCACTTCCGCTATTTTCTTTGGAGAGAATGGCATGACACTAACAGCCCCTTCACACTCCTCCATCCGTTCTTCTCCAATAGTTAGACCCGACAAAACCTCTTGCTACCCGAATTCCTCTAGCATCTCAAATATGTTGTAGGAATCCTCCCCTTGTCGCTCTATAAAAGTTCTCTTAATTCCTTTGTTTTTACCCTTGGATTTCACTTGCATGAATCCCTCAGAGTCCTTTCTACCTCCATTTCCCATCTTCTTTCCTTTATCTTCAGGCACTGCCCTGTTCAAGGGAGGCGCAAGAGAAGTTTGTTGGTCTACCATTTTATTCTTTAGGCACTTTTGAACCAAATGTTTATACTTGTGACATAGGCGACATCTAAAAGGTAGGGTCTCATAATCTAGTTGCTGTAACCACGAGTATGTTCCTGCACACATTTCTACCACGTTCGGCAGCGGTCTGCTCAGGTTAACTTCTACACAAATTCTCGCATATGTCATGATTTTCTTCCCAAGAATTTGTGTAGATGCTCTCATTGGTTTTCCTATTATTGAAGCAATCATAAGCAATACATCCTCTCGATAGCATTCAATCGGCATTCGAGGTAGGCGCACCCACACAGGAACCCTGCTGGGTAACTCTTTTGTGGGATTAAAACCAGCTTGCCATGGTTTCATGAAGAGACCAGCCTGATTATAAAAATATGGACCTCCTTCAAACACCCGGTTTCTATCTTCCAAACAGTTAAAAGTCACCATAAAAAAGTTGTTTGCCAGCAACATCATCTCCATCTCTCCAGCCAGCTCCCATACTCTCCTGGCTAAATTCTCCAAGAAAGGGAGAGATACTTTCATCCCCAAGAATTTGCAATACAAAGAGTGTTTGGAGTAATACTCCACATCTTCCACAATCATGTCAAATGGAATGACTAGTTTTGGCCTTTCATTACAGTGCTCTAGACATCCATTCACCTTATTAATTCTTGAGCCACCATTCAAGCCACTACCTTGCACCCCTGAGAACTGAATGGCATCTGCAACCTCTTTTAGTCTGGCATCCTGCCCTTGAAGTCCCTTACCCACCACATCTCTAAAACTTCTATCTCCCTTCAAGAAGCTTTGTTCCACCTGTTCCATTGTGACGCCTGCTGCCCCTTCTCTCCCCCTTCTGTCAATGCAATCCAGATTCCCACATAGGTTCCTATATAGCTGCGTCCTCCCAATCCTTTCTGCTTGCGTTCCACTCTAGCTCTACCCCCATGCACCAACAACCAAGGCAATTCAGAGCTAGGGCATGACTGCCCTAGCTTCTCAGTGAACTCTAAAATGATTTAGTTTACCTATGTTCCTAATTTTGACACTAGAATAGATCTGAGTTTTTTTACTTCTTCATATGCTTAGATATATTTATTAGAACAATTTTTTATCCTTATTTTGTGTAAAACAAAAATTAAGGTAAATAATAAATAATTTTTTTAATGTTTATATATATATATATATGTGTGTGTGTGTGTGTGTGTGTGTGTGTGAATAATGATTAATATTATTGATAATATTTGAGTAATATGGATTTTTAAACAAAAGTTCCCTCTAAAAATATATTTTTTTTTTGTGGATTGAAAATAAAAATGAGATAAAAATTGAATGATAAAAGTTTGAACAAAATCAAACAAAAATATCTTGGGAGGAAATGTATGTAATCACCAAGTAAAGGAATAAAATAGTGAAAGTCATGATAGAGAAAGATAACAAACTAGACTTAATTGGAAAATTAATAAATCACAATGTCAATCTTTCCATGATGTACCAATTAATAAATTCAATTAAAGATTAAAATTTCTAGTCAAGAGATATGATAAAATAAGAATACTTGTACGATAGCATGGTGATATTAAGCATCATCACATATAAATACAAAAACATAGGCACCATCGATATAAGCATGGAAAACATTGAAATATTGATTAAAAATATATGGTTGAGTAACCTAGGAAGAAGGAAGAATGTGCCCTAATTTACCTATATAGTTTCCCAAAGTGAAAAAGGATATGTCATATGCCCACTATAATTCCATAATAATAAACATTTAAATAATTTTTTACATGGGAAAGTGGGGTTACATAAATAATCCACTATACCTAATAATCTACAATTTTAAAATTTAGATATAAATAAATTACAACAATAAAAAAGTAAAAAAATACTTAATTTTAATAAAGGAATATTTTGTAATAATTGAAATGTAGAAATCTAAGGCTATGAGAGTAATACTAAAAATTTTATTATTCTGTAGACTATCAAAGGCTGAAATCAATTAGAAACCAGTCTAGGAACCAAGGTAGACATAACCCAACATTTTTGGATAAAGTTGATAAATTTTAAGAATCGACTCAAAGTGGATTGTTACACTCTTAATCAAATTTGGAGTGTATTTTAGAGCTGGATTATGCTCCTAGTAATTGCACCCTTCCTAAAATAATTTTTATGATCTTTTTCCTTTTATTCTGAGTTATAAAAACCTTTCTCAATTTTCCATAATTGGTCTTGGATTTATTAGAAATTTATATCCTTTCATGAAACCCTAATTAGCTCATAAATCCTTAAAAAATGATTTAGTCATTGAGGGAGTTGTCTCAATTAGACCCTTTCCAATAGAAAATTTGAAAACCAATACTTAATCTAGTTTAACTAGCATTAGTGGTGATACAAGCCTTAATGCTTATATGAATGTTTTATAAATGAATAGTTAGAAATGATTAAATGAAGACTCCAAATTAAATTATACTTTTGAAATCAAATTACAGACTTATTGTGAGGCCCAATTTTCATAGTGTTACATTTTTACCATCCACTATTATGTACTTATCCTAATATTACATGTTTTTACTATTTGAAGAATGATATTCCATTGTGATATTATGTTACTCATATAGTGTATTTATATATATATGATGTTCCTAGTAGATATATATGCTTTCATATTTCTCATTGATATGCATATTTATTTGATATTGATAGTGTAGCTAACACCTCTGTAATACATGTTATTTGAATACATGGGTGCTTTAACTTTGACACAATGATATTACCTCATTTAGATATTGAGAAGTTGAGTTTTTAGAATGTTTATATGCATTCATTATGTGTTGATGCATGTTACTTGACATTGTACATTCAGTTGTATTGGCTATAATAGGTTAGAGAAATTTTATATGTATAATGATGTGTATATTATAAGAGTTGATGTAAGGGAATTGATACAATTATAAAAATAGTTTTACCACTTACATTATATGTTTAGTGTACTATTTGACACCTTGATTAAATTTTAGTCCTAGTTATTTTTTATTATATAGTTTTTAACTTTAGAATTTTGGGCCAACCTAGAACTATTCACACCTAATTTTCCCATAGATTAGGAGTTATTAAACCTTATAGTGAGTCAAAAGGATGATTGGGGAGTAAAAATGAGATTTACACTTGAAAAAAATTGAATGGGAAAATAAAACAATGTTTATAAGGTTGTGTAAAGTGAAAAACATATATTTTGAGGTGAATTTAGATCCTTTTGAAAAAAAAGTAGGATTAGGATCATTAGGACAACCCATGTCCTTTTTTATGACATGATAAGGAAGATAGATTTATTGAGCATGGGATATCCATTATTATCATCATGATTTTTAAGATGGGGTCATGGGCTTATAAGAGAAGTAAATACAATGAATAATTTTGTAATAAGGGCCAAGGAAAGGGAAGTGAAAATTTTGACCTTCCCATTGGCCAAGGAGATAAATTATTTCCTTATAAGAGTAAGGAAATCCTTCCTTGTGACAACATTTTTTAGCTATTTTAAATTCTTAGATAAGAGATTAAGCTAGAAGGTGGATAAGGAGCTTTAAGTAGATTATTATTCCTTGTAGTAAGGTGTAGTTGAATGAGGTTTTACATAGGATCATGAGGATTAACCATGGTAGGCTACCTCTCTACACCAACAGATATATTTTTTTTGTTAATTTTTAAAATATCTTATTCCCTTATTGTTTTGTTATTTTCAAAGGGTTTATATTATCTTATAGATTTCCCCTTTGTATTTTTTTATTTTACTTATTTAGGCCTTTGGCCACCATGTTTTTTATCCCTCTAAGTGATTGTAGATGTTATATACCTCTTAATTTTTCTTACCATTTTGATAACATTTTAATTTATTTAAATTTTTAATTTTATGCCACCTAAATGGGCTTACCTTGTAGGTATGGTATGTGACTTATTTTTTAGGGTTTAGGCATGGGAACAAGTTTCCAAAATAATCATACACAATTCTTTGGCATGGGGATGGTAAATAATAATACCACCATTTTTAAAAGTCATCCCATTAGAATGGAAAAAGGGTTTGGGCAAGGGGAAGAATCCCAAATTCCTCCTTCTCCCACGTCATTTAGTGGAAATTATTATTTATTATTCATATGGATGATTTGTGATTAGATATTATAATATATTTTTTTATAAATTTTTATTCAAGTGATTTTAATTTTTATGTTTCTTAAATTGGTTTCATGGGTTTCTATACTAGGTGGTTGTAGGAACCCCTAACTTATAGGGAAAGTTTCCAAGTTAAAAAAACTAGAAATGTTTACCCCCTTAACTTACCCACACTATACTTGCCTCATCCTTGTTAGTATTACCTACCTTATATATTAGATTCCTTGGCTTAGGGGATGTTATAGAAATCACCTAATGATAGTATTAATGGTTAAGAGGTGAAACCCTCCTTGGTTTGGTCTTGTAGGTGACTTTAAAGCATAGGGCTCGAATACTAGTTCTCATATTCATATTCATATTCATATTCATATTCATATTATTATTATTATTATTCATATTATTATTATTATTATTATTATTATGAAAATATTGGTTGGTTTTTGGGATCCATGTAAATTTATTTTTTAGTTTATAAGTTTTGATAAAGAGAAAGATAAATATAAATTTATCAAGTTTGTAAAGCATTGTAATACTTCTTGTACCCTTGTTAAAATATGATTAATTTTAAATATATGGACTTTGTTAATTAATTAGACTATTTGAATTATAAATATTATTAATAAAATGTTATCTATCTAGTTTAAATACAATAGTGAAAATAAAATTATTTATTTTTCACTTTAAGTGCTTAAAATAGTTTGTAACCCCTTAGGCCCTAAAAGAATAGTTTTATTTCTATATTTTATATATATTTAAAATTCATATAAATATTTCAAAAATAATTTAAATGTGTAGTGGTATTTTCCATGATTTCAAAAAAAATTAGAGTCATTTTTGGATCCACAATTTAATTTTAGTTAACTTTTGAAGTTGGTGGTTATAAATGGCCTTACATTCTTTTACAAAATGCATAAACTTTTATTAATTAATGCATGCAATACATAAGGCATCAAGTGTTGAATATAATTTTATATTGAAATGTGCACTTTTTGATATTAGAGGATTATTTTTTACAATTTTAGGTGTTGTATAGGTCTAATGGAATTTTAATATAAGTGGATCTCTCTAAGGATATTAAGGATCTATATGATGCTCTATGAGATATATGCTTTACAACATTACTATGCAAGATGTTGAACATCTGGATGTAGATTGCAAGATAATTTTAGGTTGGGAATAATAAAATTTTATTTTATATAATACAAGTTTCACTTACAACTAATGGGTACAATAATATTATTAAGTGATTGGGTATAAGTGTGGTATCGTAAATTTAGAATATAGACCAATAACATCACTATCAGACCTAGGGAATTCCAAATAAAAATTTGTATTATTTCAAGGCCACAAGATTTGGTTTCCTTTCAAAACACTAAATATGAATAGAGTATTTTTATTTAGCAAGGGTAGGATTGATACCTTATCACCTTATTAAGGATTAAAGTATACAAAAAATTTAAATCAACCTTAAATCATGTGTTTTAAAAGAAAAGGAACATTTAGATACATTAGTGTACACCTTAAAGAGAAAAATTTCACATTTTTTGGATATGCATAATCCCAACTTACCTACTTAAGTGGTGGTAAAATAATTTATTTTCACCCAAATTGAGCACAAATTGAAGTGTGGCATGCCTATTTATAGCAAAGACTCAAATCCAATAGAACATTTGTGTCAATGAAAGGAGTTTTGGGCATGAAGTATGAATCACCTTCTAATAAGGTTATGGGTTCATGATTTTAATGGTGCATTGAATTAATTGGCACACATGTATGTAAAAATCACATGGAGACTACAATGCATAAAAATTAAGATTTATTTCACCTTTACATTTTTATTTTCATCATCCAAACTCAAACTAGTAAAGCCAAAAATGGATGCATCACACAATTATGAAAGATTATTTTATAATGGAAGAGCACATATGAAAGTTTCAAAATGTGAAAAGCCTTACATTGTTGAAGATTTTTTATTAATTTATCATCAAAAAAATGTATAAAAAAGAAGATGAATATGAATGATTAAATCAAAACTGGTGATAAAATTCTAGAAAAGTGAAGGTGGTATAGAATGTGGATGACATGACATTTGAATATGTCATATACCATTTCAAGGTTTAAAAATCATATGGTGAGAGAAATTTGGTGGATATCCAAGGAGATAAACATAAGAACAATCATGAACAATTAATTACTATCAAAACTGACATCATTTTAGAAAGTAACTTAATTGCCATAAAATATGATTATTGATAAATGAATAATTAGATCAAATCATAAAAATACTACATTAATACCAGGACATTTTCCCATGTAACTAAAATTAAATGAAATACATACACTCATATTTGGTGAAAATGAAGATGAAGCTAATGGATGATGTTATACTAGTGAATAAGTGACCTCTCTAGATTAACACAAGCTTGTACATGAAGGTGAAGGTAGAAATAGCTAACATGTTAGCCACTAGATTAATTTACCAAATATGTGATTCTAAATGGGTGAGTATCATGGTCATCAGGATAAATAAATATGGATGCATTCAAATATACATTAATTTTAGACTTCTTAAGAAACATGCGTTACCGACCCATTTCCCACTCTATTCACCAAGGAAATTTATAAGGGGTGGTGTGTTAAAAAATATATACCTTCATTGATGTGTTTTAAACATACCAAAAAATTCACAATTGAATAGGGCTTATTCATCTCTATTCTCAAGAATTTTGGTCTAAATAATGCACCTACCATGCTCTCATGAGTTATTATAGATATTTTAAAGATATTATCCATCAGTTTCTATGGGTGTATATAGATGATTGGATAGTTCAAAATTTTGTTAAGGATCACCACACCAATTTTTACCTAGTATTCAAGCACTATAGATAGTGTTAAATTTATTTAAATATGAATAAGTGTGTTTTTACAACTCTTCTTGGCCATGTCATCTAAAAATATGGTCTACTCATCAATCCAATTGAGTTTGTCATTATTTTTTTATTAGAATCACAAACCACATAATGGTATGTGCATGGGTTTTTGGTCACATAGATTATTATTTCAAGTTTATTAGGAACTATGTAAAACAAATTACACTATTAGAAGAGTTATTTCATATAAATGGCCCTTTTTTATGGACTATGAAGTAGTGGAATGAGTTTGATATTGTAAAAGAGAATCTCATGAGTGCCTAAGTTATAATTATTTTGGATTGGAATATCCCATTATATGTCCATGTTGATGTGTTAGGAATAATTATTGGTGCCATTCTGGCACAACTAGTGGATTTTAAATTTGATCATCTTATATACTTCACCAATTGGAAGAACATTTAAAATGAGTAAAACTACCAAAAAAAATGTTAATTACTTATAATGTTATACATGCTTCAAAATTTATACCCATAAATTCTAGCTACTCTATTTGTATTCTTCACATACTAAAAAGTGCTTAAATATCTCATAAACAATCATATCATGCATATGATAATTTTATTGTGTATTTTTTTTTACAATAATTCTAATTTTTGGTGGTTGTTAATTTGGACAAGAAATTTTGTAGGACTGATCATTTTTGTTGCATCACTACAAAATAAGAAGCACAAAATGTAGAGGATTAAATGTTGGATGCCTAATTATATAAGATATAATGCATTACCTTGGACCTTATTGAGACCATTACATTCCTCACTTTAGGAGTTACTCTAAGGATTGGAAAGAAAAAGTACAAGAAATAATGGGTGGTCCATTCAATACCTTACTAATTTATTGGTGGACAGCTTTACAAATTCATATGAGATGATATTTTATAGTGATACATTCTGTAACATGAACATGATGTAGTTTTATGTGAGGATCACAAAGGAGTTGGAGGTGGAGATTATTTTAGTGAGGATATCATATGTTTTTTATGGCCCATTGTGGTCAACATTGTTCAAACATGCAAAGGACTATGCTAAAAATGTGATGTTTTTTTAATGGATTGGTAAGACCAACCACTATGACAATATTCCTATGATTCCCATTACTAATTAGGAGAATTTTATAATTGGGTGAATTTTTTTAGGAGCCATATACCAAACCACATGAATAATAATCATACATATATTATCACCTCAAGGGATTAACTAAAATGATGGGGATAAACACAATGAACCAAAAATTGTATTACAATAATAGTAATATGATTCATTTGGGAAAATATTATTAGCCACATTATGTTTCTTTTGAGCTTAACCATTGTTTTTATTACATATTTTTCAATGAGGTGGTTCAATTTTATTGGTTGAGTTCATGATCATATACCATTAAACTACCCCTTACCATCATCAAGAGAATGACATCATCAAAGGATTAAAAAATTTCTTTGGTCAAAAATTAATGATGATTTGATACATGGGGTGAAAAGATTGGGATTATAGAGTTTATGATATATTATTGGCATATAACACCACTTATAGTTGTCTCGATAAATATATACCTTTTCATCTGATCTTTAACATAAAATCAATATTTCTCATAAACATTTTAGTACCCTCTCTTCATTTTACATAATTTTTTAAACATGATGAAAAAGAGACTCTTGACATGAACCTATAAGATATAATGAATCTAAAAAATAATTATATGATATAAAACTGGATCTAAGGAGTATATAATGCTATAAAAAAAGGTTTGTCATCACAAGAACATTAAATGCAATATCCAACCCAAGATGTTTTGTTATATGCTTCCAAATATACAAAGCATCCAAGAAAACTCCATATTCGTTGGATGGGATCATATGAAATACATGATATTATATAAACTAGCACATGAAAATTAGGCATTCTAGATGGTGAAAAGTTACTTGATAATTTCAATGAGAGTAAGCTCAATCCTTATCATATGTAACTTATAATTAAGCCACTTGGGAATATGATGTATGCCATAGTACGTTTTTTGATTTCATGTTTGAGGATACATTTTTTAGTAGTATAGTTTTTTTCTTACTAATAAGTGCAAATAATTTTTATCATGTCTTTAGATGTAGTAATAGAGTATACAACCTTCTACGGCCATTAAAATGAGTTGAATAATGGATTCCATTGAGACATCTAAACCATATGTGTAACTGATTTTTAAAAAATGTAGTGTGATTTTGATTTAATATTTTGAACCATTTAAATTTTATTTTAAAGTAACTTGTATGTTAAGATTCACTATATTTCAGAGTACTATTTTATGAAAATTTCATGTGCATATCTCACACCTGATCACAAAATAATAAAATCATTACATATCATGTACGACTCTTTTTTTAAGTCATTATCCATAATTTTTTCCATTTGGAAAGTTAAATAAGTCACTAGATTCTCTCATTCAAACAAATGGAAGAGATATTTGTAGCATATAATAAGCCCATCATCAATGAATATGATACACTAGAGTACATAGGACATATTTAGTGTGGGGTAGGATTAAAAAAAAGGATTAAATAAGGAAAGACAAGAAACATTGGTTGACACACATGAAATTTCAACCAAGTATATAGATACATGAGGTCTGTGAGGCATAAAAGCATGATGAAAATGAGATATATGGTATGCCCTCAAATGTAAGGAAAAAAGGAAATTTGTAGGTCATTCCTATTATTAAATATTGCATATATGGTGTAACTACTAATAAATGCAAAGGTATATAAGTAGTAGTAATAGTAAATTAACAACACAAATTGTGCCATTGGGAAACTCAAACATTGATGGGCATTATAAATTGGCCATTATAATTCATTTTAACCACCATTTATATATAATATATTTAGATCCCACAAAGTTTAGAGTTAATGTAGAAAATTAAGGCTATAAAAATCACATGGTTTTCATATAAATTAAAGCATTTGTGTTTTCAATTCTAATATATATAGGATTATAGTGCATTTACAAGAATAATTGAACTAAAAGGATTGAGATAAAGGAAGAATTGAAATAAAATATGGTTTCAAGGTAGGGAAACTACCATTAAATAACATAAGTCTTATATTTGACTTAGTAATTTAGGTATACATAGGAAAGGTTTGAATAACATAAACAAATTATGGGTTATCATAGGATAAATGGGACAAGGGTGTGCTAGAGTGGATTTTGTATAATTTTTTTGGTGAAGAAGAAATACAAGGGGTCTATAGGACAAAAATAATCAATTAGACACTATCAAAAACATGTTTAATACCCACCATAAGGCCACTTAGTCATCATTAAGGAAATGACAAATAATTATAGGGGAAGGTAAAAGAAGTACCAACAATTTTTTTAATAATGTAATATTTGGAAAAAAATTTATAGAGAGGTATGGGAGTTAAATAAAACCATCAAATAATAAGTAATGAATAAGTAACTCACACAATTTAAGATAGTTAACTAAAAACATCAATGAATAAGTAATGAAATAGACTTGAAGGATAACTACACATGGAATAATGGAATGGTATAAGTGGATGGACCAATGATATTTGATGGGAATGTCAAGGTAGTGATTAATACGATATGGGTCTTGAAACTATTTGAGATGAACTATTTTTTCAAATGTGAAAACCTAGCTTGGTTCATTTTTTCATATGTTTAATGAGGATAACATTTACATTTTGTGAGCATCAAATGCAATTGTCTCCAAGGTGCATAATAAATTACACATTACTTTCATATTATGACAAAGACAAGTAATTTAACCAGATAAATATTAGGAATTATAAATTATTTCCATATAATTATAATTTAAAAATGAAAAAAACACTTTACTTATTATGATAATTGAAATTTGTGCCACTTGGATAACTACGTGGATGGTGAGCACTAACCTAAGAGAAGCTCAGAGATGGGATAACATTAAAAAACAATATTTTTATATGTTACATCATATGGTCATGGAGGGAACACATTTTAACATTTAAAAAATTAATTTTGATACAATAATTAAAGGCATGGAGAAAATACATAGTACTAGTAAGATTTTTAGATGGAGTGCAATCTCAATTTTATTAGTGTTTGATGAGCTAGAAATACCTGATGGGTATGGTGAGATGACTTAGTTCCACCCACTATGGGAAAATTACCTTTAAAATGGTATATCAACCATGTGTGCATTGACACTTATAATCATAGCTACAAATTTAAGATGGAAAAATGGTTAAATAACATGATAACATATTTTGGAGATGAATTGTGCATCCTATGGGCATTGTCAGAGGTGTGCAAAGGCTATACATATATCATAATAATGTAACTTTAATTGCTTACCAAAATACACCTTAAAGATGGAAACATGTCTTCATGGGTTTAGTTTCTATATGAAATTTAGGTGTAGTATTTTATTGATGCAATCAAGAGGATACTAAACAAAAATAAAATAAAATTGGACATCACTAAAATTGATGTGGATGTATTGATCCTAAGATAAATGCATGTATGCCTAATAAATATGATAGTAATAAAATAAAGTGATTATGACATTTTATCAACCATAATAAATTCTTAGATAATGGAGATAGTAGTAGGTTTTGTGTGTAAAATATAGTACACCTTAATTCCTAGGAATAATAAGATTAATCACTAGATTGAGATAATGTGTGCATAAGAAGACATTTTTGTAAAGATAAATCCAATAGTCATGTTAGTTATTTATAATTGGATGGATGTGGAAGTCTTTAATTATAAATATAATCATAAATATATTCATCTAGTGCAAAAATATATAGCTTCATCAAGTAAATCAATAATGAGATAAAATTGAAAGGAGCATGTGATGTCTTATGTGAATATTCAATTTTAATATAATATTTTGAGTGAATTGAGTTGGATAATGAACATATTCATATGCATATTATAAAAATTTATATGGTTTATTAATGTAATTCACCAAACAATGTGCCAACACCCTCACAAAATTTTCAAAAAATAACACCCAAATAACCAGCAATACAACCTATAACATCACCTCCACCATACCCACATAAATAATCATCACCTCCAATTTATCCAAAAAATTTAGACTTTATATCCCTTGTTATCAATACTAAATAAACTCATGTCCCCATCTTCATAACAAAAAAATTCTAGCGGAATAAAAACAAAGGGCAATGTCACTCCTCAAAATGACAAAGGAACAAGTGATGGCAAGCAATAAACTAGAGGATATCATCCAATAATATTGTGAAGCATATATATAATAATATTAAGATGAATATAAGAGTATACATGAAGCTAAACCTAGGGATTTAGACAAGCATGCAAAAATTTAAGATGAAGCATTGAATCCTAAATAAAGGGGCACTTCAAGAGAGTTGGAAGATGAAAATTAATAAGAACAAGGGGATGTTGATGGAGGGATATAAGGTGGAGAGACTTAAATGGAATAAATTAAAGAGTATAATTAAGGTGTGAAAAATAAGTATGATGAAGAGAAGAATGCATAAAAACCTAGTAAGAGCAAGAAGAGGAGGTAAAGGATAAAGAATTGAACAAAGAGAGGGTAGAGATATAATTGAGATAGACACATTTTAATACAAGCCCAATGATGGATATAAATAACCAATAAATTCATATTGTTTAAGACATATCCACTCAAATTCTAACTCTAAAAAACATGTTATAATGGAGGAAGAAGGTGAATATGAGGAAGATCTATAAAAATGAGAACATATATAGATAACTACAAAAGTAAGGTACTTTCTCATGTGGAACCAAATGCTTGAATAAGGTGCCTCTAAATTTACAGATAAGAAGATAGCATTCATCATGGATACCTACTTAGATGAGATAGATTTTGAAGTTTCATCTAATAGTGTCATGGGGAGGGACCATTTGAGGGTTGAAAACTAACCTTGTACATATACCCCACTAAGTTGAAAAAGGTTTAATACATTAATTAATTAGTGAAAATAGTAGCAGATGTATCCATAAAAATATTTTTAATTACTCTTCTATGTCAAACAAAATGAGACAATTCAAGGAGGTAAAAATAAAGTGTATGGAAATCAAGTGAAAAATATATATAATGGAGGGCACGCTATCAAATTTTAATGTGCATATCAATATTGAAGATATTTTCTAGTGGTAATGACTAATATAGAGAAGTTATATATAATATTGAAAAAAGGATGATTATGGTCAACTACCTACCAAGTAAAAATTACAAGGGTATAAACATAGGTAAATAAGAGTTCCATATTAAAAAATAGAATGTGCACCAAGAATTTAATGAGCAACTAGAGAGTTTCAAAATGCTTGTGTTAAAACTCAATTTAAAGGTCATGAAGGTTGAAAATGTGTCATGCATCTAACCTAAGTAATAATAATATGGTTATTTAATGAATATAATGAACAATAAGATCTGATAATGTGAGTGTACTAGACAAAGTATATAACTAAGATGAATAATACCCTCAAGGAAGTAGAAAACCTATGAGAGTAGATAGAGAAAAACATATAGAATTGGATAAGGGGTTTAAGGTCATTTTGTATAAGGTTATGAATGAATAAAATGCTCTTCAGAAAGTGTTAAAAAAAATCCCCCTAGAAGTAAAATCCTCAAATCTAAAAATCATAGAGCTCCAGGAGTAACAGTCAACATAGAGATAATTAACTTTAAAGATGGCTAATGTGAAATAATTCACAAAGGTTTCACTTGCACGATGTCATAATTTTAATAATGAGATTCAACATGATGGTCTCAATTTTTTGATAAATCAAGAAGATTTGGAAGGGTTATCCTATGATAATAAACTATATTAATGTGGGATGATGGTGTACCCCTATTTTGGCTAAGTATGGAAGCATGCACTTTTGAGTCTATCATGGCACAAAGTATGTTTCACATTTTAAAGATAGTGTAAGATAATAAGACTAGAAATGTGATACAACATGTGAGGATAGGATTGTATAGATGTCTTAAAGATGTGCTAAAACTATATATCAAATTTACCAAGTCATGGGGAATGCATATGGCAACACATTGGTTGATATAGGATAGGGAGCACAAAGATCAGAGAAGAGGTTGTATAAACTATAGAGAGTAAGAAAGTGAATAATATTTCAACCTAGAAGAGTGGGTCTATTAAACTAAGACATTAATACTTACTAGTATTTAGAGATATATAGCATAGTGGCATAGATCTAAGAAATTATTATACTTAGTACATTCAATGTAAAACGTTGTGAATGCTAAATATAGAAAGTTTTAGCATGATTTTTTGGAATACATTTATGTAATGTAGCTATAATGTGGTGATTGAAAATTATAAAATCCCCCTTACCTTAATCTTGATATGATAGAGTAGAGTCCAATGTTTTTTTACTATGAGTAAAATAGGGTTTTTGAAAGGGTCTAAAACCTTGTACAAATTTAAAAATAAAATTGAGACACTAAAAGCATAAAAATAGGGATAAAAAAAAAATTAGTCAAAATTCAAGTCTAATTAAGAAAATGCTATCGATAGATAATGAACATACATCCTACCTCAAACTAATATGAGCATAAAATATTACATATGTAGGGAAACTAAATTCACTAAGATTTTTTTGAGACTCCCATTCTTCGTACAATAAATTAATGTGATCCTCCACCATTTATAAATCCAACTCCTTATTCTCCTTTGATTTTAGTTTTTCTTACAGTCTATTTATCTTGAGTTCTGGTCTTTGACTACCTTTCTTTCCTTATTATAATACCTTCTTGAAGCATGGTAATGTTAGCCACATAGTTTTTTATAGTCATTATACTTAATTATAGAACATTTTTTAGACCTTATTTAATTGATTCTTAATCAAAATTGACTTTATTTATATTCTTATTAATATATTTAACCTCATTCTATATTAGATTAACATGAATTTCCATAGACCAAATGTCCTTACTTAAAATAAATCCTTTCCTGAATCTAAGATTGTTCTCCATTCACCTAAATTTGAAGATACACAATTTTGATCTTCAATTTCTCATTCTCCATCATGAACCATTTCATGATATAATGTTGTAGATGAGACTCCATATCTTGTGAGATAATTATTTAATATAGATTCCCTTTAAGATGATATTATTTGTCTTTCTCCTAATATGATCCATTAATAGTCTCTTCCCTTGGTTGGAAATGGGTTGGAAAATGTTTCTCTTTCAAATCCCCTAGACTTAAGGTTTAGTGGGAAGAGGATGGGATAAGGGTCCTTTTTGAAACCTCCCTATAGTCTTTAAGGTTAGATACGTAAAAAATAGGGCCACCAAACATAAATTTCTTGAGATTCTTGGGCTCCTCATCAAAAATAACCTTACGAGAGTTTGCTTTCCTCCTCAAAGGGATTCAAATAGTGACCACTTCTAGAGACTTGACTTCTTCCCTAACTATAGAAGGAGATAATTCATTTGGATATGAGGTGGGATCATTTTCAACATAGTAATATTGGTAGAGGACTTATGGATTATATTTTAGGTTATATATGATTGTAACAACAAGAAATGAGGGCCTAATGGATATGGACTTCATATTTCCCTAATTGCACATCAATTACATATTTTTTACAAACATCAAAAGGGATAATTGAATATTAACCAACTTATTGTGATGAAAATTATTAAGTAGATAAAATTTATAATATATAATAGAAGACATATTTTTATATCCCTTCTAGGGTGGTATGCCTCATGATTTGATATAATATCTCATTTCAAGGAGCAAGTAAGTAATCTCTCAAAAACCCACCTTGGAACTTGGGTAAACTAATATTTCCCCGTTAGGAAGGTTTTTAAAAATTAATATTTATCCCTCTTTGAATTATCAAATCTAGACCCTTACATAATCAACCCAATATCCTAGAGTATGCTTTCTTATAAAACATTGAAGGATACTCCTCTCACCATGATGGTCCTAACCTTTCAAGCTTTTAAAAACTCCACAGATATAACTAGATCAAATCCCATGATTTTTTCCATGAAATTGGTTAAGATACCCTATTTTAGGATGTGTCAAATCATGGTTTTTATCTACACCATCTTGTAGTAATGCCCTTAAAATATTAATCTCTCACCATCCATTAGGAAGGTTTTAGTTTCTCCTTTTAGGAATATAATGTTTTCTATTTTGCTTACTTCCATTATGATCCTTTAATAATAATTCTAAATTTTGGTGATAAGGCCTATAAAATTTTGTGCATCATTAAAATATTCTAAGGTGGATAAAATACTAGCTACACATTTTAAATGAAGTCACTCACAATTGGCACATCTCCTCCAATTCTAAATTAATTGTGAAAATAAACAACCACTTTATAAAAAACAATGATGATTTTTTCATAGGACCTTTTATTTATAAAATATTCTTTATCTCTAGCCTTAAAAGGTGACAATAAAATTCAAGTCTAAAAATACAAGTAGTAGAAGATACAAACAACAACCCTACCATCAATTATACAAACCAACATGGAATTAGCTAAAATTAAAAGACAATGTTACTTAGTGATACTACATAAAATTTTATATTATTATATGAAATTGAATGAGATAATGTGAAATATTTTTCCATTGATTTGGTACTCTTGTTCTTTTCTTATGAAATCATTATTGTAATAGTCTAGAAACATATTATGAATGCTAATGTGTATGGAAGCATTTTGGTGTAATGTTATGAATGAAATATGTTTTATTAAAGAATTAGGAATATTTTCCAATTAATAATCTACACATATTTTATTAATCAATGGAAGTTATGTTATTAGTAATCCCACACTCAACCAAAAACATTGAGACTTAGTGTACTCTATTTGTGCCTTAGTGAAAATGTTATTACATAGCATAATATGTTGGCATGGTGAAATATCAAATGTTTAGGTAATTTCTAATGATTTATAACTCTTAGAGTGTGAAATTTTTTCACCAAAAAATTTCATGGGATAGGTGTCAATTTTATATATCTATGTAAGGGACTCATTCCAAATTAGATAGGATAATAATACATTGTGAGGCCCTTATAGAACCCTAATCTCGTCACACATGATAAATATAATAATTATTTCCTATTTAAAAATTCCACCATTAAAATGATCTTCCATTTTCACCTAAAATCACCTCCTCACAAATATAACCTACAAAAATATATTGAATACTTTTTATAGTAATCTAGTGAATGATATACACCACTTCCTTATTGGACAAAGTCCATTACACTACAAATAAAAACTTATTAATAATCATATGAGAACTTTTACACATTATATTGTCTTAAATAATCCCAATTGGCATGATCACTTTAGAAATTTTACTATTTAAAGATATATTTAAAGCCACCTTAACAACTCCTTTAAGTTACAAAATAAGAAATTCTAAAATCTAAATTTCATCCTCAAAGTTGCATTTAAATTCTAACAAATAAATTTATTTTTCCACTACATCCATCTCTATATTATAATAAATAAAATAATGGCCTAAATTAATATTATGGATGGCCATAATGTTTCCTTCGAGATTAGCCCTAATGTCACCTAGGTGATGTTAGAGCATGTCCATAAGGAAATGTTATGGCCCATCACTAAGGTGACTATAAGATCCATCATTAATACCAAATTTAAGTGTGATACTAGGTTGAAAATAGTTTTGAATTTTTTTTGACATTAAGGTGACTTGAAGTGTAATACTAGGTTAATTTAAAATGTGATTTTAGTTTAACTTTAGTTTTTGAGTTATTTTAAATAGATTTTTTTGGTTAATTAATTTTTTTAATATTACTAACTATAAAATAATATTATCTTACTATATAACTATATAATTTTAATTTTATGTTAATTAAGAAAAAATATATATAAAAAATGAATTATATAAGTAAACATGCAACCACACAATAATAAAGTCAAATTCATAATAACATAATCATAAAATTAGTTTTAAAGGAGAATCATGATTAACCATAGGAAACATGGTCATTAGGGTAAACATTACACCTCTCTAGAATTTACCTATCCATTAGCACGCCCACTATAATCTCCCCAAGCATCAACATTCCCACTACCAAAATTTTATTAGGAGTAACACACATTTCCTAATGTAGATAAACTCCAATATTCTTCATCATCCTATGCATAATTAAAAGTGTTATTCCATTTTTAATTTGGGTGTATTTGGCACTACCTATGCATAAAATGTATTTTAAAAATATCTTAAAATAAAATTGTAAAACATAACAAAATATACTACGGATTTTATAAACAAACTGCAATTATGGATTTTATAATCAATTCAAACAGTGTAATTATTTGTTTTGGTATTCATTCATTGTAATTTCCTTATAAATATATATAAAAGATATACATTTGTAATTATGTATTTTCTCTTTGATCCAAGGTTGGATAAATTCCTCATAATGCCCTTCCTTTTAGAAATTCAAATATAACATTTAATGGCATTTCAATTAAAAATAAGTAGAAGTAGAACTTATTTTAGTGAAAAATAATTAAAATTAACATACTTACAAATTGGGCACATGATCATTCAAATCCCATGGGTCCCATATGATTTGAAACATTCTTCCCCTACTAAAATTTGGTTTATGTAGATAGTTTACACTAGCTTACTTGATCGTGAAGGTCATGATGGTCCCAATAGCCAATGATCATCTTCAACAACTTGATTTTATAATGATAGAAACTGTAAATAATTAAGAAATAAAAAATTGGTTAGTATAACATTATTTTAAAAATAAAAAATCTAAAATATACAACATTTTCAAAAAAATAATTCATTAGTACATACATACACACACACACACACACACACACACACACACACACACACACACACACACACACACACACACACACACACACACACACACACACACACACACACACACACACACATATATATATATGTATGTATGTATGCATGTATGTATGTATGCATGTATGTATATATATATGTATGTATGTATGTACTAATGAATTATTTATATATATATATATATATATATATATATATATATATATATATGTATGTATGTATGTATGTATGTATGTATGTATGTATGTACTAATGAATTATTTTTTTGTATATATATATATATATATACAAAAAAATAATTCATTAGTACATACATACATATATATATATATAGGTCACAAAATAAAATGTACCTTCGAGTAGTTTTTTTCTCTAATTGTGGTAAAGTCACACTAATTTTACTTTGTTTTTTGTCCCTCTATGATCTACATAATGCTATATAGCCTTAATTTCCTTTTCAACACAAGCCTTTCACTTTATATGGAAGTTGACATTACACACACACACACACACACACACACACACACACACACACACACACACACACACACACACACACACACACACACACCACACACTCCTTCACTAAAGTTATCAATTTTATATTGTATGTCATGCTTAAAAAATGTGTTATTATTTTATTGTTTACAATCATAAAAAATAATAAAAGATAAATTTAAAACATACCTTTAATTTAACTATTTAATATATTTTTCTTTTTGTCTAGAAGTGCATCCCAAACCACACACACACACACTCCTTCACTAAAGTTATCAATTTTATATTGTATATCATGCTTTAAAAATGTGTTATTATTTTATTGTTTACAATTATAAAACATAATAAAAGATAAATTTAAAACATACCTTTAATTTAACTATTTAATATATTTTTCTTTTTGTATAGAAGTGCATCCCAAACAACATATATATGGATAATCACATTTTTGGTTCCATAATAGGAGCTCATATATGTGTCCTTGAACCATCCATGATACATTTATCTATCATGTTCACTTCCTAGTGGTAGCGTAAATTTTTAAGTTTTCCTTAATTATTTCAATTTTTGCTAATTCTTATGAAATCTTAATTTTATGAATTTCCCAAAAAATTTGATTTTTTAATATTTTTTATCATTTTTTATTAAATTCTAAAATTTCCCCTAAATTTTTGAGTTTCCCTTAATTTTCAAATATTCCTTGATTTTTTTAAACTTTTCCTTTTTTTTTTTAAAATTTCTCAATAATTTTATAAAATTTCCATAAATTTTTGAATTTGAATTTATATTTTTTGAATTTTCCATTTTTTATAAATTTCCCTAAATTATTAAAAATTTCAATGGTGTTTAATTTTCATTACATTTTTGTAATTTCCTCTTTTTCTTTTTTTTTGATTTCCCCTAGTTTTCTGTATTTTTTTCTCATTTTCCCTAGACTTTTTCAAAATGTCCATTTTTTTAATTTTTCCCCAAAAAATTTTAACTTTCCATATAGTTTTAAGTTTTCCATTTTTTTCAAATTATCTCTAATTTCTAAAATTTTCCCTATATTTTTCTAATATTTCATAATTTTTCAATTATTTTTCTAAAATTTCCTAAAAATTTAAAATTTTCCGTAAATGTTTTAAATTTTCCATAATTTTATTTAATATTAGCTATTCTCAAATATTTCCCTAATTTTTTATTTTTCACTAATTGTTTTGAATTTCCCTTAATTTTATTGAATTTTAACTTTTTTTTCAAAAATACCCTTATTTTCTGAATATTCCCTAAATCATTTTGATTTCTATAATTTTCTAAATTTCCCATAAAGGTTTTGGGCTTTCCCTAAAATTTTCAATATTTTTTTAGTTTTTAAGTTCTTTTATTTTTAAATTCTACATAGTTATTTGATATTTTCATTTTTTCAAATTTCCAAAATTTGTTTTCAAAATTCCTTGTTTTTTTCAAATTTTCCTAATTTTTAAAACTTTCCCTATTTTTTCAAAATTTCCCTATTTTTTTAATTTTCCTAAATTTTATAGAATCTTCATAATTTTTTAAGTTTTTCTTAATATTTTAGATTTTCCCTAATGTTTTTGAATTTTTCCTAATTTTTTAAATTCCTACTATTATTTTAAATTTTCCTATTTTTTTAAAGCTTCTCTAGTTTTTCAAGTTTTCCCTAAATTTTTCAAATTTACCTTATTTTTCAAATTTTCATTAAATTCTTTAAGTTCCCTATTTTTTTTAAAAAAAAATCTTTATTGTTTTATAATATTTCCTAACATTGTTGAATTTCCTATAGTTTTTAGAAAATTCCCTTTTTTTTTTAATTCCTCTTATTTTTTTCAAAAGTTTAGGTAAAATATAAAAAATACAAAGTAAATTAGAAAAATATATAAATACAAATTTTTAAAATAAATTTCAAAACATTAGAGAAATTTTGAAAATTTTACGAAAAATTCAAAATTTCAATAATTTTTTGAATTTCCCCTAAATTTTAGAAAAAAATAAAATTGCCCCCTAATTTTTTGAGCATTCTCTAATTTTTTCCTAATTTTTATAATTTTCCCTAGAGTGTTTCAAATGTTACTAGGGAATGTTCAAAAAATTAGAAACCCTAAATTTTACCATGCTTAAAGTTTATATTTTTTAAAAAAGATTTAGGTTTTAAATAAAAAAATTAAAAATAATGGTCTTCATGTTTACTTTATCATTGTCATATTATTCGTTTAGCCTCTATACTCTAGATGGTTTATTTTACTTCCTTTTGTCCAACCATATATGATCTATCATGCCTCTTCCTCATCTCCATATTCTTGTCCTCAATTCTTCTACTAGGGTGTCTAATCAATGAAATCATCATATTCATCATTATTGATGTCCATTCTTAAAAATTCCTTAGTCATTGCTTCTCCTACCTTACTATTGGCCAAATTTTAACCCCAAGTTTAAATTGGTCACCCCCTCTTGGTTGAAACTCCATATGGATATAAAAATCTTCTCATGTATGATCATGGTCTTAAATGGTCTTTAAGAGCCCCATATGGTCATATTTGTTCTCATCTAGCAATGTCTAAACTCTAGTCTTATGATCACTTGTATAGTCCTATGGGTCAACTATAAGGTCTTGAAATAGTAAAATATGGTCAAATGTTTATTTTGGTTTAGGGTCATTATAAAAGGTTATTTGGATGTCATTAATATCATAATATCATGATCTAACTTTTTATTTTACTCTTATATGCAAAAAATCACATTTTGGCCACCTTTTGGCCCATGTGGAAGAGTTGGATGTACCATTTAAAAAAGAGAACATTTAAAATGTCCCTAGTGTCAGAAACAAGTCACTAAATTTTTAGGGATAGTCATCTTCTGATAGTATCTATAGTTTAATGCCTAAACTTGGCAAAATGACACTTTACAAGCACTTGTATGACTTTGCAAGATCAATTTTTAGTTTTAAATAGTTTTTAAGTGTCCCTTGGGATCCCTAATATCATTTTTATATCTATAGACCAAGTTTAAAGTCAAATTGACACTCAAGATAACTTTTATCCTCCTTCTCTACCTTCACAAGCTTAGGAAGACAAATTTAAACTGAATGGTACGACCGAGAGAGAGAGAGAGAGAGAGAGAGAGAGAGAGAGAGAGAGAGAGAGAGAGAGAGAGAGAGAGAGAGAGAGAGAGAGAGAGAGAGAGAGAGAGAGAGAGAGAGAGAGAGAGAGAGAGAGAGAGAGAGAGAGAGAGAGAGAGAGAGAGAGAGAGAGAGAGAGAGAGAGAGAGAGAGAGTTAGGATATAAAACATTGGCCATTGTTAGGGTTCCTACTAAGATTTAAATTAGTGTAATTGGTTTGCATATTTATATCTTATTATTTATGAATAATCACTAATAATGACAACAAGTCATTATGGCCTATGCATTCGAGATGGGTTTGTTCTTACACCTTTTTCTCCACTTCAAAAATGTATTGAGAGGAATGGTCTTGAGGGTGGTTTTTATAGGTCATGTATCTCCCTTTAATGGTTGTGTAATCATCTAAATCATCTCCATGAAGTGCCTTCACTTAGAGGAAGAGTTTCTTGATGTACAATTTGTTCTTGTGGATCCTAATGTAAGTTTTTATTTTGTCTTCATAGTGGTCACTCTCAGAGGTTTCTAATGCTTAACATCTCATGGAAAATCCCTCAATTTAATGAAATTCATGTGTTGCTTCTATAAGATGTTTTTTGTTCATATTCTTCAAGTGTGTTTGCTCTTGGGAGACATAGTTTATGTTTGAACAATCTACTAGAGGTTTGATTTCTAATTTTAGCTCAAATTCTAATGATATATCATGGTGTAGGTTATTTATATCATATTTCACTATTTTAAGAATGAGTAGATCAAGATAAGAGTCTAAATACACCTTCTAAAGGGAGCCAAGTGTCTCTTCCACCTATAAGTCTGTACATATTATAAAAATAGAAAGGAGATACTTAGAGTCATGGAGAGACTTGATACATATATTCATGCATTCACTTTCATTGATTAACTCATTATGATCATCAAGTAGAAGGAGACCACAATATGTTCTAAGAAAACACATAAAACATATATATGTGTTGATTGTATGTAGTCCATACAATATCAGTCAAGTGAGTTAAAAGTGATATGATGTCTTTTAGATGCTCTATAGTCTTGGAGAAGTGATAATTAATGACTAAAGTGATTAGTGGAGTTGATAGGGTTTGAGAATTTTAAGATCTCAAGAATTGGCTCATTCTAGCCTATACAGTTAATTAGAGACCTATAGTCCCTAGGCCTATAGGTCCTAATTTTACACCTTGATCAACATTACTCTCAAACATAAATCAATGATAAGATAGAAGATTCAACTATAATTCAGATGAAGTTAGTGACACTACTCACTAGAGAACAACTAGGCTACTTGGATAGTTAAGAGAAAGGTGAAACTGGATTGATAATCTAGGAGACCACCTACAGGTCTATACAGAAGGAACAAGTAAGAAGTGGTTTGAAAATGTCACAAAATTTGTTAGTAGACATTCCAAGATAGTGACAATGGAATAAGATATTTTTACCCTTAAAATATCATGGTAATAGAAAGGAGTTTAATTCAAAATCCAACACATAGTCATTCAACCTAATGAGCACCTATAGCCATGACTCAAAGGTGTAGGGTGAAATGCACAAATGAAGGGGAAGATTAGTGTTTGAAATGTGTTTGGACCACATTAATATTTCAAACAACTTCTTGAACTATTAAAGAATTTAATGATGTGAGAGTAAAGTCTGAACACCTAATATAGCCAATTGACCCTAAAAGGGCACCTACAGGCTGTAGGATAGTGATAAGTTGGTTCTAAGCCTAAGAGAAGAATAGAGGTGTTTAAAAATATTCTCATTTATATCTCAATAGACACCATAATCATAAGGTTATTTTAAACCAAAGGAGATATGTTTATTTGACAAATTAATTGACAAAACTAGGTTTGAAGCCTCCACACATAGTCTCTATCACCTATA